>CM053783.1:341670967-342270967 GCA_028749045.1 Cupressus sempervirens | reverse complement strand
ATATATGTTTAATTTGAAATGATCTCTACAATCCCTTAAGATGTCACTATGGTTCACCTACCCAAACACACTTAGAGCACCTTGGATACTCTTTGGTACAAGGTGGATGCGAACGATGGAGGATCTTTTTGGCTAGAAGAAGAGTGTCACTAGGGTTCACCCACCCATTTGGAGCTAATTATGCTAGAAATTTGATGTCAAGATCAGTGGTTTCAAAGTTATGCAGTAATGCACCTATGAACTGAGCCACACTGCAAGTTTTGGCATCAAGCGAGATTGCTATGCCAAATCCAAATGGTATGTGATATCTCAAAAATGAGATAGCTCATTATAAGGCTTGACATGAAAATCCTATAGAATTCACCATTTCATCAATATCCTCGATGAGCTCTGAGTAATGACCCTCAGAAGATCGACCTCAAAATACACTTAGAACACCTTGGAGACTCTTCGGTACGGGGTGGCCGCAAACAATAGAGGCTATCTATGGCTCGAAGAAAAGTGTCACTAGGGTTCACCCACCCATCTAGAGCTAATGAAATTGACAATTTGATGCCAAGATTAGCGGTTTCAAAGTTACATAGTGATGCACCTATGAACTCACTATGAGTTTTGGCATCGAGCGAGATCGTTGTCCTGAATCAAAATAGAATGTGATCTCTCAAAAATGAGATAGGTTATTTTAGGCCCTAGTATGATCATCTTGTAGAATTTGATTTTTCATCGATAGCCCCCACGAACTCCAAGTCACAACCCTCAGAAGATCAACCTCGTAACACACTTAGAGCACCTTGGAGACTCTTCAGTATAGGGTGGCCGCGAATGATAGAGTCTCTCAGCAAAAAAAACAAGGGTATCACTAGGGTTCACCCACCCATCTAGAGCTAATGGCACTAATGATTTGATGCCAAGATCAACAATTTTAAAGTTACGCAGTGATGCACCTATGAATTGGGGCACACTACAAGTTTTGGCATCGAGCAAGATTATTGTGCCGAATCCAAACAAAATGTGATCTCTTGAAGATGAGTTATGTTATTGTAGGCCTTGGTATGATCATCCTATACCATTTGACATTTCATCAATATCCCCCATGTGCTCTAAGTTATGATCCTCAGAAGATCGACCTTGAAATGCACATAGAGCACCTTGGAGAGTCTTCGGTACGAGGTGGCCGTGAATGATGGAGGCTCTCCATGGTTGGAAGAAGAGTGTCACTAGGGTTCACCCATCCATCTGGAGCTAATGGTATTGACAATTTGATGCCAATATTAGCAGTTTTGAAGTTACGTAGTGATGCACCTATGAATTGAGGCATACTATAAGTTTTGGCATTAAGCGAGATCGCTATGCTGAATCCAAATAGAATGTGATCTCTTGAAAATGAGTTAGGTAATTCCAAGCCTTCACATGACCATCTTTTAGCATTCAACATTTCATTGATAGCTCCCATGAGCTCTGAGTTATGACCCTTGAAAAATTGACCTTGAAATGCACTAAGAACACCTTGGAGACTCTTTAGTATGGGGTGGCAGTGAATGATGCAGGCTCTCCATGGTTGGAAGAAGAGCTAATAACATTGACAATTTGATGCCAAGATTAGTGGTTTCAAAGTTACACAGTGATGCACCTATGGACTGAGGCACACTGTGAGTTTTGGCATCGAGCAAGATTGTTGTGTTGAATCCAAATAGAATGTGATCTCTCAAAAATGAAATAGTTTATTATAGGCCTCAACATGGTCATCCTATAGCATTTGACATTTCTTTGATAGCCCCCACAAGCTCTGAGTTACGATCCTTAGAAGATCAACCTCGAAACACACTTAGAGCACCTTGGAGACTCTTCAGCACAGGGTGGTCATGAATGATGGAGGCTCTCTCTGGCTGGAAGAGGAGTGTCATTAGGGTTCAACTACCAATTTGGACCTAATGGCACCAAATATTTGATGCCAAGATCAACAGTTTCAAAGTAACATAGTGATGCACTTATGAACTAAGGCACACTATGAGTTTTGGCATTGAGCGAGATCGCTATGCCAAATCCAAATGGAATGTGATCTCTTGAAAATGAGATATTTTATTTTAGGCCTCAGCATGACCATCTTTTAGCATTCAATGTTTCATCAATAGCCCCTACGAGCTTTGAGTTATGACCCTCAGAAGATCAACCTCAAAATGCACTAAGAGCACCTTGGAGACTCTTCGATACAGGGTGGTTGCAAATGATGAAGGCTCTCCATAGCCAAAAGAAGAGTGTCACTAGGATTTACCTACCCATCCAAAGCTAATGGTATTGACAATTTGATGCCAAGATCAACGGTTTCAAAGTTACACAGTGATGCACCTATGAACTGAGGCACACTATGAATTTTGGGATCAAGCGAGATTGCTATGCGAAATCTAAACATAATGTGATCTCTCAAAAATGAGATAGATTATTGTAGGTCTTGGCATGACTATCTTGTAGCATTTTATGTTTCATTGATAGCCCCCATGAGCTCTAAGTTATGACCCTCAAAAGATTGACCTCGAAATGCACTCAGGGCACCTTGGAGACTCTTTAGTATGGGGTGGTCGCAAATGATGGAGGCTCTCCATGGCCAAAAGAAGAGTCTCTCTAAGGTTCACCCACCAATCTAGAGCTAATGAAACTGATGATTCAATGCTAAGATCAATAGTTTCAAAGTTATGTAGTGATGCACCTATGAGTTGAGGCCCACTACGAGTTTTGGCATCGAGCGAGATCATTGTACCAAATCCAAATAGAAAGATATCTCTTGAAAATGAGATAGGTTATTGTAGGCCTTAACATGAGCATCCCATAGCATTCAAAATTTCATCAATAGCCCCCATGAGCTCTAAGTTATGAACCTTAGAAGATTGACCTTGAAATGCACTCAATGTGCCTTGGAGACTCTTCGGTACGAGGTGGTCGCAAATGATGGATGCTCTCCATGGTTAGAACAAGAGTGTCACTAGGGTTCACTTTCCCATATCAAGCTAATGGTGTTGAAAATTTGATGCTAAGATCAATGGTTTCAAAGCTATGTAGTGATGCACCTATGAGCTGAGGCACACTGTGAGTTTTGGCATCGAGTGATATCATTGTGCCGAATCCAAATGGAATGTGATTTGTTGAAAATGAGATAGGTTATTATAGGCCTTGGCATAACCATCATGTAGCATTTGACATTTCATTGATAGCTTTGACAAACTCTGAGTTATGACCCTCAGAAGATTGACCTTGAAATGCACTTAGAGCGCCTTAGAGACTCTTTAGTACAGGGTGGTTGTAAATGATAATGGCTCTCATTGGATGCAACAAGGGTGTCACTAGGGTTCATTAGGCCATCCAAAGCTAATGGAACTAGTGATTTGATGCAAACATCACTAGTTTCAAAGTTACACAATGATGCACGTATGAACTGAGGCACACTGTGAGTTTTGACATCAAGCGAGATCATTGTGTCGAATCCAAATGGAATGAAATCTCTTAAAAATGAGATAAGTTATTCTAGGCCTTAGTATGTCTATCCTATAATATTTGATATTTCATCGATAGGCCCCATGAGCTCCAAGTTACACTGCTCAAAAGATCAACCTCGAAACACATTCTGAGCACCTTGGAGACTCTTCAATATGGGGTGGCCGTGAATGATGGAGGCTATCTATGACTAGAAGAAAAGTGTCTCTAGGGTTCACTCACCCATCTAGAGCTAATGGCACTAACAATTCAATGCCAAGATTAGTAGTTTCAGAGGTACGCAATGATGCACCTATGAACTGAGGCATAATGCAAATTTTAGCATCGAGCGAGATCGCTATGCTAAATCCAAACGGAATGTGATCTCTCAAAAAATGAGATAGGTTATTATAGGCCTTGACATTACCATCTTATATCATTTTATGTTTCATCTACATCCCCAATGAGATTCGAGTTATGACCCTCAAAAAATCAACCTCGAAATGCACTTAAAGCACCTTGGAGACTCTCTGGTACGGGGTGGCCATGAATGATGGAGGCTCTCCATGGCCAGAAGAAGAGTTTCACTAGGGTTAGTATTAAGTAAAAAAATTAATTTTTACCTCTCTCAAGTTTTTAGCATTGGGCACAGTGCAAGTTTGGTGTTAGTATGTATTAAAATCATCATTTTTTAGGTCCCTCTAAATAAATTGCATTAAGTAAAAACATCTTTGTTTCTTACATTAAATCAACAAGTTTACATTTTCAATATCTCAAGTGTTTCATCATTATTGCATCAATACACAACTATCAAAAATCATTATGAACAAAAGAACATAAGAAGTAAATATACCTAGTCAAGTGTTCATGTAGGGCCCTCTCTTTATTTTAAGGTCTTTAATAGGGCTTCATGATCAACATTAGTAGTAGTAAAAAGTTTTTTTACTTTTGGTCTTCCTTGATGCTTCAACAACTTCACATTTGTTGCTATAATAAGATGTGAATATATGAGAATTCTTTTGTGCTTCTGATAGTCTTCAAATGCAGGAATTCCATTCCTTCTAAGCATGTATGTCCGCAACCATGTTCTAGCAACAACAACTAAACTAATAGGATATGTGAATCCATCATCATCTTGATCAGTTGTGCAAGCTTTTGTTTACCTCTTACATATAGTGCTAACCAATAATCTAATTTCTCATCATTCCCCTGTGGTGCTAGCAATGCAAAGACATGCCCTGGCCAAAGAAGATCTAATAGATGGTTATGCTCAAGTGAACTTTCCATGTCATCATTTTTTATAGAGGGTATGATAGACAATGGAGTAAGATAATGTGGAGCCCATGTGTCCACCCATTCACTTGAATCATAGTTATCCCAATCACATTGAAAACAACTAGGACAAAAGCAAGCTAGCTGTCATGTCCAAATGGTACATGTACTAGAGTCAGAGCTCTAGAATGAATGCATTTTTATGAGTCTCTAACTGTAGCACAATCTGATCTATATAATAATAATAGTAAATAATAATAATAATCATTATTATATATATTACTATTTTTTTATTTAGTAATAATAATCATATATAGTAATTATAGTCAATAATAATAATGATGTCCACACTTCCCAAATTTTGGTTTCCCTCCAAATTTTGGGCTATGAATCTTTGGAAAAAAAATTGGCCTCCACTTTTTGGGTACCCAATTTCACATCGGGTACCCTATTTAGTATCAGGTACCCGATTAGGCTTGGCATTTACCAAACCTATTTGGTCAACTCAAAAAATGTGTTTGAGACATGTTTCAATGACATTTAGACTTTGAGTAGCCATTTGACAATATTTTTTTCATCAAAATTCAGTGAAATGAAAAGGGTTTGTTTATAATGTTCTCAAGATTCCATCAATATAATTGCTGTCAAATTCCAAGTTCAATAAGTATTTATTAGTTAATTTTTAATGAAGATGTTTGTAAACTGCTGATTGACATATTGATTGAAAAATACCCATAACTTTCAAATGGTATAACATTTTTGAAATCCAAAAGTTGCGTCACGTTCTATGCTTCACCTTGTATAAGAAAAAAATAATAATTAATTTTGTAAAGTTTTCAATTAGTTAAGGTGGTTAGACACGATTTTTTTTTAATTCTATGAATGTTATAGTAGAAAATCCATATTTAATTATTTATTTGGAATAAAAATAACTAAAATATGCATCACATCCGGGCATGAGTCTACTTTTTTAATCTATAATTATATAAAAAAATATTATCATTTGATTTTGATTAAGGTGGTCAAACATATGCTTACTTTTTATTTTCACCTTGAAATTTTTGTAGTACTATGTTAAAATCCAAAATTTTGATAAATTGAATAATTTTTTCTATAGATAAGGCCTAGTAGTGTAGAAATTAAATTCAATTTCCTATAGATTCTTTTCTTACAAATTTTTGATATAAATCCCATAACTACTTTAAAATTACATGTCAAGTTAACATAACCCTGATTTGTTGGTTTTTCACTACAACTTAAGGCCATAGTTTGGTTGACCATCATCCTGCACATACTCTCATAAAGATCCATTGTAGATGAATTCTTCTTTGTCATGGAAGCAGTAATATTTTTAGGGGTGACATTATCTCCCAAGTAACTATAAGAAGTCAAAACATGGGTTACTAGACTAGGAGAGGAATCAACAACAAAAGATTCAAGAGTCTAGGTCAACTCATTTAATCAAGATGACACAACCATAATATTTTTTTTTGGATTCTCAATACTGAGGGCTTTTTATTTGACTTTCCTCAAGAGTTTGACTTTGGTGGACTTGGGAGAAGGAAGAATTTGGGCTATCAAGTGGATATGGGTAAATTTAGGGTTATTTAATTCCACAAAGAGAAATAAGTTAGGTCTAGTATGAGGAGTTAGGGAAACGTGGAAGTTATAAAGATAGAGAATACACCAATAATGAATGGGGAAATTGTTGGAATTAAAATAGGAAAGGTAAACTTTAAGAGGTTGGGGGGGGGGTGTGAATCAGTGCTTTAAACTTTAACCCATAAAACATTCACAAGACATCCATCTCACATATTCAATAAGTAAACTAAAATACCATGTAAAGAATGTACATATAATGTATGTAAAAAAGTAAGCATTCACACATATATGACACATGGTAGGATTACCCAGAAACCCTCCAATGAGAAGGTAAAACTGGGGTGGGGATGACACCCACAAATCTTCACTATTGTAGTAATAAAGTGTATCCAATGAAGGTTATAATGTTTGATCGTGAACCATGATCTACCCTATGAAAGGTCTACCCTATTAAAAGCTTACAAAGGTTGTTAGGTCTCACCCTGTTAAAGGATTTCAACACCCTGTTAGAAGTGTTCCTAGTTAAAGGACTTCATCTCACAATTAAGTAAGCACCTTGTTAGAGGATTTCAATATAGCTTATCAAGACTACTCTGTTAAGAGATTTAACTGATCCACCTGTTAGAATGTCTCAGCAATGATCCTGCAATTAGCACTCTAATGCTTGATGACAGATCATCTCTATTATGTTATGTACTTGATCCTTCTTGATCATATGTCTCTCTTCTATTCACTATTTCCTTCCTTTTTTCTCCTTTAACCGATTTTGCAATTCAATTCAGATCATAATGCCTTGGTCACCATGAATGTTCTGCTTTGTGCATGCAAAACTCTCCTTGATCATTCATTCATTCCCTCTCTACTCATAAGAAGTTTAGGATTTTTCCTCCTTAAGAAGACATAGGTGACTTAGGGTTAGGTATGAACCAACATCTATGATTCATCCATATTGTTGCTTAAACCTTCCCTTTACTTGATTGGATGCATATAATACATAGGGATTCCCACTTAAGATTCGTCCTTATAAAAAAAAATCATAATTCAATCCTTAAGTCAGCCCAAAAATGATTTACATAGTAGTTTGTGCCAATACAAACAACTATGACAAAACTGTGTTACTCAGCATTTGAAGTCCCTGGTGCTTGGCACATACTGTGGCTTCAATATTGTCACTCGGCATCTAAATGACTTGACATGCATTGCTTGCTTGACTCCTGAATAACTTGGCACATACTATCTACTTGACACTTGAGTGACTCGGCATAAGAGTGACTTGACACTCACTATTTACTTGCCATGCACTAACTTATATGTTGTGCTCGGTATATGTTACTTGTTCGGCATGAACCAAGTAAATGAGTTAAGTGTATAGACACTCAATTGTTAAAACCAATATGAGATTAAAATAAATCTCCCTTATTTTTCACTTTGGACATAGGCTGAGACACAAAGGAGAAAATTTAGAGTGGACAAATATATTTAACATCACAATAAAAATGATTTAAAATAGGGAAGAGATGAGAATGGAATCACTTGAATCTTCCCTCCATAGTTATGAATTTGATGAGCATCATTTGGACATCTTTGCACTCTCTAGGAAGCTTGTGCCCATTAAAACTATTTTACAACCTAGGGATGTTCTCTCTAGAGCCAAGAAAATGCTTCAAATCCATCTTATTGTGTCTATTAGAGTTTTTGGGCAATCCTTTTCCTTCAGCTAAAAGACATGTGACTACAACCAATGTTTCCTTGGAAACCACAAAATACACTCCATTGATGTTAGCCCTTCCCTCACTCCATGGTTCAGAAAACTTCTCTGCCAGGTTCAGATTAAAAGCCTTCATTTCCTCTGCATACTAGTCCATGTGACCTACTCAGATACTGAGATATAGGGTTGATTTATATTTGGACTTATCATAATAATCTAGGTCAATCTAATTAAGATCTCCCCCAATATTACAAATATAGATACAACCTTAAGAACAAAGATAGGACAAAAAGAAATGGAAAACTATTACATAGGAGGAGAGTAAAACCCAATTCTTGAACTCATAGCAATGTGAAAATAATTTCTCATCGTCATTAAAACTTAAAGGAAAGTACCATTATTTCCAAGCTTGGCAATACTTCATGATCTCTACATGAACCACATGGGGAATATCTTGGGCGGCATACCAAGTAATAATATTTTGGGTAAAGTGATCCATCATCACCAGCCTATTAACATCCTCATTCCATTCGTCATAGATGTGCTAGTACATAAACATATCCACCATATCAAGGAGATCTTTGGATTTTATAATAATGTTAGTTGTTTCCCATTTTAGACTATAATTTCTTATCAATATCATAAGTTGCATTCTTAATGTCAACTTCAACTATGGTTTTCTTGAATCCCCACGTGATTTCTGAAAAACACCGTGAAAAGAAGAAAACATTTGAACAACATGCGTATTCTAGGCTTCTAGGTTGACAAAAAATGTTGCCACGGTGTTACCCAACATATCACTTTTGAGACCACCCCCTCCCTTTATCTTGAATTACCAAGAGATGAGCCATCAAAATTTACTTTGACCCATCCAAGATTAGAGGAGTTGGGGTGACCTTTAATTTAACTAAGTTATATTGAATATATAAATGTAATATAATTAGCCATGTTGCTTTTTCTAATTAATTAGAAAATCATTAAATAAAAATAAGGGTAATGAGAGAACATTAATTCTAACTTTTATTATATGTTAAATTTTAAAGATAGAGTATTAACACTTAAACAATCTTTTTTTCACGCAATGCTTGTAATCTAATTATCAACAAATAGAATTTAGTGTTGATTTATTTTTATGCAAATCATCTAAGTTCAATCAACAAAATTCTACTTCCATTATGAATAATTGATCAAATTGAAGGTCATTTTATTCTAATTGTTGAAATCTATGAATGGCTAAATAACCATCATGTTTAATGGTGAGACTATGTTAATTAAATACCAATATAGAAAAATTCTAATGGTAGAGTTAGATTTATTTATGATATTCTTTTTAAGATAAAAATTAATTAATTCTAGTCTAACTCATTCTACCAAAAATATGAAAGAAAAAATAAGTCAAAGTTAATTTTCAAACAAATATATAACAAATTTGTAAAGTTAATCATGGTCTTAAGTTTAATCCTAATTATAAATGTTCTAATATAATGTTCAATAATTAATTCAATTATGAACACTATATATATAAGATTTTAAATAAATTTAATTACTTATATCAATTAGATGAACAATACCACCAAATTACATACATATTTTTCTCACATTAATCTTACTACACAATACTTTAAGAGTATTCCATCAAATTACCCAATTTAATGAGCATAAAATAGACTAAGTAGTAGTTGCACTAAAAAAGGGTGCAATGTACTAGCCGATAGTTAAATATAATTTGTATTATTTTATTAGTAACCTCATAGAGTCCCTGTGCTTCACCTAGATCAAATGAGTGGTAAGCCTTTTATTCATTGTCATGAGAGGTGGGTTTGTGTAAACCACTACTCATGAAATATGGGTCAATGAGTTTGACTCAAAAACAACAAAGTTGATTCTTGGTAGAAATATCACAATTTAAATTGCTATGAATTATCAATTGATGAGTTTAAGGGGATTTCTGATGAATCATTCATAAGGCACAAAACTTGGTCAAGGTTTTGAAAATGGGGTTACAAGAAGAGTAGGTAGAATCATGGAGGAAACTTTATAGTTAAGCATGCTCAAGTTGGGGTAGTATTGGGATTGATAACCTTGCATGAATTCTCGGTGCTTCACCTCAGTGAGAGTCGCCTAGATCCAATGAGTGCAAAGTGTTCTATTCATTTTCATGGAAGATGGATTTGTGTAAACCACTACTCATGAAATATGGGTCAACGAGTTGGACTAAAAAACCACACAGTTTAATCCTAGTAGCAATATAGTGAAATTTTAATTGCTATGGAAAGCATCCCCTACTTATCAATTGACATGATTAAGGGGGTTCCTAATGAATGGTTCATAATGTACAACACTTGGTGAAGGTTTTTCAAATGGGATTGCAAGTAGAGTGAGTTCAACTATGGAGGAAACTCCATAGTTAAGTGCACTTGAGATCATACTCAGATGGGTGACCTCTTGGGAAGTCCTAGTCCTTCATCTCTATGACCATCACCTAGATTTAATGAGTACTAAGTGTTATTTTCATTGTCACGAGATATGGGTTTGTGTAAGCCACTACTCATGAAATATGAGTGAATGAGTTTGACTCATAAATGACATAGCTGAATCTTGGTACTGATATCAAAATATATTTTATGTAATGTATATAAGTATAACACTTATTAATATTATTAAGATCATATATAATACTTTGATGATTTGTGTAAAATTATAATGATGTATAACAATTCATAAAATGTGTATTTTAGTCAAATCAATTTTTATTTTTTTACTTTGATACACATTTAACTATATAAATATTGTTATACATGTCGATTTAAAAAAATATTATAGATTAAGTGAGTTTTGAGAACCAAATCAAACTTTTCTTTAATGATTATAATATTTTTTAGAGATTTTGAAAAATTTGAGTTTATTTATTTATATTTATTATTCTATCAGTATTTTACTATAGGTAATTATTTTTGTATTTAAGTTAAATTAATCTAAATTTATAAAAAGTTAATAATGCATGTCTTATTTTCAATACTATTTTAGTCTTGTGTTTCCAAGTGTTTTATTATAAACAATAGATAATATGATTTTCATTGATTTTTTGACATTCTATTTTCTATTTAATATTTGTCACCAAACTCAGAATCCTTAAAAATAAATGAGCAAAGATTTTAGTTTTAATTTAACTTCAAAATTTAAATCTACATAAACAAAGTGATCCGACAATGCAATTAACTTATTGAAAAAAATCTAATAAAATAAAATTATAGACTAAATTTTATGTAAAAATATATTCCAAATAGAAATATAATTTTTTTTTATTATCATTCTAAATCTTCGATCAAGTTTTTATCATCAAGGTAAGTACTGGTAAAATAGTTAATATTCTTTTTCTCTATTAACAATCAATTATCCAAGGCTTTTCTTTCCGTACTCTATCTGTATTCATGCTCACTAGTTTTGAATCTCAATATAGTTATGAAATATTGAGCTGTAATGTAGTATGGTTACTATGGATGTTGTTGTTTAGTTGTTTCAATTCACTTATTAATTTTACATCTTTAAGGATATCCACATTCAAATTTTGATGGGCTCCATGCTTGCATATGCCTTTTTAATAGGATTTGATGGGCTAAGACTTAGAATCAATGTCAGCCCAATGGTAGATTTTTAAGCACTCGGGTTTGAGGTGTTGAGCTCAGAAGTGTTGAATGTAGATGAGTAGTAACTTATTTAGTTTATGATGTTAGCTATGTTTATCTTGACCAATATTAGTTTAAAAGTGTTGCCTATACATGGTAGATTGAAAATAATTAATTTGATGTGGATATTTTGCATAACTTTACATAAGAAGTGCAAGAGAACTATTAGGAAAATGTAGAATGGATAGTATGGATTTGGATGATCAGTTTTTAGAATTTCTTGTATACTAACATCTCTAAGGAGCATCAACAAATACAACAAGAAAGGATTATTATTATCAAATGACTTGCGGTAGGGAAGGAGGAGTTAGAATTTGGACTCTTTATTAGCACAATTTCTGATAATTTAGCAGCCAGGTTAGAGGTGTTGAGATTAGAAATGAAAACTGATGCATAACTGTAATCTATTCAGTCAATGATAGGTTGACTTTCATGATAATGTTTGAGACTAGTTAAAAATGCTGCAGTCTGATACTAACTCTTTTGATATGAATGGTTAAATATAGATTCTGTGCTTAAACATGACTTATTTAGGTAATTTAATGAGTTTAATGAATTAATAAATCAAATTTTAGAATCATATCTATATAGACAAGGTTCTAGGTCTAGCTAGGAAGATAACGAACACTAATATTTTCAATATTTCAAGGAGAAAGTAAAGGTATGAATATATTTATAATGATGTAGGACTAATATCAAAGAATATAGGCACTTTGAGAAAATTTGGTTTTCTTTCCAAGGTTATGATTAAATAAAAAAAATGTTTGTACTTAATCACTAACCTTTTTTGATTGCTAAGGCATGAAGGTAGGGAAGTGTGTATTTCTTAGTAATGGGAGGAGTGTAAAGTACAGTGGCAGGATTGGCTCATCTAAAATTGGTCACAACAATAGTAAAGTATCACTGACGAATGTATCAAATTATTATGTAATAATCCTAGATGTAATCACAAAATATGAAGTAATTTGATTGGGGTATGCCCCTTTTATGATGTAACAATAAAGGACATTAGTCTCAGGCTAGACTAGAGGTTTTCTTCTCTGTTCTTTCCTACTAGTGCCCATTTGAATGGAGAAAATCTGATGTAAATTAGCTTGTTATTAATAAAATATTCAAGGCCTTCGCTGTTTATTGATAAAAAAAACAAAAAAATTATCCAAGGCTTAAACCTAAATTATTCACTAATAATTATTTTCCTTTGCTGATTTACTTGGTGTGTATTGTTAGTTCAAATTACCCGATATTTTTTTGACACACACAATTTGAAGTAACATTGCTAAAAGGAAAAAAAAAGAAAAACGAAAAATATTTAAGAGTGCAAATTAAAGATAAGTAAATAGATAAGTTTCCAAAGGAAATTAAGCTTGAAAGGTAATTAAGCTTGATGCAAGAGGATGCCAGCCTTTAATTTTCCATTTTGCCTTAGAATAAGGATTCATTTGTACTACCTGTCGTGAGCTTTCTTTTTAGCCTCCCATATTCAGGTTGTGTGTGGCGACAAATTTATACTTTTTTGAGCACCTATTTAATATTTTATTTGATGCAGGGAGATCCTAGGTTGCCTTTCTATCCTGCTCATCTTTGTTCACTATGCCTATTAGTGTTGAGTTCTAGTGGTTGATGAGTTGTTGTCATTGTTGAGTTCTATATGCACCAAGCTATCCAATGTTGGCCAAGCATTCCTTTGTGATCCGAGTGAACCTAATGTTTGTTGATGCTCGGTTCCTTCTTTGACTGAGTTTATTTGTGATTAGTTGGACTATTTTGAGTTGACTTATGTATTGAATTTGGATTGTAAATTTAATGTAAGGATCTTGTCTTCAGATGTGTGAAAACCATTTTAAGGTTGACCTTCTATTATGTAATGATGTAGAATCTTTTGTAAGTCATTTTGGAAAGTATAAATAGGGGTGTTTAGGTTTAGGTTAGGTATCCCTTAGAGAGTTTGGAGAAAATTTTCCCGGAGGAGTGAGCTTGAGTTGGATCATGGACCTTGAAGTTGAATCTTTGCATTGATTGTAACCCAAATGGCCTTACAATTGGGCATGTATGTTGATAACTTTATGAATCAATAAAGTGTTTTTGTTTCTTCTCCTCTTGGTGTTGTTCTCTTTATTGTTTTTTTTCATAGTGTTTACTTAGTGAGGTGGTTGGATAGTTAGGTGTACCTCTAACCCTATCTATTTCAAATCCTCCTTGCATTAGGTGGTATAAGACCTTGAGGTTTGACCTTAAGAAGATTTGATTATGTAGAACCCTAAATTGGATTTGGTTTTAGGGTGGAAGATCTATGAATTTGACCTATAACTGGCAGAGGGTTATGACCTTATAAGAACTTGTTTATCAAAATGGTTCGAGGTACAAGAAATGTTGACACTCCTATAATGGACATGTTGGGCCAAATTGCAGCCATATTAGATGATATGGAGACAACCTAGAGGAGAGGAGCGCACCTTGATGATGTGAGTGATGATGAAGAAGTTGCACCAAACCCAAATCTGGAACCTGAAGAAGATTAAGATGAGGAAAGATTATTGAGAGTATTATCTATGGTACATTCAAAACCTATTGTAGAAGTTGTTCCTTATGATGGAGAATTGGACACCAATATTGCGTTGGATTAGATCTCTAACAGGGAGAAGTTTTTTGAGTTTGAAAAAACTCTTGATAATGGAAAGGTGAATATTATAGTCATTGGGTTGAAAGATCATGCCTTACCATGGTGTGAGCATTTACAAACTAATAGATAAAGAAGAGGAAATGAGAAGATTAGGACATGGTTGAAAATGTTGAACAAGGTGAAACAAAAGTCCCTTCTGTCAATAACCAAGTTATCTTGTTGAGAAAGATATAAAATCTATGACAAAAGGACATAATTGTGAAGGAGTACATTGAGGAATTCTACAGAGTCGACATCAGATCTGGACATGTGGATGGTGAGGTTGAAAAAATTGCAAGGTACTTAATGGATTGAGATCTAGAATTTAAGATGAGATAAGTTTTGTGAAATTAGAAAGTGTGGAAGAAGCATATTAATATGCCCTAAAAGATGAGGATATCTTCACAAAGAAGCATGAAAAAAGATAGAGAGGTAGAGGTGGTAGATTCCAAAGAGGCAAAGGTAGGTTTTATGGAGAAGTTGGAAGATCTAACAATTTTGTGCAAGATAAGGGCAAGTCTGAATGGAAGAATGAAGGTAAAGGAAACGACTGAGTGCAAAGGTGGTAATTCTTACTAAGGAGGTACTAGATGTTACCAAGGAAGAGGTAATTCTTATTCTAGAAGATGTTTTCATTGTAATTATTTCAGATGTGGTAAAGAAGGGCATAGATCCTTTGATTGTAGATAATCTGGTGAAAATAAACAAAGTAATAGAAATGTTGTGATTCAAGGAGATCTTGAGGGTTCACCTTATGGACCTAAGGTTAGAGAAAACTTGATGGCAAGGAGAACTTTTTTTAATAAGATAGTTGGTGATGAACTTGTCCCAAGGAGAAGTCTTTTCAAGAACATATGTAAGATGGTAGGAAAATGTTGCAAAGTAATTATTGAGAGTGGCAACTCAGCAAAATTGGCATAACAAGAGTTGGTTAAAAAGTTGGATTTGTAGAGGTTGAGACACCCTAAACCCTATCATGTTTTATGGGTCAAGAATGAGCATAAATTGTAAGTAAGAAACGTGTTGTAAAATTCAAAGTTGTTGACTACTTTGATGAATTTATATATGACATTATGCCTATGGATTGTTGCCATATTATGTTCGGTAGACCTTGGCAATATGATAGACATGTTGTGCATGATGGTAGACTAAACAAATATACACTTTGGGTGAATGGAAAAAATAAAATATTGCTGCCTTTAATTGAAGCTCCTGATGAAGTGAATTTTACTATTGTTAGAGTTTGCATGGTTAATAGGAAACAATTTGAGAAGGAGATGAAAAAGGACCAAATTTGTTTTGTTGTAATTCCTAGAGGGCTAAGCTATAGTAGAGATGGTCAAGAGACATAATATAGGAATGATTGAGTGATAGATAGAGGTCAAGTGACAATAGAAGCTAATAGTGTTAGCCAATTGCCAACATAGTATGAAAGGTTATTGAATGAGTATAAGGAGATTGTTGTAGAGGATATTCTTGATGGTTTACCACTAGTTAGAAACATAAGTCATTGTATGGATATGATTCCTGGAGCTATTTTTCTGAATAAAGAACCATATAGATTGTCACCTACATAAAATGAAGAACAAAATAGACAAGTGCATGAGTTGTTGCAGAAAGGTTTGATCAAAGAAAGTTTAAGTCCATGTGATGTACCAAAATTAGAGAAGGCGATGAGTGAAAGACTTCTTTCAAGACAAAAGATGGTTTGTATAAGTGGTTTTTTATGCCTTTTGGTTTGACTAATGCACCTAGTACTTTCATGAGGTTGATGAATGGCGTTCTCAAAAGACTCTTGAGTAAGTTTGTGATCAGAGTAATCTTTAGTGGCTAATATTCACCAATTGGTTAATTTTAGAATTTTTGTCTAATAATTTGATATTTAAGGCAACCTAAATTGCCACATTTATATAAAATTTAGCTCTAAAATATTTAAAATCGCTCAATAATTTATGTTATTGAAAAAATTAAGCTCAAGGATTGGCCACTATATTCGATACATGATTATATTAGACTCACCTAAACATTATACTTTTTTTGAGAAATTATAATTAATTCACCAATCATTATTATAATTATTAGTTAGTTTACAGATATATCATCACTATTTAGTTTTCACTATTGATTTAAAATATAATGTAATGATCCTCATAATAATCCATGAGGTAAAAAATATTCAAGTTTGATTTGTAATATTCCATGGTGATTAATAAAATTCCTCTTATTATTGAGATTCATCAATATTTTATAAATAAAAATTATGATTCCCAAATAATCACCAATATAAATAATATTCAATTTTTTAAAAATGAGAGATTCACTAATAGAAATAATTATAATTTTCAAAATAATGAAAGATTGGCCAATAATTTATATCTTTTTTTGGAGGGGGGTTTCTTAAAGTTTACCCTAGTTTCTGATTGTTTATTTGGATGATATTTTGATCTTAAGTGAGACTAGGGAATAAAATCTTGATCATGTTAGTCAAGTACTGCAGAGATTAAAAGAGAAGTTGCTGATTAATTTGAAGAAGTGTTCATTTATGCAAGAGGAGATTATGTTTTTGGGATTTGTGATTTCAGCTGATGGTTTGAGAATGGACCTTGAGAAGGTTAAAGTAATTATGGAATGGCCTACTCTTGGGAATGTAGGTGAGGTAAGATCATTTCATGGTTTGGCTAGTTTCTACATAAAGTTTATAAAGAATTTTAGTTTTGTTTGTATTGCTACGACTTAGACTATGAGAGGAGATAAAAAGGATTTCAAGTGAACACATGGAGCTGATAAGAGTTTTGAAACTTTGAAACAAAAGGTCATTGAGTTGTCTCTATTGGATTTTCCTAATTTCAATAAGGTATTTCAAGTTGACTGTGATACTAGTGTGAGTGCAATAGGAGTTGTGTTGAGTCAAGAGGGTAAACTTATTTCTTTCTTCATTGAGAAGTTGATTGATGCTAAAAGGAAGTATTCTATGTATGATCAAGAGTTCTATGCTATTGTTCAAGCTTTGAAGAAGTGGATACATTATTTGATTCATAAGGAGTATGATGTGAGAGTTTGGGATTGAGAACTTAAGAATTAACTCAAAGCTACACTTTTCTAAGAGTTAAGAGACACTTGGTGGAGTCTTTGGCTCAAGATTTGTTCATTTAGGAGAATATTTTGTCAAAATATATATTCTTGATATGTAATCAATATGTAGTTTTGTTTTGTAAGACTTAAGGGGGGCTCTCTAGGCAAGGTGAAATCAATGTTTCTAAGGTCCAGGTATTAAGCAACAATTTTATCATAGTTATGGTTGTTGATATATATATATATATATAATGAAACTAATTTTTTGTTTATTGACTATTCTTTACAATGTATAAAATTATAACGCCAACAATATTGAATAATGATGAGCTACATGCTTAAGTACATGCTAATGTGTAGATCTTTTAATTTTATAGTAGGACACGAGCTAGTAATATAAATCTTGGTGTAAGCAACTATTTTTGGGAAAGGAAACTATATATTCTAGTCATGTTGGTGCTTAAAAGTGTGTATAAATAACATGCTCTAAGCACAAGAACAAATGGCCTGAGCTAATCAAATTTGATTGTAAATTTTAAATTGAAAAACAAAAAGGTTATTCCTTTGAAGTTACCTCCATATCCATGGACTCTTGCTGAAATAGGAAATAATTAAAAAAATAAAATAAAAACTAATTATTAAATTTAAATACTTCAGTAGCACTAATAAATAAGTAAATAAATTTAAGTAAAAAATTAAGAATTACATTTTCTAAAGTATTTTAATAAAACAAGAATTTAGTTTAGTGTGGAGACTAATATTTGATTGTATGATTTATTCCACAGCTCTTTAAAATAACATATCTAGTGTAAGGCTCCTAGAAATGACTTTTCAAATAATAGACTAAGACTTAATCTAAAAATCTCTAATAGTTAAACATAGAATATCATTTTTTAATTAAAAATACAACTTATATGCAAGATAAATAAATCAAATACTAATTAGTTACAATAAATATTTTTTAATATTTAACTTTTAAATCCAACACAAATGAATTAATAGTTGAACAAAAAAAAACTATTATTATCATAAGCACCATATTATTATATTTAAAATACGACAAAGTATTAATGTGAATTCTCCAAAACATATAGATTGCCACCTTTTACAATTTTACATATAAAAATGATATTTCTATTATAACAATAATAAATATTTAATTAAGCATTTTATATTATGAAGGACGCATTTATAATAAATAATAAAATGTTTTATTTGAAATTTGAAAAATTAGTTCAATTATGATAAATTCGTATGTGCTTATTTATATAACATTAATATGTTTTTATATTTTCAAGTATGAATCCATTTTGATCAATTGTTTATCTAAAATAGAAAATATAAATATATTGTATGACTAGATGAATTCTCTGCAACATATCTCCATAGTCATGGATTTGTAGATATTGAAAACAAGTCCATCTCAATCTGACTTCTTCATTTTCACTTAGTCAAGGATTTGTAGATATTAAAAACAGGTCCATCTCAATCTGACTGCTTCATTTTCACTTAGGTAGCTCATTCAAAATGAGAATTTTTTTTCCTAAAAAGATTCATCCTTTTAATGTGATTTAAAATGAACAATATAAATGAATTAAAGTCAAATTCGTGGAGATGGCTCATATTAAATCAGATTCCTAACAATGATAGAATTCACCTATTAGTAGATATTGAAAACTTTATCTGAAGTCCAACTCCATCTGATTGCCTCACTTATACGTAATGGCAATTTTTATAAGCACCTCAGCCAGTTGAAGAGGCTTCGAGAAGAATACAGTATGATCAGCTCCCTCAATTTCATAAACCATTTGTGGAGGATTCTCTGCAATCATCTTTCTCTGCAACGCCTCTACAATTAGCTTATCCTCCTGTGCTACAACGTATATTCTCTTCACACTTCCATAGTTTTTAGCTGTGTACAAAAGAGGCCCTTGCCATAGAGGAAACTTCTTCTCCAGCGAGTCAAACAACAAAAGATCCTGCATTCAGATCCACATTCGAATTTCACACCCATATTAACCAATTGAAATTCCATAAATACCCAATACACCACACAACTATCTATGTTCTCAAGTCGCTTACCCAAGAAGGACTGTTCTGTGATAAATTCTCTCGCGTAAAGTGGGGGCCAAACTTGATGGATGTTGCTGGTTTATCTTTCCCATTTGCATAATAAAATGTGGAGTCTCCTAAGCCTCCAATTATTGATGTGATCTGTTCAGAGAAATGAAATTGTACTGTAAAGACTGTGAAGCCTCCTATTAGTAGAAAGGGAGAGAGAATTCATCAGACCTCATTCAACGACTCAGTGAGAGTAGTTCCACTGAGGGCCATAACGGCAGTAACAAAGACAGCTGCAGCAATTTTATGTGGAAAATGCTCCATTGTAAAGCTTACATTGAACCCACCAGCACTGTGGCCAACCAATATAACCTTAACATAGATAACAGCTACAAGTTAGTTGACATCCCTGGACCAATTGGTGATCTGAATTTTAATACAAACTTTTAAAAAAAACACAATGCATATAATTCAATGATCTTATTTTATGTATTGATTTATTTTTGAAATTCTAGTGTGATTTAAAATGAACAATATAAACAAATCAAAGTCAAATTCGTGTCAATTGTTCATCTGAAATGACATTCCTTTCAATGATAGAATTCACCTATTAGTATGATTTAAGAAAAGTAATCTAAACAAATCAAAACTCTTTAGGCAAACTTGTTTAAATGGTTCATCTAAAATCAGTTTCACTTAGTCTGTTTGGTTGCTGGTATAGGAATGGAGAATAGGAGTGCATATTGGGAATAGGAATGGCTATTCCAATAACAACTATTTTTTGGAATGGATATATTCTCATTTTACAGGCAAAATGAGAATATGTATTCCTATTCCCTATTCCAATTGATGAACCAAACAGAAAATAGAAAACATATTCCAAATTTTGTATTCCTATTCCACCAACCAAATGAACTTATAAAATAGAATTACTGTTGTATTAATATGATTTAAAAATATAAAACCTAAACAAATCAAAGCAAAATTCATTTATATGATTCATCTTAAATCAAATCGGTTTTTCCAATAGAACCTATTTGTTATTTCAAATGAACAATCTAAACAAATTAAAACTTAGATTATACTCTTTAGCCAAATTCATCTAGATGGTTCATCAAAAATCAGATTTGCTTCTCCAATAGAACTCGTATATTAGTATGATTTTGAATGAAAGATCTAAACTAATCAAAGTCAAATTTGTTTAACTATTCATTTAAAATCAGATTCGCCTGTTTATTAAACTATTCATTTAAAATCAGCTTCGCCTGTTTATTAGAAACAACAATTTAAACAAATCAAAACATAGATTAATCTTTTGGTCAAATTTGATTGATTGGTTCATCTAAAACCAGTTCGGCTTCTCCAATAGAACATACCTATAGTATGATTTAAAACAATCTAGAACAAATCAAAAAACATGGATTAAACTCTTCAGCCAAATTCATTTAGATGGTTCATCAAAAATAAGGTTTGTTTATCCTTGGAACCCATCTATTATTATAAAATGAACAATCTGAACGAATCAAAATATAGCTTAAATTCTTCAGCCAAATTCATTAGAATAGTTCGCTTAAAATCAGATTCAATTCTCAGAAAGCATTCATCTATTAGTATATAAACAAATTGAAATTTAGATTAAATTATTCATCAAGGTTTTTAGTTGACTTATCTAGAATCAGTTACATTTCTCCAATAAAACTCTATTAATATGATTTAAAATTAAACATCTAAACCAAAAAAACTTAAACAAATCTAAAGTTAGATTTATACCTTTTCCATAGAAGGAAGAGCTGTAAAGAAGTCTGTAAGTGGTTGATTGAACTCTTGTAAAGATGAAATGTGGTCGGCATCTCTAGGGTCAATACCAGCACTTGCCATGTCAAGGGAAGAAACAGTGTGACCCGCTTTCACAAGAAGATCTGCAACTTTATACCAACACCATCCTCCAAAGGTTGCTCCATGCGCCTTCACAAAGTGACATCCCTTTTCCTTAACCACATTTTTATCCATGTTGTAGCTCTTAAAGTTTCAGAAATGAAAGGTAGAAGGCTAATATATCAAGGCTACAGTTTACCTATGGACACTAAATTACGTGTCAGTACCATTTAACTCGTAAACTTGATCTGAGCGATTGCCTAAGACTACTGAGATTAAAAGTTAGGTCAACAAATTTTTACACTGTGGTTAATCCTTTTATTCAAATCTTTGACTTTACAATTTTTCTTCCACGCTCTCTTCTTTATTTCTTTCATTTGACAATAATATTTCATTCTAAAGAACAACGAAATTGTTTAAATTGATTTGGGGATAAGATGAAAGGAATCGTGTACTGTCAATATAGCTCTCTAAAATAGATTCACGTTATTGTAGTTGGGATAGATCTGTATGATCAGTCTTGTTTGTTTTTAGACTTCATTGAGCATAATTAGTCGGTCCACGATTATTTTATTATGGCAGAGGTTTAGACGTCTCTAAAATTCGATTTTGATTTGTTATGGCAGAGACTGTAAAGAATGACGGTACCTAATTAATTTGGAAGAGTGTACTTTTTAATATTAAAAAATTGATTTTGAAACAGATTGTAACTTGAAATGATAGGTAACCTGGTTATTTATCTTTGAGTTGTTTTTTTTCCTTTTTGTGAATGGGCAAATCAGAATATATAGTTGTAGGTATCTTAGCCTTTATATAGCAGTTCACGATAATAGTTAAGCATGTACCTAAATCATAAATTATCTTGGGTTTTACAATAATTTGGTTAAGGATACATTTAATTGCCTTGGAATAAACAGTTGCATGTAGAATAATCTAATTGATCAAATCATCTTGAATGTTCGACAATCTAATTTTTTTATATTGCTTTCTTTCAAATAAAAAATTTGCATTTCTTTCTGTCATATTCATACAGATTTAAATTAAATATTTGACATGACAATATTATATATATTATTGTAAATAATAGATGGTGTAGTTGTTTAATAAGAGTTTTATACATTTTAGTATTTTATTTATCTTTATATGGAATAATTTTGTTTGCTTTCATTATGTCAATTGTATTTATGCATACTAAAAAATGACGCAATGGAAGATTCATCATTCTATTGATAATAGATAAATCTTTACAATAATGAATTTTTGTAATATGTTGGGTCTATTTTCCATTAAGGTTTTTCTAGCTGAAAAGATTGAATATTTTTTTTTGGTTATTGTCCTTTAAATTTCAGATTGTCAAGCTTATCCAACATCTTTTTCCTAATATTTGGTAGTAGAGCTTGGTTTAAGTTCTCTTTGAAGGATTAAAGTTTATTTCTTCCTATAATCCTTTCTTTAGTAGTAGGTATGAACCTAAGATTCTATGAGTGAATTTGAATGATGGGAAACACAAAGATAGATAGAGAATAAGAGTGGAAAGAATTTTGGGTTTGAAAAATAAAGTAAAAGAGTTATTTGCTAATAGACATCAATGGATTGATGAATAATGATACCAGACATGTATGATCCTTATTTTAGACTCACAAGTTATGTAACTAGTCATAGTCCAAAGGAAGATTTGGTAGATCAAATTGACCTCCAACACGTGGATGTTTCTAAGAGTATATTTGTGCTTACTAATTTATCGTTGAAATTATTAAAGAAGTTAGTCTACATGGTTTTCTTTCCTAGCCTAATCTAGGTTATGATAATAATACACATGCATATATCATCCACATTCTTGGGTTTACATATTTTCTACCATGGCATGAAACACAATTTACTTTGACTTAGTAAGGGATCTAGAAATAGTCAACATTTCCAACAACTAAAGGGACCAAAGGATGTAAATAACCTTGGGTGGATGGGACAATTTTTTTTTGAAAAAGAACTCCATAATTCTTCTTTTAGTTCCTTTAAATATAAGGGTATTTCATGTATTATTCACCAATAAAATAGTTTACTAATAAACTGAGAAAATTTAGATAATAGCTTACAACGCATCAATAAATTGTGAGTGTCTTATTTGGAAGGTCTTGGGTGCTAGTTTGTGGTGACTGGTCGGGGAAGTATTGTACATACTTCATAAATTCTTTAGGGTTCAGAGTAGCACCCAATTTTTTTTTTTGGGTCGTGATTGACATTGTGGCCGATGTACGGCCGACATGTTGTAACCTTAAAGTGGCATAAAAATACTTGTATAAAAGGGATTAGGGTTAGGGATTATTTCATTATAGTGACGCAAAATTGGTTCTTGCGGCAGTATTGAGATGTAAGGAATTACAGATTGTAATTAGGTTATAATCATTGGATCATAATATTATTGGACTTTCTATTTGGTGGACGTAGCCCAGGGATTGGGTGAACCACATTAAATCCTGGTGTCGTGTTTTTTTTCTGTGTGATCTATTATTTTCTGTTATTGGTTATATTTTTATGTAATTGTTATTTTTATCCGTGGTTTAATCCTAACAAGTGGTATCAGAGTGAGGTTTTGGTTTTTCAGTTATCCTCTGCAGGAAAGTCTCACAGTTGAGTGGGAGTCTCACGATCGAGTGGGAGTAATGGCAGATAAGGGTAAGCTGAGGGTTGATAGGTAAAATGGGCATGACTTTTAGTTATGAAAGATGTAAATGGAAGACTATCTTTATCAAAAGGATTTATGGAATCCATTGGAAGGAAAAGCCAAGAATCAGGGATCTATATCAAATGATGAATGAGATCTTTTAGAGAGAAAGGCACTTGGAAGCATTTTATTATGCCTGGCACAATCGATGGCATTTAATATTAAAAAAGCGAAGACAACAGAAGAGTTGATGAAAACCCTAGCAACACTATATGAAAAGCCCTCTGCTTCAAACAAGGTATTTCTCATGAAGCATTTATTTAATATAAAAATGGCATAAGGTGGATCTGTTGTGGATCATTTAAATGAGTTTAATACTATTACTAGTCAATTATCTTCTATGGATATCAAATTTGATGAATAAATTAGGGCTCCCTTGATTTTGTATTCTTTGCCTAAATGCTGGAATAACTTGGTAATGGTTGTGAGTAATTTTGTTCCTAGATCTAGTACCCTAAGATATGATGATGTGATCAATGTTATTTTAAGTGACGAAACTTGTAGAAAATTCTTAGGAAGATCTACATCTGGAAGTGCTTTGAATGCACAAAGTCGAGGCAGAATGACTGAGAGAGGAAGTAATTCTAGAAATTAGGGGAAATCAAGAGGAAAGTCAAAGGGGAGGAGGTCTCAATCGAGAGGACTAAATGACTACTGGTACTATGGGAAACTAGGGCATAAAAAGAAAGATTGTTGGAATTGAAAGAAAAATGAAAGAGATAAACCAGATGGAGACAAGGAGGCAAATGTGGCAAGTAACAAATCCAAAGAGGATACTTTGGTTCTATTTTTAGAAAGTGTTGATGATTCATGGGTTTTAGATTCTAGTGCTTCATTTCATGCTACGCCTCATAAAGGCTATTTCATTGATTATGTCCAAGGGGATTTTGAGCTTGTTTATTTGGGGGATTATGAACCTTGTCAGATTGTTGGAAAGGGAAAAGTTAAGATTAAGTTGCAAAATGGGAATCATTGGCCACTACATGAGGTAAGACATGTTTCAAGGTTGAGTAAGAGTTTAATTTCAATAGCGCAACTCAGTGATGAGGGTTGTGTTGTTACTTTTAATGATAAAAATTGGAAGGTTACAAAAAGTTCCCTTGTAGTAGCAAAAGTTGTGAAAGTAGGCACCTTATATCTTTGTACAGGTCATATTGTTCCTTCTACTTTAATTGTTTCAGAAAAAATAAATGTTTAGGAACAATTGCTGTAGTTGAGCAAGGAGAACAAATAGCTGCTGTAAGTTTTGATACAACACTGTGACACAATAAACTTGGGCACATGAGTGAGAAAGGTATGAAAGTACTTCATTCAAAGAAAGTTCTACTAGGTCTGAAATGTGTTAATATGGATTTCTATGAAAGTTGTGTGTATGGAAAACAAAAGAGAGTGAGTTTTGTAAAGATTGGGAAGGAAAACAAAAACAAGAAATTAGAGTTTGTGCATACCGATGTATGGGGACTGGCTCAGGTATCTTCGCTTGGAGGCTCTCATTATTATGTTACATTTATTGATGATGCAACTAGAAAGGTATGTATTTATTTCCTTAGATAGAAATATGATGTATTTCAAACTTTTAAGAAATGGAAATGCTTGGTTGAAAATGAGACTGGTAAGAAATTAAAATTTCTTAGATCTGATAATGATGGTGAGTATCATAGTCATGAATTTGAAGATTATTGCTCAACTAATGGTATTCATAGACATGCAACTATTCCAAGGACTTCACAAGTAAATTGAGTGGTTGAACACATGAACATGACTATAATGGTGCGTGCAAGGAGCATGAGGTTGCATGTTGGGTTGCCCTTTCACAAGTGGGTGGAGGCTATCAATACTGCTATATATTTGATTAATAGAGCTTCCTCTATTCCTTTGGGTTGTGGTATTCTAGAGGAAGCATGGACAGTAAGGTGAGTTATTCTTTTCTCAAAACCTTCGATTGTGAAGCATTTGCTCACATAGATTCTGAAAATAGAACCAAGGTAGAAGCCAAGTCAAAGAAATGTGTATTTGTTGGATATGGAAATAATGGATTTGGTTATAGGCTTTGGGATTTTGAAAATCATAAAATTGTAAGAAGTAGGGATTTCATATTCAATGAGAAAGTGTTGTACAAAGATTTGTTGTAGCAACATGAGAAGAAAGAAGATGATTATGTAGTGTTGGATGATAATTCAAAAGATGATGTTCTAGCCATTCCTCATGATGTGCAACAACCACAACAATAAATACCACACACACCAATGAATGTTAGATGGTCAACAAGGAAAATTGGACCTCCAAAAAGATTTTCTCCCTCTTTGTATTCAATTTTACTTACTAATGTTGGTGAACTTGAATGTTATGATGAAGTTATGTAGGTGGATACTAAAATTCAGTTGGAGTTTGCAATGAAAGACGAAATGGACTCTTTGCTAAAAAATAAGACTTGGGATTTATGCAAGTTGCCTACAAGTAAAGGGCTTTACAGAATAAATGGGTTTACAGGTTAAAAGAAAAAGACGAAGGTAAGAAAATATTTAAAGCTAAGTTAGTTGTAAAAGGATTTGCACAGAAAAAGGGCATTGATTTTGATGAGATATTTTCTCTTGTTGTTAAAATGACTTCTATCCATACTGTTTTAAGTATTGTGGCTACTGAATATTTGTGTTTAGAGTAGCTTGATGTTAAAATAGTCTTCTTTCAGCCATGGGGATTTGAGGTCAAAGGTAAGGAGAACTTAGTGTGCAAATTGAAGAAAAGTTTATATGGCTTGAAGCAAGCACCTCAAAAATGATACCTATAATTTGATAGTTTTATGCATGGGCATGGATACAATAGGTGTCATTTAGATCATTGTATTTACTCTAAGAGCTTGGATGATGACAGCTACATTATTTTATGTTTATATGTTGATGATATGCTTGTAGTTGGGTCTAACATGGATCATATTAAGGGGCTGAAACACCAATTAGCACATGCATTTTCTATGAAGGATTTGGGGGCAGCAAAACAAATCCTTGCTATGAAGATTTGCAAAGATAGGAAGAATAGAAAATTGATGCTATCTGAGACTAATTATGTTGAGAAGGTTTGCAACGTTTCTCTATAAAGAATAGCTTTCTCTATGGAGAATGCTAAAGCTATTAGCACACCTTTACCTGGTCATTTCAAATTGACTAAGGAGATGTGTCCTAAGACACAAGAAGAGGAGGATAAGATGTCCAAGGTACCCTATGCTTTAGATGTAAGAAGCTTGATGTATGCTATGGTATGTACAAGGCCAAATATTGCACATGCAGTGGGAGTCATTAGTAGGTATATGAGTCATCTAGGAATTGAGCATTGGAATGCAGTCAAGTGGATTCTTAGATATTTGAGAGGAACATTCAATAAGTGTTTACACTTTGGGGGCTTTACTACTGATTTACAAGGCTACGTTGACTTAGATTTGGCAAGGGATATTGATACTAGACGAAGTACTACAAGTTATGTCTTTATTGTTGGTGGGGTAGCCATGAGCTGGGTTTCTAGGTTACAAAAGGTTAATGCTTTATCCACTACAGAGGCGGAGTATGTTGTTCCTATAGAGGAAGCCAAGGAGATGATATGGCTTTAGTTCTTCTTAGAAGAATTGGGACATCCTTAAAAGGATAATTATTTGTTTATAGATAGTCAGAGTTCCATTCATCTTGCAAAGAATTTAGCTCTGCATTCAAAGACCAAACACATACGGTTGTGGTACCATTTGATTTAGTCAGTTTTGGAGGATGGATAGTTAAAGCTAGACAAGATACATATAGATGACAAACCAGTAGATATATTTATGAAGGTAGTAACAAGGGAGAAGTTGAACTCCTCTTTAGCTTCAGATGGTCCTCTAGACCGAACATGCATAAAAGAATAACAAGGTCTAGGGTGGTTTAATCCAGTGGGAGCCCCATGTGGTAGTAGTATTGCTATAGGATTAGTCTCCAAGTGGGAGATTGCAGTCTAGTGTGGAGTCTGATCAGTTCCCAAGTGGGAGATTGTTAGTTTGTGGTGACTGATTAGGTAAGTATTGTACATCATAAATTCTTTGGGTGCATGACTAAAATATGGCCGACATATGGATGACATGTTGTAACCCTAAAGTAGCATAAAAATACTTGTATAAAAGAGATTAGGGTTAGGGATTGTTTCATTGTAGGGATGCAAAATTGATTCTTGTGGTGGTATTGAGCTATAAAGAATTACATATTGTAATCAGGTTATAATCACTAGATCGTAATATTATTGGACTTGCTATTTTGTGGATGTAGCCCAGGGATTGGGTGAACCACATTAAATCTTAGTTTCTTGTGTTTTTTCTGTGTAATCTATTATTTGATGTTATTGGTTATATTTTGCATGTAATTGTTATTTTTGTCCATGGTTTAATCCTAACATTGGGTTCAAGTGTACTCAAGATTAAAATAGATTAATACTTAATCTGACAATAATAATAAAATGAATACTAAAGAATCTAGACGTTGAACAATATCTATAAAAAAATGGGAGAAAATTTTTAATTAAGATTTTTGTACATTATTATTTCTAACACTAACCATGCAAAAGAAATACAACAATTAGAAAATTATTGATTTTGGTGTTCCCACTATAGTACATAATGTAGATACACTAGTCATTACATAATCTCACTCCCTATAGTCATATCAATGCTCTACCCCACTACAAGAAATATGTAAGAAGTTTTGAGTTTATATTCACAAGATTGTCATGCGATTGGTCAATTAATAAGATATATATTGAAATATCTACCCTTTATTCTCATCTTTGCAAATCAATGGTTGGTAATCCTATCTAATATATTGGTTGAAATTGCTAATAAATTTTACTTAAAATATATAAAGAATAATATTGGATGATAACTACATTCCATGTATCAATAAAATTTCCAGTAGAAATGATGAAATATAGTTTAGAAACTTAAATTATTGCTTATTGATTTATTAGATGTTTCAAAGTAAATAAGTGAGGATGAGAATTTATATGCATAGATTAATGTCTTCCTATTAATGTTTGGTAGTTTGAGTTGGATAAATTCATGAAACTAAATTGAAGTTACATATATATATATTATATATTAAATGTATGATATTTATATATATCATATATGTGTATGTAGCTAAATAAAAAATTATCCATGTCTATTCATATCTCATCCAATATAAGAGAAATTGCTTCCATTTGGAGAGCACATACATTAACAGGTAGTACAAATACATGTGCAGAAATGAACATGGTATCAGAGCTAGACCATGAATATAATATGCAATTTTGAAATACTAGCAAGAGTTTACATCAAACAAGATAATTGTCAGCAAGAGGAGATTCTAAAGAGGCTCTATCATGATCTCTCAAATAGTTTTGAATAACATAGCCAAAGTATGTATAAACCATTACAAACCGAGTACCCTTTTTCATACAATTCTATGGTAGTGTGAATCTGGGTGGCACCAATATTTGCTTTCACCTTCTCTATTTGCACAGGAGTTGGAGTCAGAGTTTTTCATAATTACAGGTCTCAATATAATAGGGAAAGGATACATCTTCATTTAGTTTTGATGTGAATCTTAGTGCAATACAACTTTGAATAATAAAAAAAGTTCAAAATGATAAAAATGACTGATTACGTATAAATATTAAATCACATCTAGAGTGATTATTAGAATTATAGTTGAACGCCATTTTTTTAACCACTATGAAAGAGAAATGGAACCATAATTGGATGTGATAGCAAGACAAGGTAAGTGAACTATATAACAAACACATTCTGAATCAATGACATGATTGGAGCGTGGACAAAAAATGCATGTTAAAAAAGGTAGAAATATTTAAAAGGACTAATCAATTGCCCTGTCCACATATATTACATGAGTCCTTGAATAACCAAGGTGGTGAGGATAGTAATGATAATCTCTAAGGTGGTTGGTTAACATAAACCAGTTTGGCTTCTGCAATAGAACACACCTATAGTATGATTTAAAACAATCTAGAACAAATCAAAACATAGATTAAACTCTTCAACCAAATTCATTTAGATGGTTCATAAAAAATAAGGTTTGTTTATCCCTTGGAACCCATCTATTATTATAAAATGAACAATCTGAACGAATCAAAATACAGCTTAAATTCTTCAGCCAAATTCATTAGAATAGTTCGCTTGAAATCAGATTCAATTCTCAGAAAGCATTCATCTATTAGTATATAAACAAATTGAAATTTAGATTAAATTATTCATCAAGGTTTTTAGTTGACTTATCTAGAATCAGTTACATTTCTCCAGAAAAACGGGTCTATTAATATGATTTAAAATTAAACATCTAAACCAAAAAAACTTAAACAAATCTAAAGTTAGATTTATACCTTTTCCATAGAAGGAAGAGCTGTAAAGAAGTCTGTAAGTGGTTGATTGAACTCTTGTAAAGATGAAATGTGGTCAGCATCTCTAGGGTCAATACCAGCACTTGCCATGTCAAGGGAAGAAACAGTGTGACCAGCTTTCACAAGAAGATCTGCAACTTTATACCAACACCATCCTCCAAAGGTTGCTCCATGCACCATCACAAAGTGACATCCCTTTTCCTTAACCACATTTTTATCCATGTTGTAGCTCTTAAAGTTTCAGAAATGATAGGTAGAAGGCTAATATATCAAGGCTGCAGTTTACCTATGGACACTAAATTACGTGTCAGTACCATTTAACTTGTAAACTTGATCTGAGCGATTACCTAAGACTACTGAGATTAAAAGTTAGGTCAACAAATTTTTACACTGTGGTTAACCCTTTTATTCAAATCTTTGACTTTGCAATTTTTCTTCCACGCTATCTTCTTTATTTCTTTCATTTGACAATAATATTTCATTCTAAAGAACAAGGAAAATGTTTAAATTGATTTGGGGATAAGATGAAAGGAATCGTGTACTGTCAATATAGCTCTCTAAAACAGATTCACGTTATTGTAGTTGGGATAGATCTGTATGATCAGTCTTGTTTGTTTTTAGACTTCATTGAGCATATTAGTCGGTCCACAATTATTTTATTATACCTTCTTTTAAGGTAATCTGCATTAGAATTGTTCTAAGAGGTTTAGACGTCTCTAAAATTCGATTTTGATTTGTTATGGCAGAGACTGTAAAGAATGATGGTACCTAATTAATTTGTAAGAGTGTACTTTTATATATATAAAAATTGATTTTGAAACAGATTGTTACTTGAAATGATATGTAACCTGGTTATTTATCTTTGATTTGTTTTTTCCCTTTTTATGAATGGGCAAATCAGAATATATAGTTGTAGGTATCTTAGCCTTTATATAACAGTTCACGATAATAGTTAAGCATGTATCTAAATCATAAATTATCTTGGGTTTTACAATAATTTGGTTAAAGATACATTTAATTACCTTGGAATAAACAGTTACATGCAGAATAATCTAATGGATCAAATCATCTTGAATGTTTGACAATGTAAACTTTTTCATATTGTTTTCTTTCAAATATAAAATTTGCATTTCTCTCTCATATTCATACAGATTTAAATTGAATATTTGACATGACAATATTATATATATTATTGTAATTAATGGATAGTGTAGTTGTTTCAATAAGAGTTTTATACATTTTCGTGTTTTATTTATTTTTGTATGGAGTAATTTTGTTTGCTTTCAATGTGTCAATGTATTTAAGCATACTGAAAAATGAGGCAATGGACCTATTTTCATTAAGGTTTTCCTAGGTGAAAAGATTGAATATTTTCTTTTTCTTATTTATTTATTTATTATTGTCCTTTAAATTTCAGATTGTTAAGCTTATCCAACATCTTTTTCCTAATATTTGATAGTAGAACTTGGTTTAAGTTCTCTTTGAAGGATTAAAGTTTATTTCTTCTTATAATCCTTTCTTTAGTAGTAGGTATGAACCTAATATTCTATGAGTAAATTTGAATGATGGGAAGCACAAAGATAAATAGAGAAAAATAGTGGAAAGAATTTTGGGTTTTAAAAAATAAAGTAAAAGAGTTATTTGCTGATAGACATCAATGAATTGATGAATAACGATACTAGACATGTATGACCCTTATTTTAGACTCACAAGTTATGTAACTAGTCATAGTCCAAAGGAAGAAATGGTAAATCAAATCGACGTCCAACACACAGATGTTTCTAAGAGTATATTTGTGCTTGCTAATCTATCTTTGAAATTATTATATAAGTTAGTCTACATGGTTTTCTTTCCTAGCCTACTTTAGGTGATGATAATAATACACATGCATATATCATCCACATTGTTGGGTTTACATATTTTCTAGCATGACATGAATCACAATTTAATTTGAATTGGTAAGGGATCTAGAAACAGTCAACATTTCCAACAACTAAAGGGAACAAAGGATGTAGATAACCTTTGGTGGATAGGACAATTTTTTTTTGAAAAAGAACTCCATCATTCTTCTTTTAGTTCCTTTAAATACAAGGGTATTTCATGTATTATTCACCAATAAAATGGTTTACTAACAATCAAAGATAATTCAGGTAAGAGTTTACAATGCATCAGTAAATTGTGAGCCTCTCATCTGGGAGGTCTTGGGTTCAAATGTACTCAAGAATAAAATATATTAATAATTAATCTAACAATAATAATAAAATGAATAATAAAGAATCTAGGCTTCAACCAATTACCTATAAAAAATGGGAGAAATTTTTTTATTAAGATTTTTGTACATTATTTTTTCTAACACTAACCATGCAAAAGAAATACAACAATTAGAAAATTTTGATTTTGGTGTTCCCACTATAGCACATAAAGTAGATACACTAGATGTTACATAATCTCACTCCTTATAGACATCAATGCTCCACCTCACTATAAAAAATATGTAAGAAGTTTTGAGTTTATATTCACAAGATTGTCACACGATTGGTCAATTAATAAGATATATATTGAAATATCTACCCTTTATTCTCATCTTTGCAAATATACGGTTGGTAATCCTATCTAATATACTGGTTGAAATTTCTAATAACTTTTATTTAAAATATATAAAGAATAATATTCGATGATAACTACATTCCATGTATCAATAAAATTTATAATTAAATTTATAGTATACATGATGAAATGTAATTTAGAAACTTAAATTATTGCTTATTGATTTATTAGATGTTTAAAAGTAAAATAGTTACGATGAGAATTTATATGCATAGATTAATGTCTTCCTATTAATGTTTGGTAGCTTTAGTTGGATAAATTAATGAGACTAAATTGAAGTTACATATATATTATATATTAAATGCATGATATTTATATATATCATATATATGTGTGTATGTAGCTAAATAAAAAATTATCTATGTATATCCACATTTCATCCAATATAAGAGAAATGACTTCCATTTGGAGTGCACATACATTGATAGGTAGTAAAAATAAATTTGCAGTGATCCTTAGACAAATCAACATGATATCATAACCAGGCCATGAATATAGTTTGCAATTTTGAAATACTAGCAAGAGTTTACATCAAACAAGATAATTGTCAGCAAGAGGAGATTCTAAAGAGGATCTATCATGATCTGTCAAATAGTTGTGGATAATATATCTAAAGTATGTATAAACCATGAAAAACCAAGTACCCTATTTCATACAATTCTATGGTGGTGTGAATCTGGGTGGTACCAATATTTGCTTTCACTTTCTCCATTTGCACATAGGACTTGGAGTTAGAGTTTAACATAATCGCAGGTCTCAATATAATAGGGAAAGGATAAATTTTGGTTTAGTTTTGATGTGAATCTTAGTGCAATACAACTTTGAATAATAAAAAATGCTCAAAATGATCAAAATGACTGACTACATATAAATATTAAATCACATCTAGAGTGTTTATTAGAATTATAGTTGAATGCCATTTTTTAAACCAATATGAAAGAGGGATGGAACCATAAATGGATGTAATAGCAAGACAAGGTAAGTGAACTATATGAAAAACACATTCTGAATCAACGACATGATTGGAGCATGGACAAAAAATACATGTTAAAAAAGGCTGAAATATTAAAAGGACTAATCAACTGCCCTATCAACATATATTGCATGAGTCCTTCAATAACCAAGGTGGAGAGGATAGTAATGATAATCTCTAAGGTGGCTGGTTAACATAAACCAAACCGTGAGAATATACAAGAATCAGAGGGACACATATGGTCTAGTTGGAAAAGAAGATACATGCAAGATAATAATAAAATGTGGTCTTACTGTCAGATAGTGTAGTAGGAAAATTCCTTACTCTACACTTAGTAAAATATGTAGGTGCCATGGTATCCTACCTTACTCACATGTGATAACCTCCAAATATTTAAAAGGAGATATAAAAAGGACAAATCATTAAATTATAAAGGGAAGTCACTAGTTAACAAGAGACACAATGTGTCAAAGTTCCTGCCAATAATTGGAAAAGAAGGAAAATAGAGATTTATAGATAGCAAGGAAGGATAGAAAGAGACAACTAAAAGAGAGAATGATATGTGATTATAAGAAAAAGTAACTTGGTAGAATGATAGAGAGAGAGTTGAAGTAAATTTTAAAAATATTAACAATTATAATATTTCAAGAAATATATAAATAACAATAGAAATCATAAATGAACTACTCATTTTTTCCAACTCAATTATAATTTGAAATATTTAATTTAAAAAAATAAATTATTGATTACTTAATTCAAACTACCAAAATATCTAGTAAGTTTGAGGGGTAGTATTAGTTTAACATTTTGTAAAATGATATTAAAAAAATTAGAGCTAGATTGTAATATAATAGCTAGTAAAACATAATGTAAACTTAAAAAAATAGCATTTTATAATTGGAAAAAATAAATACCAATGTAAAAATAATAACTATATTTAAAATAAGAAAAATAAAATATTTAACTCTATATTTGAACTTGGTAAGAAAAATAAATTGTGATAATTAATATTGATTAGACATTATTTTTGTTCAAAATGGTGTGAGGTGGAAGATAAAAATATTACTTTTATGAAAATCTAATGAACATGTCACAAACGTGGAAAGGATAAAGTTGTAACTAATGCATTCATTAATGCATGCTAGAAAATATTTGTAATTTTGTTAGAGAAAATTGAATTTTCTCCCTACCAAAAATAGAATTGTCCAATAGAGTGAATGAAAAATGTGATTTATAAAATAATGAAAAATGTGAAAAAGATATAAACATTTGAAGTTTCTTTTAATCTTTTAAATCCTATGAGTTGATTGGTCAATTTAATTGAAAAATTGAATTGCATGAAAGCAATAGTATCTTGCCTTTGGCAGGAACTAATAAATCAAAATTGGTAAAAGTATAGTTGCCAATGTCAAACATCTTTAGTGGCAAAGGAGAAATTGGTTGTCTTAGGGAACGTATAGAGATTATTGAAAGGAAATAATAAACAATAGATAACCACCTCTTAATGAAGGAACTAATGTGAATGCCAAGATATAATATTATAATAATAAAGTATGGGAGAGAAGGTTTACCCAATAGGAAATAAAATTTAAGGAAAATTTATCACTTTATCATAGCATAGTATTACTATAAAGGGAGAATGAATGTGGCCTTAGGAATATGAAAAAAGAAATTAATTTCGCAAAGGGAAATTGAACTTAGTGGTAGAAATTGTCACGAGGATGTACCATTTAACAATATGAGATAAGTATTATTTTAAGAATAATTTCTAAATAATTGCATTCATAATATAGTAAGCCTCTTTTATTCATATTTCTTTTAGAGCTATATGCCTTCATCTATTCCTCTGAAAATATTACTACAGGGAAATGGAGATTGACTTTACAGTTAGAGGGCATTTGATGCCTCTTAAAAGGTAACATTGATGAGCAATTATGAAGATTGATATTTAGAGAGATTCTAATGGGCTACCACCTATGTACATCATGATGAAGTAACAACTTCCAAATGATTATCACTTGTATTTGTAGAAGTTATTGAAAGGCGATGATCTTACAATAACTTAATTTTCTATTATGATGGATATCTAATGATATCTAGATACATATCATGATAGATTATACTTTGCATGCTCATATTGTAAGCATGTTGGCAATATGGTTAGATAGATGTATGAGCATTGTCATTTATGGAAACATATATTTTTGATATTTCATGATGTTATCAGAGTTATAAAATTTTCTAAGTGTTAGATAGTTTGCAATAATACATAGACAATTTTGGTATGTACGGATGATAGACTTCGAGTTAACTTATGCACAGTTGAGGATCAACACTTGACAATATCATGATGATGTATGTTAGTGCATAGACCTATATGGATAGTATGATGCAAGTTACAGACAAAATACTAGTTCACATAATTTACAAAATAGAACAAAGCATATTAGAGAAATATTGGATTACATAACTTTGTTTTGGCGACAAAATAATTGCTAAGTCATGATGGGTCGACATCCTAGATGTTTACCCCAAGTCATTTTTATATTTGATCAAGCATGTGATAGAATAAAGGTTGATTGAATAGAGATTTATTAATTTGGGAGATATAAGTAAAGTCTTATCTTGTACACATAAAGAGAGACAAATTTGAAGTATATGAGATGCAAACGATTGTGAAGAAGGCTTGAAAGATATGCATGCCTTATGTGATGCAAAATTTGATGTATGATCTAAACAAGTGTGACATATATAGTAGTATGACAATATTTTATGTATACCTATTCTTGTGAAGAACTTAATTGTATATTGAATTTTAGGGCAACAAGCTCTTCTTTCATACATTGTATTTGATCTATGAACTCCTAACAACATTGAGGCTTTAAAGAAGGCCTAGTTCTCTAACAAGGACTCAAGAAATTATATGTACTTCGTAGACTCCTAATAGGGTCAATATCATTTATAGGCTTCTTTTTTTAATTAATCATCTTGTGGGTATCATCTCCATTGAGGTTTTACCTTGGCTAGGGTTTCCCTAGTTAACAAATAATGGTGTTATGATTTTTCTTTGTGTATGGCTATGTTTACTATTCAACATTGTTGGATTACTTTCATATGTTAGTTATAAAGTAATTAACAATATTTAGTTGTGGGTAAAAGTTTGTAAAATACTGATTCACTACCACCCCTTGGCCCCCCTCTCTTAGTATTATCTATTTCTAACAATTGTTATCAAATCTCAGTTACTTAGAAGAGGCTTAACAGCTTGAGTAAGATCCCTATGAACATGGAACAATTAAAGAGAAATCTTGATGAAGCTCTTGAGAAAATTGACCTTCTTATAGAAGAAGGAGATCACCTAAAAGATAGGTATGAAGATGCGAAACTTTACATTCACAAACTAAAAGACAAGATTGATGATTTGAAATCTAAAGAGGAATCAAATGTGCAAACTAGTGATAATTATGAAATAGGAATTCTCAAGAAAGAAAATGAGATTTTGGAACATCAATTGAAAATTGTTGAACTTAAGTTAAGTCTTAAAAAAGATGATAGTAAAAATGAACTAGGTCTAAAAACTTAAAATGTAGACCTTAGATCCCAGTTGACTCAAGTAACATCTGAACTAAATTTTATTAAGATAGGACATGTTGAGTTAGAAAAGTACAAGAATATTATGAAACGAGAATTGGCATAGGCTAAACAATAGTTAGAGAAGCTTTATACAAGTAATGATAAAATTAATGAGAAGATATTTTATCAGAGACCCTCCTATGATAAGACAAGTCTTTGATATCTTTTTAAGAAATGAAGCAACAAAACTAAAGGTAGAAAGGAACCAAATCCAATTATAGAAACCCCTAAGTCTAAAGAAACTTATTAGGGTAAGATCAAATCATCTAAAGGAGTTGAGCTAGTTGATTTGTTTGATAAATATGATGAACCAAAGATAATAGAGAAAGTTTATCAACCTAAGTAGGTTGAATCATCTAAGGAAGTTAGGCATGAATTTAGAGGTAGATGTTTCACATACAATGAAGTTGGCCATATGAAGAGAGATTACATAGGTAAGTCTTTTAAACCTATTACTAATTTCTTTTTTTATAATTTTCATGGTTATGGACATAAAGCAGTAGATTGCAAGAAACCTAAATTTGATAGTAATAATGGGAATAGTAGAATGTAGGAATACTAACCCTATAGGTAATGAAAGAGTAAGATCACAAAGAAGATCCAATGATGCTGAAATATCTAATGGTGGAAGGAGACAATTTGTTGTACATATGTTACAATGTAACAATCCTGGACATATTGCAAGGAACTGCAGAGCACCTAAAAATTAGAATGGAACCAATCAGAGAAGGAATTCACCTATATGTTAGTTATGCAATAAATTTGGACACACAAAAAGATTTTACAAAGTGGACACAAGAAATTTCAACATGAATCCTAATCACATAAGGAACAATAATAGAAATGACAGAAGGAATGGTAGTGACAATAGTTAGATGGAAGCAATCTAAGAACATATTGATGAATTCAAAGAGGCATTTGTTAAAGCATGTAATTCATAAATTTCTTATGCAATTTTAAAAGAGAAGTATTTTGATGCACCTGATGGGAAATTGAAGTCAAAAATTGTTTGTGACTCATCCTATCTGAATTAAACATTTCTAGATGAGATAGAGCATCAGTTCAATAGAAATGATATTAGAAAGAAAATGAGAAGTTTTTTAGTTAACAAAACATAGAGGAAATAGAGAGGAAGCTATGGTCAAGTACACAAGTATTGATATGATCGCAGGAAGTTATGTGAAAGAAAATAGGTTTACTGGTAATCAATGATAGTTTTTGAAAATATGGTAGATTCACATTTAATGTGAAGTTAGATTTGAAATTATTTAAGGATTGTGAGCAAGATTGTGTGTACCATCTGATCATGTGAAGAAGTCTTAGGAGATTACATATGAGTGACTTGATGATGAATCCAAGTGCAAAGAAAGGCATTTGTTATGTGAAGTTGCAGAAGCCCTAAATGTGACATTAAAGGTATTTTATGAAGGTTATGTTGGAATTTCCAATATAAATTGTAAGCAGTATGGAAGGCCAATCAGTGTGTGATATAGGTGATAGACCCAAATATAAGTTCAAGAAACAACCATTTGTTTCTCTCATAGATGATTTCTTAGGAGCATTTTCTCAAATCCTACACTTCACATAGAAGATGCTAGGAGTTACATTCATTGTAAATTTGAGAATATTAGAGATGAGGACATCCATAAAGATTTAGGAGTTATGTGTAATGGTGACCTAACCCTAAACTCTAAGTACGCACACCTAAATGAGTTGAATTTGATTAAGTATATGTTCTACATAGAATTTGACAATCATGAATGGACCAGAATTATCTTAAGAAGAGCTCAAGAAGATATGTTTTGGGTAGGTGATGTACCAATCAAAATTGAACATGACCTAATTCATAAGGTTATGTGTTTAAAAAATGAAGGATGTAATCTAGTATATGACAAAAATGTGAGAATGGTTGTTGAAAAAAACCTTAATACTAAGTTTGATGGCAAGAACATGAGAATTGATCTAATTTAGGATACTAGAATCAGAATACTAAGTAAGATTGTAGGTTACAAGTTAAATCATAGTTCTAGAGTGAACTCAGTTCCAATAGGATTTTTGCATGTAGCATATATGTCATGGCAGTTGAAAGAAAGAAAGTGAATATGTGTGATAATTTTAAAGCATAGTTGTTGGACAATATTGCTAAATTGAAGATGTCCAAGAATGTAGTCTTCAGATTTGAATCTCTATTAGCACACATATTCTTCTATGCAATTCCAAATAGTTCCATGGTATGAAAAATTGGGACAACAATGAATGTTCAATGAAGATAATAACACAATGCTATAGGGCCAGATTAGAAAATGTGAGAGACAGTGATATTGAGAGATTTGATAACATTCAGACCAAAATTCTAGAAGATCTATACAATAGGTTACTGAATAGGATGAAAAGAGTAGTAGAGAATGATACTAAGTTAAGAGAAAACATGACTAATAAATTATGTCAAGTTAACACAAAGAAGATATGGATAGAATAGTGAAAGGTATTGAACCTTTGTTGAGGAACAAAAGAAGAGTAATTCTTCTAATGGGAGGCAATTATGAGGAGGTTAAGAAGGAAATAGAAGAGGCCATAGTAAAATATATGACTTCTATGCCTAAGAAGAGTGCACACTCAAAATCACCAAGTCTAGTGTATGTGGAGGCCAGTACTACTAGACTGATGATGAAGAAGAAGTTGAAGAGACACATCACGCACTATCACCTCATCATATAGTTATTGGTACTGAATCCATGTAAGTGGATAGTACTCGCATCACTATAAATAATAAGGAAAATCCATTTGCAAAATATGGGACAAACATTTTTGGTAATCCTATTGCCTATTCGAGCTCTGAGGAAGACAATGATAGAGATGGAAAGGAAAGTGTAGAAAAAAAATTAGAAGAAGAGGAGAAGAGGAAACAAGACAAAAGAAGAATTGAAAGTGAGAAGAAGATTGAAGAGGAAAAAAAGAGAAGGAAAGAGGAAGAATTAAAGGAAGAAGAGATAAAGAGATCTAAGAAAAGAACAAAGAAGAAGAAAGAAGAAAGGACGTAGAGAAAGAAAAAGAAAGATTAAAAAAGGAAAGAAAAACTGCTGAGGAAACAAAGAAAGTAGAAGAAACTTTGGAGTTGAAGCATAAATGGAAGATTGTGATGCAAGAGTCAACATTCCTACCCAATCTGAAGCATGTGGAGATAGAACTTGGGAAGGTAGTGTTTTAGCATGAAGCTAACATACCTTATGTAGCTCTAGCAGTTGTACCTGTTGTAGTATCAATAGCTACCCCAACATTAGCAGTCAAACTATTGCTAGTATTATTTGATGATGATGATGAATAGAAAGGGCCAATGAGCTCTTTGAGAAAAATTCTTGAGAAGAACAAGTCTATAAAGAATTTGGAAGGGACATTAGAAAAATTCTTAGAGAGAATGTAGAAGATAGTTCACACAACTATCACAAATCCAGAATTGTGGATGAAGGAAAAAGAATTGGTGAAATCTTTTGATGCAGAATTCACAATCATATCAAAAATTGTTTCAGTTCATGCATAAACAAAGCATGATGCATCACTATTTGATATAATATGCAAACACATTAGAAATGATCTAAAAACATTAGATGTATACATCAAAGATTTGAGGAAGAGCACACATGAAGGTAAGAAGTTGTATGGACAATGCACAATGTCATATAGTTACCTGTTACATTTTGACAATTAGATCAAAGAGAAAATAAGTGACTTCAAACACTCACTACAAGATTGTAGTAGCCAGAAGCAAGAATTGAGGATTTTGAAAAAGAGATGAAGAAGATTCAAAATGCTATCAGAAGCATTGAATTTAACAAGGAAAAGGTATTAAAGAGATTCTCTATCCTTAGAGAATTCTTATCACCTTAAAAAGTTGTCATTTTGCAGAGGTAATTGGAGTAGTGTCTTGCAGCCAAGGCATCCTATGATAAATTTTCCTATACCGACCTGAGCACAATAGAAGTGGCATCTTATGCACTTTGCACTCTCATTAGTATATTTGATATAGTGAAAAAAAACTAGAAGAAGGACCTTGACAAGCTAAAGCATGACTTTGCAGATTTCTCATCTAGAATTATTAGCTAATCAATAGAAGGCAACACAGTTTTTTGGATACAATTTTTGACACCTTTGTCATTGATGTATATATTTTTAATTTGTAAAAGGATAATTATGAAAAATTTTATATGTATATGTAAGGGGGAGCTTAGCTATGTATCATTGTAAAGGAATAATAAGGAATGTAATGATCCATCAAGACATGAATAAAAGTATTAATTTTTGAAGGCATTTCTTTTGTATTTACTTTTGTTTTGTATAAAATCATTTTGGGACTTAGTCAATTTTCCCAAATGTTGCCATCAATGCCAAAGGGGGAGATTGGTGGCAATATGGATAGATATATTTATGAGTGTTGTTGTTTATGGCAACACATGTTTTTGATATTTCACGATGTTATTAGAGTTAGAAAATTGTCTAAGTGTTAGATAGTTTACAATAGTACAAAGACAATTTTGGTATGTACAGACGAAAAACTTTGAGTTAGCTTATGTGTAGTTGAGTATTGATATTTAACAATATCATGATGACGTATATCAGTGCCTCTACCTGTACAAATAATATGGCACAAGTTACAGTCAAAATACTAGTTTAGATATTTAACAGAATAGAATAGAACATATCATAGAATTGGATTGTACAATTTAAGAAAATTTTTTGGTGACAAAATAGTTACTAAGTCACAATGGACTAACATCCTAGATGTTTACCCCAAGTCATTTTTATATTTGGTCAAGCGTGTGAAAGCATAAAGACCGACTGAGCAAAGATTTATTAATTTGGGAGATATAAGTATAGATCATACCTTACGCAGATAAAGAAAGATAGATGTGAAGTATATGAGATGCAAACTATTGTGAAGAAATCTTGAAATATATGTGATCCTTATGTGATGCAAATTTTGATGAACAATACATTAGTAAGACAGTATTGTATGTATATCTATTCTTGTGAAGAACTTAATTGTATATTGCATGTTAGGGTAGCGGGATCTTCTTGTATACATTTTATTTGATCTACCAACTCCTAACAAGGTTGAAGAAGCTCCTAATAGGGTTGAGGCTTTTAACAGGGCCTAGAGTCCTCTTACAAGGACTGGAAAAATTGTATGTACTTCACAGACTCCTAACAGGGTCAATATCCTTAACATGATTCTTTTGTTTAGTGAATCATCTTGTGGGTATCATCCCCACTGGGGTTTTCCCTTGGCCAGGGTTTCCCTAGTCAAAAAATAATGGTGTTATTAGTTCTCTTTGTGTATGGTTATATTTACTATTTAGTATTGTTGGATTTCTTTCATATGATAGTTATCAAGTAATTAACAATATTCAATTGTGGGCAAAAGTTTGTAGAATACTCATTCACCCCCCCTCTCAATATTATCTATTTCTAACAAAGCATTATGAGAATGCATATACAGATACCTTATGAACATTTTGAATACTTGGTGAATGTCAAATGATTTAACACTCAGGATGTCATTGCTCAAAGAGTACTTGGTGAATGTCAAATGAGTTGACATCTAGGAGGTAGTTACTCCCAATATCTTTACTCAAAGTATTTGGTGAATGTCATATGTTGATATCCAAGAGGCCAATACTCATAATATTAAATGTGATATCAAAGTCTTTAATATCTTAGATCAAAGATATTCTTATATTACATTGAGGTAATAAATGGTTATATGTTTATCCTCCTGGTGAAAGTTTTATTTTCATAGACTCCACTTTAAAATTTGAATATATTATCTTTTAAAAGTCTAACTTTTGAGTTTCTAAATATTTTATCCTCTTAAAAAATATTTTTCAAAATCATAAATCTAAACGTTTTAGAAAAAAATGAGTTTTTCAAAAGTTTCAATCTAGATGTCTTAGAAAATCAGCACAATGATGTTTCAAATACATTTTAATAGTTGTCTTGGCATATATTAAAGGATGTATACTTTTCTTTATTGTGTTTTTAATAAAGGATTTACAATTATAAGGGCTTTGTAGAGCTTGAATCCTTTTCTTGTGGAAAGAAAGAGAAGAAAGATAATAAAGAAGCATTGACAGAGGATATGGAAACACATTTTTTGTATAGATGATGAAATTTAATAAAAATAGTTGTCTCTAAAGGTTTATATTAAACATTGTTGTCCAAAATATAATATACATATGTAATATAATTTAAATATTAGTCTTGTCAGCCAAATATATATACAAGAAAATAAATCAAAATATTATAAATCAATGCTTAGTAAATAAAATAAAGCACTCCCTAGCTAATTTGAAATACTTATAGCCAAATAAAATGAATTGACAAACAAGCATATTCATAGAAGACCTTGAAATATATGGAGAAAAAAGGAGATTTTCTAAAGTCAAGATGCAAAAATAAATTTTTTAATGGAAAAGATGACAAGGTAAAAGTACAGATCTGTCACCTTTTAGGTTAGCTGAACCTATTTTGGCCAAATTTTATTTCTTTATCAAAACTCAACTTTCTTCAAAAACTAAAAATACCCTTTTATAGATCTCAAAGTCAAGATCATCATCATATAAACTTTCTAATGTTTTGATTAGTTATAACATGTTATAATTTCAAAATATTGTAAGTATGTTTATTACCATTTGAGAAGATGCTACCCAAAAAAGGGAAAAAATAAAATAGTTAATTTAGTGCTATAGGAGAGAGTCTTCTTCAAGAATATGTTAATTTTTTTGAAAATTTATAAATTTTATAGGGAGGTTTTAATGAGAGAAAAAATTACAAAACTTGATAAGGTCAACTTTGAGAGCTCATAATAGAGAAAATATACATACAAAAACCAATATTTCCTTGTTTTTGAATTAGCTATACATGTTAACTATGGTATACTTTTTTCTAAACTAGATATATAGGTTATGGCTAGGTAGAAAGTGAAATGGAAATTGCTCCCTCACCTACTAGTTTAAACTCAATTTTGATGGATAAGTTTGGAACAGTTTAAACTTGCAATTCCCTCCCAAGTTCCGACCTCTTGCTTAGGATTTCCATTTTTCACATGCTAAAACATATTTACTCAAACATACCCCAAATTTTGATTAAAGGAATTAAATCTCTAAATGTACTTCTTTCAAATATTTATATAAAAGCTACTAATAAAGCACTAATGAATTAATCAATACTCTAAAAGTACTGAAACCTAGAATCATAGTGTCCAACTTATACCATGTTGTTACACCCATAAAAGAGCCCAACTTTCAACCATTAACATCCAATATATTGGGCAAGAACTAGAATCTAACATTTCTAGGATAATAAGTAATAACCATAAATATTATATTAAAAGATCATTGACAAAATGAATTAAGAAGAATTTGTAAACACAAAAGAGACTAATAAACAAGATTTTATCATATTTCCACTATACATTACTAATTGCACTTAATTTTATTCTTCATCCAAACAAATTAGTTTTAATTATATTCTTAAATCTAATATTTCAAGTATTATAATAACTCTTATAAAAACTAAAATTTATACTAAATTCAATTAACCATTAAAAAAAAAGAGATGTATAACTTACATACAACACTATATTAAATATTCTCTTAAGAAAATAATGAGCTACACATTCATATTATAATCTAAGAATTATAGTCTTTTAAAATGAGATAAATTGCATTTTTAATTTTTTTTTTAAAGAAAGAAAATAAACTAAATATAGAATCTAGAAAGAAATTGGGAATTGCTACCTACTACTAAATTATTTTAATGACCAATGTGATGACTTTTATTATTTTAATTGAAAAAATACAATAATAAAAGGGAGATTATGTTTTATGATTTAAACTACATCCACTTTCCAAGAATTAAGAAATGGGAGGTGAAATTCATTACTCTTAAACTTAATATTCTATCAAAAGAAATGTCTCAAATTTTAATTGTATATTCTAGTTATGCGGACTTCTTATTTGGTCATCACATTATTTATTTCCCATGAAAAGTGGTCACTACTAAAAATAAGCCCCTTCTTTTTTTGATGGAGGTCATCCACAAACAAGTTTTAGGTATCTGATATAGACCCATGTAAGCCAAAGAAGCCCCCTCTTTTAAAGAAGGAATATGGTTCTTTTATAGTTCTTAAAATTGTTAATGTGGTGTAGACGGGAAACAAAAGTGTTATATATTTTTAAATAGAGAACACAAAATAATTTTCTCACAAAGTTCTTTTTGCAAGTGCCCTACATCTGGTAATTTATTCTACCACATTTTCCTTTCATTTTACACCCTTATTTTTAATCTCATGGAATTAAACAGTTATGGAGACATTTTATTAAAATTAAGAAACAATGTATAGACACTTTGGGAAAGGATTATTTTACTCACACCTGACATCTTGAATTCTTATTATTATTGTTATTATCATTATTTTAATATTTCATCCCAATGAGAAATATATTTGTACTGGAGGTTTGGAGTTGCAGTGGAAAAGTAATAGACTTGTGCAAAGAATTTGTGTGTAGCAAAAAATATAAATATTAGTAAAGCATTTCTCATGGTGATGAGATGGTATCAGAATGAATAGATTGTATATTGTTCGATATATAGCAAAAATAGAAACAAAGAAAACATCAAATGAGAATTGCACATTCAAACAAGTAATATGTAAATAAAACTTGATAATCTATGACAGAGGACCAGGGGACTACTCTAGTAGTAATGCATTCTAGATCTGAGTATACAAATAAGGCAAGAGAACTATTGAAATAAATGTAAATAAGATGACTAAAATTTTATTAACTCACACCAACACTTGTTAGTCCTTGCCATTGTAAAAGGTAGAGAACTAATGTTTTCATTAGTTCCCCTAGTTAATTTTAATTTTTTAATTTTTGATTGGTTCAAGACTATTTTCTTTGCCATAAATCTTATTTTTTGAATGGAGAAAAAATAGAAAGGATAAGTATCTAATTAATGTTCTTGCCAATATTTATTTGATATTTTAGCCAAAGTTTGACAAATGTTAGTAGGCATCAGATGGAAGAGCAGAAGAATTGACATTTTATCAAACTTAGGCTATGTGTCAAATGGTGAATGCTGGTGTATTCATCCCATGCCTGCTGGAAATGGACAAAGGCTTTGGAAATTTGCACAAGTTAGAATTAGTATCCATTAAAAAAATCTTGAATGCTAATCAACTCCCATGTCTTTCTCTTGCTGCTAATATTCCTTCCACAAACGTACCACATGTCTGTAATCAGTAGTTTACAGGCTCACTCAATCCAAATCTCAACCAGGAAGTTTGTTCCTAGATAATTTGTTTGCTTATTTATTTATATTCATTACAAATTTCTTCTAAAACCTAGGCTGAAATACACTGAAAGATCTTTTATTTTTTAATATAAAGTACAAATTTCTTCTAAAACTTTGAAGCCTCTTTCTTTGTTTTGGTTCTCAACACTGGAAGCTTTCCTTGGAATATTTGCTTCTCGCCATTAAGAGGGATGTCCCTTCTTTGTAGAGGATTCATCAAAAGCCAAGCCAAAATGGAAAAATGATTGGGATTTTTTCTACATCGTATGGGAACTCTATAGACAAAGAATGCCTCCACTACAACATTGAATTGATCAGCAAAAAGTAACATAGTAAATTTGTATAAATGGCTTTGAAATTTTTTAGCCATGAAAATTGATAGATCTAAGATCAACCCGACAACCCTTGCCATCACTTCAATTTTGCAACAATTAAGACAAATCAAAGAGAGAATAGGAACAAATCTTTTCCTATGGAACCTTAGTTCATGGTGAAAATAAGACCCTAGCAATTTGGAATTTGACAAAATTTATGAACAACTTTCTTAAATCTGAGTTAGTTTGGCCTAGTTGAACAAGTTTATGCACAATGAATCCAAAGCTCAAAAAACTACTCTAGTGTCTTTTTTGGCAAATAAACACAAAATACAAGCAACCAAAAAGGTTTGATTGAAATAATAAATTATTATTTATTTCTTATAGAAAATAATCAATTTAACAAAATCCTATCTACTAAATGCTTTCAAGCACAAAACCATGTTTTTGCAACAAATGCGTAGTGGAGTTGCAGGATTGGGGGTAGAATATTGTTTTCTTTTTATTTCTAGTTGAAATGTTTTAACTTTATTCATATTTGTAGTCATGAGGATTTTTAAATAAAATTTCAGCTATAAAGTTTTATTTCTAAATTATTTCATAAATCTTTCTCATCTAAATAATCATACTTTAGCACTTTATTAGTCCACTAACTTATGTTCTTGTTTTCCTTCCAACTATTGATTTTTCTACTGACATTTGCAAAATATGCTGGTAGACAAATAAGTATATTAGATATTTACATAAGATTATTTTTTAAATTCAAAATTTTTGTATCGTACATATTTTATTTCATAACATAATACTATAATGCATTATATATAAAATATTGTTAAAATGCTAACTTCTAATTATAATTACAATTATTAAATAATGATATATATTTCAATATCTAAATATATCTCTTTTACTTCATCTATAATTTGAGCATATACAATAAGAAATAAAATTCATGAATAATTTATTGTAGAACTATCACTTTACTTTCTAAGTTGTTGTGCTCTTTTCTTTTAAAAAAATCAACAATCTTCTCATTTTAAAATTTTTTTCATTTTATTAAAAATTTAGATTTAAACTTAAATCTTTTAAAAAAATTAATATAAATTTGATTATAGTTTTTTTATGCATTTCATTATTATTTTACCTTAGTAACTATGATTGAACTATTTGATAAATTTATCTTTTCGCTTTTACTACAACACCTATTGGGATGCCTTCAATTTTATGTTTACACCTTCATACAAATGTTATTGGATCCCTCTCTTGCATACAATATTTAACATCTCTCTCATTATTCTCGAAGGTAGGGACTCCAGCTCTATAAGAGCTCTTGTTTAAACATGGACTCGAGCATGACCTATCCTACCTTACTAGAGCTAGTATTATATTATTTGGCCAAATGTGTACAGATTCCAATATACCTACCTACATGTCGATACATATATATTTGATGTGTATAGAAATACTAACTTAATAAATATACATTACAGTGGGAGGCCACACATAATGAATGGAAAATATGATAATTATTTGTGAACATTCTTGTATGACATGGAAATGTTTTGATCCATTGATCACCTTGATTGTTGAAGAAAGAAAAAATGTAGATAGCTACTTGTGTTTATGATCCCAATAACTAGTGACTCCCACCCTATAATCCCATGTTTTTCCTACTCTAAAATTCTTAAATGTGCTCAACCAACCACCCCCCACAAAAATCAAAAGTTCTCCTCCTAAATATAGGATCCATCCCCATTATTTGGTTCTATCTAACCTTTTAATAACTGATTCTTCTAAAACTGAAATTTTTTTCTTCATATTATTTTTAGATAATGCCAAAAAAATGGAGTTGCCTAAATTTTAAAAATCCTAGTTACACATATACTTCCTAAAATTATTATTTTCTTTTGAAAATAAAGAACTTATACATTTCTTTCTACAATATGATTAGATTCCCTTATTTTGAATCTACTTAATATAACAAGATTTTTTTTTGATGAATTGTCCTTTTCTATTAATACAATTCACAAAAAGGAGTTAGGGGATACAAGATCACCCCATGAGAGTTCACAAGGCCGAAGTTGGAATCAACAATTATTCATCAAAAAAAATTTAGGCAACCCCTCACAACATTAGAGTAGTACCAACTAAGGGGGGATCATTGTGGTTGTGGTCATGGAAACCCTAGTCATCACTAGGATTGGTAGGTTGGTTGGAAAAAGTCTAGCCATCACTAACATCTTCAGGGGCCTAGCCTTTATCTTTATCATCTTCCCACAGGGTGAAATAACGAACTCCAGGCAAAATGGCCATTTGCTAGACACGGTAAGAAGAGCACCAATACAACCAACCTGAGACATGATGAGGCAGAGAAGTCGAGCGACATTGCCAACCACCATTGCCACCACTAGGAGAGGGGTGGCGGGGAGCCTACGAGTGTAGCATGTGTGAGTAGTGAGCAAAAGAGCTATGCCCTTAGTGGTGGCCCTTGGGTGGAGTGTGATCAATTGAGGCATTAGGATGCACTCTGGCAACCATACATGGTATATTACCCCAATGATTGAGTAGCTCCTAAAAGTGGGCCACCTCTAGAGCCACCTTATTGGCTTGGACTTGAATCTACATCATTACATTGTTAAAAATGCATGCTTTAATATACATAGAAATATTTATGTCAAGAAAACTATGAGTGAAAAGGACAACATTCCTATCTTTCCACAAAGTAAGCAAAATCTCCATCCTAAACGTATGCTAGATTTGGATAAAATTCCTAGGGAACTTGGGGGAATCACCCAATAGAACCATATGCCAGGAAAAAGGTTTTGGTCAAAAAGGCTTAAAGAAATCATGAATCTAGTGCCAATAAATTTTGGCATGTCTATAGAACCAAAAATTATGCAAAAAAGACTCTAGCTATCCATAGAATGGACATTGAGGATCAATAACGCCAATATGCTTGAGCTGAGGCCCAAGGGGAAGACCTTGAAACAATAGGAACCAAGAAAAATGGACAATCTTAGGCTCAGTAATGACACTCCAAATAGTGTCAAAATGCTTTCTCCATTGAGAAAGGGAAGATCGCAGATGCCAACAATGGTTGAGAGTATCCACCATTGACAGGTGGGGAGAAAGCCATTGATACCCCATACTTGAATTATAGCTAGTAAAGGGTGTGGCCGAATACCACTTCCAGTCTATCCACCAAGGTCAAACAGATTGGATACCCACCTTATGAATTAAGTGGTCTTGAATTGCTGAAAGCAATAGATGAAAAGTTTTCTGACCTGAATGAGCAAGATGAAACTAGATTTTCCTGTCTTCCCAAGATCTAAAACTCATAGAGACCCTAGAAAATAGGTCCTTAGAAGTCTTGATGCCACATTTGAAAAAATGCAAAGCACTAGAACCTTGAGTCTTGAGCAGAAGAACACCCTAGATGGAGAATAATGGAGACCACCAAAGGTTCTGCTAATTCAAAGAGAGCCCATCATGAAACTCATCACCAGACTAGTGAAGCCAAGGCTTGACAACTTCCCAAGCTTTCCATTTGCTCTTTATAATAAAAGAGCCCTGAATATGCATAAGTTCTTGCATGATAAGAAGGATTTGAAAGGAAATCCCCTTCCATGTCGGCCTATTAATTGGAAATCCAAAAGCAATACAGTGCCAAACCAAAAATTTCCAAGCTTCATCACCAATGATGGCATGTATAATCCACTTAGCACAAAGTGCAAGGCCTTGCTTCTATGTGGAAAGAAGCTCAAGACCTCTAAACTCTTTGGGGAGACAACAAAAATCTTAGGCCACTCTGTGAAAGCTATGATGATCAGAACTCAAAGCCCAAAGAAAGTCATGGAGCAATCGTTCCAATTTTAGATACGAGGCTTTGGAAGGAGCCCAACAAGAAGAATAAAAAAAATGCATAGTCACTAGGACCTTTGAAAATTTTTAGAATTTCCCTACAAGAGAAAGGGGCTTAGAAAGCCAGTAGTCAAGCTTCTTTTCAATTTTTACAAGCACAACATTCCACAAATCCACTAGAAAATCTTGAAAGGAAAAGGGAATGCCCAAAAAGAAAAAACTATCCCTGTGTGTGATCCATTTCCATTCAAACTAGGCAAGCTATGGTAGAGTTGGAAGAAAAGATTGCCTATCGAAGAGTGTTTTGTACCATTGGATAGCATAACCAGAGGCTTGACATAAGGTATATATGTATTGTAAGGCATTAGTGATGTTCTCCTCATCTTCCAAAAGAGTGAGGAAGGAATCATCAGCAAAATGCCCATTAACCAACTGAGATGAGGAATCTGGGAAGGAGATGCCATAGACTAAACCAAAGGAGATAGAGTCGGCTAACAAGTAACCAAATCCTTTAACATCAAGAATATATAAAGATAGAGCCAGAGGGAAAACTTGCTGGACAGAGTGAAAGAGCCCAAAGGCTTTAAATTGAGAACTATTGATAGTAATATAAGCATTAGCATCTCCACAGATTGAAGAAAATTGGGTCTGAAACTTAAAGCTTGAAGCATAGCCAAAATGAAGGGCCATTCAATTCGATCATAAGCTTTAGCAAAATCATTTTTTAGACATACGGTCTACTAATTATATTTCCGAGCCCATTCCATGCCTTCCTAGACAACAATGATGTCAAGAATATACTTGGACTTAATAAAGAAAATTTTCTTTGGCTGCACAATTAAAGGTAGGAGATGCTAAATTTTAAAAGATATTGCCTTAGCAATAACCTTATATGACACACTAAGAAAAGTAATAGGCTATTAATTATAGATATCCTTAGGGTCACAAACTTTAGGTATGAATTTGATGTTTCATTTGTTAATAGTGGCTCCTAGACTCTTAGAATAGTAAGCTTGAAGATAAACTTTGTGCAGCTCTAGACCAATAGACTCCCAAAGGTGCTTGTAAAATTCATAGGGAAACCCATCACACCTAGGGGATTTGTCATTAGCAATGGAAAAGATAGCCTCCTTAAGGTCTCAAATGGTGAGAAGCTTCTCACAAAAAAGTATTTTTCTTGACCGCTAGGTGATTTGGAGCAATAGAAATACACTTTCTGAGGGATTCCTCTTGAGTAACTAAATTTACTTAGAAAGAAAAAACATTTTCATAGTGGTGAAAAAAAGTTTGTAGGATGTTAGAGAGATTGGAGAGAACAGAATTGTCCTGTTTAATCTTTTTAATCCCACAATTGGTATAACAGACTCTAAGAGCCTGGAAGAACTCTTTAGAAGCCCTATCACCAGCCTCCAACCAATGGAGGCAAGCCTTGATTTTTGCCCCTCGAGCAACATAATTATCCATAATCTTCTTGTCATGATGAAGCTTAGAAAGCTAGATTTGTAAATCAACATCAAACGGGTTAAGGGTGAGAGCTTCAGAAGCCTTCTTGAGGGCCTTGGTAGTGGAGTCATAAGACCATCATTTGAAAATTGCCAACTATTGCCCATACATCATTCCACCATTGAATCTAGCCTATCTGAGAATATAGACGTGGCTCCAAATTCCACACATGTAGGATATGAGCAATAGTGAAAGCATACATCAGGACCAATGTATTGAGGAAAATTACATCTTGAAAGCCCAAGAAATGGTAAAATAAATGGGATAGTGGTCTGATAATGTCACATCTAGTAGAGGAATGACAGGTAAATCTTGATCGTTAGACAAGGAGAAAAAAAAATTGTGTAGTAATCATGGCATGATCGAGACATTTTAAAATGCAGTCAGAGCCAGCTTGAAAAGTAGACCAAGTATGTTAGACCCCACCATGTTGGCGACAGTTAGTATTGGGATCATAAAGGCTCAATTTATTATGCATGTAGTACTAGGCTTCTCTCTCCCTAGCTATCCAGTGAAAAGGTAAAATGTCATCTTTGTTAGAGGCCAGTTCAACCATATTAAAATCACCACACATAACCCAAGTAGTTGGAGGCAAGTTGTCAGCCATCCAACACAACAATTGAGATATTTCCACAACATCATTGGAAGCATAAATATTAACTACTCCAAAGGAATGATTGTTGATAGAAAGAAAAATCTAAATTATTCTATGAATGGGATTAGAACCATGCAAAATAATGGTAGAATGAAGATGAGGTGATAGAAGAGTAACTACACCACCTCTACTAGTTTTGTGTTGAGAGGAAAACATAATGCCATCTGGCTAAATGGTGTGACATGCAGAACAAAGCATGAAACTAGAGATTTTAACCTCCTGCATGCAAAGAAAATCTAAATTACCTAGTCTATAGTGGGTGTCCCTGACATAGTACTTTTTGGAGAGGTCTGTAAAACCTCACACATCTCATGATAAAGATTTCATGAAAACTCTTCCATATCTTTTTTTTCCTTGAGAGAGGAGTAGCTATTTTGCAAGAAAGTAGAAACTTGATTGAAGCTAGAAGGAAAATCTTCTGGATTGATAGTCTGTTATTTCTCCTCTGGTTTCTTAGTACGTGTGGGAGGACTACGAGAATGCCTCACATTCTGAGTCACAATGGATGATGCAACAATAGAGTGTGAACCACTACAGGAGTGGTAGCCCTCATGTCCACCTTGATCCCCTGTGAACTATTAAGGTTTGAAACCTATGAAACAATAGGATTTGACTCCGAAAAAACTATCGTCGAGCCTACAATGGCTGAGGTTTGTGCTCCTATTTTGATAGGTGGAACTGAAATGGTAGTAGCATACAATGTTTTAGGAGCTGAGGAAGCCTTGTCCTTGCACCCAATAGTAGTCCATTCCTCCCTCTCTTTTTTTTTCCTTCTACTAGTTTGGTAGGGGGCTCTTTGGGCTGCGATTTAACCCTAGGCAGTGCCAAAGGGAAATGCCTAATCTTGTGTTTTGCTAACTAGAACCCATAACAAGTGTTGGGAAGGTCAAATAGTTGGGAACCAATCTGTATCTCCATAGAATCCTTGAGATCCTTGGTGAGATCAACCTCAATTAAAACGTGATTCTAAGGACGAGTATTAAAAAAATTTCATGCTCCTTAGTAACAACTTTTCTAAGAATATTGGTAATAGACTCAATAAAAGGCCAGCACAGCAATGGTAAACTCAGGAAATCAACCCACACAAGAACCCTAAGCTTTTTGTCATCAGAGATGGTGAAGTCTTGCGACCATCTTTGAAACACTAGCAGGGAGGAACACATTGACCAAGGACCATTGTTAAACACCATGTCTACTTGACATGGGTTAGCAAAATGAAAAAAAAACCTTTTGTAAGGTTTTGCATAGCATCAAGGCAAACACCGTGATGAGTTTGGCTCTTGTTAACCCATTTTCAAACCATGACTTTAGGAGGAGTCCTACCCACAAAATACCATGTCAAGGTATGTTATTCTAACTAGTCACAAGTAGCATCAAATTCTTGTAGAGGGAGGATAATATCATGGTTACCTCGTGAAAGAACTTTAGGATGAATTTGTGAGGACGTTTGTTCAATAGAGGTGCCTTGGCTTTTCAAAGCAGCAACATGAACACTAGTATGGACAAATGGGTCACCGTTGGCTAGGGCCATTATAAACTAGCCCTAAAAACTCCTACACTAAATACGTTTTGATAAGCGGTGAACATAGAATGAAAGCTCAAATGGAGAGACATATGCAAGGAAACTCAAAAAATGCATGAAACCTTAGTAGAGAAAAAACAAGCTAATTATTTTAATTAGATTAATGAATTATATATTTTATTTTCAAAGTAAATAAATAAATCTAATTTTATAGTTGCATTTATCTTTGCATTCCTTGTTAGAGAACTAAATGTAGACACATTATTTAGAATACCCTTTTTTATTAAAAAATAAATAAAAAATTGAAAGTGCATTGAAAATGATAATTTTTTTGTAGAAAAATTACCATGACACAATTTTTGTAAATTGAGAACCTAATTTGAAAAATTATAAAACCAAATAAATGAATTTATTTATCAACCACAAAAATAGCAATGGCACATCTAAAATTAAACAATAAATTTAACTATCATAAGTTCTACATACATGTGCATCATGACTATTAAAAAAGAAGGCAAGTTTACTTACCCGTACTACTCCCCTTAAAGATACTTACAACCTTATCTCCTTAGATAGTTGGATTTGGAAGTGCATTACAATCCATTTTGATTAATAAAATAATTTTACAATTGCATGTTACCCATAAAATAAATAATTCAAGATAAGTATAATCGAAGAATCATTTTAGTGTTTATGCAAATCACCATCAATAGGTAGAGATAAAAATATCGTACATTAAATAATTGTTCAATTTTTTCTTATGAACAAATAAGTTTTATAGAGGCCACGAAACCTTTATACCAAAAATAAATTCGCTCAAAAAGAAATAGGTATTAACAAACCACTAAAAAATAGTTAACCAAAAGTAACCAAAACGAGAGACAACAACACCAACCCAATTACAAAGTTTTCATTAAGTTTGCATTCCTATGAATAATATCCTAGTTAACATTGTGGAGTTCATGAACAATACTATCAAGGGGATTCATATGTTTATCCTTGTTTTCAAGCCTAGTAGCAAGGCTTGGAATACGCTCAGAGCCCTAAATGGCATAAACTTGTGCATCTAATTGTCTTCGGGAATTTGAGCAATTTTACATTTTTATATGAAAAACTATCACAACAATTTTTATTTGTTCTTAAACTTTCTCAAAGTTGTTCCACATTCTTGATTATGTATTCATGCACTTCTTTAATTTCTGTAATGTCTTTCACGAGGTTCTAAATGTTGGAAATAATCTTATCAACATTATACTCATTAGATGAAACATATACTACCTTTGATGAATCATTTTAGTAAAAAGAAAATTTATTAATAGTATTAAATTCAAAAACCAACTGCAAATATAAGGTACAATGACTTTAAGTCACTTCCTTCACATTTTTCTCATAAACCCTATATCAACTACCTTTGTTTTGACTTTTATTTATTTATCATAATTTAACTATTTATGCAGTAGAAAGAAAGGATTGGTTTGATACAAAAATAAAACTAAAACAACCATTCAAAATTTTAAAAGACCGCATGTTTAAAGCCAATAACTTAACATGATTGTGAAACTCCTCAGATAAAAATTCCTTAAACTATCATATCTTAGAGTTTTAATTTACATCAACGTATATAGCTGGATGAATATATTATTATATCTACATTTCCATATTTCTTTCTATTTGTGAAACAAAGATGTTATTTCCTAATTTGTTTATTTGTACAAAAAAATATTTCACGGAGACAATTACTCACACATTTGTTATATTTTCTTATTTATCATACTGGAGCTCTATGATAGACAATGAATTTTCCTATTTTTTTTGTATATGTAGTTGCAAGTAGAGTGAGTTTAACCATGGGGGAAACTTTATAGCTAACACATTTGAAAGAGAAGATATGGAATGGGTGATCTTATGAGAAGTCTTGGTGCTTTACCTTAGTGATGATTACCTAGATACAATTAGTGCTAAGTGTTTTATCCATTCTCATAAGATATGGGTTGTTGTGAACCACGACTCATAAAACATGAGCCCACAAGCTTGAATAAAAAATACTACAAAGTTGAATCCTCATAAGAATATCGCAATCTTAATTTTTGTTAGTCATACAATTAAATAATGATATACATGTTACTCTTATTGAATTTTTTATTTGTAAAACATTTTAATTGGGCAAGATCAGGGCATAATAGGCAAGCAATGAGTTTTATCTATGGAATAAATAATGCTAATTGTTGACAACACCTATTGCATGTGATTGTTGATTAAAAACTTGCATAGGATTGCAAGTATTGGATATAAAAAAGCACACATGATTAAGTACATCTAATATTAGGTATAAACTATGATTTCTCTTCCACTACCAATGGAGCCCTTTGGAAATAATTTTCTTTTAGTCAAATATGACATAATCCTTGCTTCGTTTAAACCATAATTTTTTATTTTCTTGAGCACTTAACATTTTCATAGATTAAATTGTCAAATAAATAGCAATGATGTCACATAGATATAACAACATGTCTTTAAAAGAGAAGCACAAAAAAAAGATTATGGTTTCTTAGAAAAATGATGTTGCTAAGAAATCACAAATAACAAGCATGCGCAAAATTATTTTGCAAAGGATGTTTAGATCACATGTGCCCATGATTATTTTTAAAACTATGTTTATATTTTAATTTTTATCATTTTTAGTTTGGAATATGTCACCTGTCAAGTTTAAAGAAATTATTAATGTGGGCTTGGGCTTGCAAACTTTTTCCAAGCTAACAAGGCTTAGCCCTATCTTCTCTTTAGTCCCCCACTAGAGGAAATTCCTTTGGAATTTTTTAATTAGGTTCTTATATATGCCTCAGAGTTTAAAGAGGGATAGAAGGTATAGTGGGATCCCTTGTAAAGATGTTGAGAGGAGTTAGAGTTTTCTTGCATTACTCAGGATCTTGGCTTTCCAGCCCACATGCTTTCTTTGAATGCATTCCACTAGCCCATTCCATTGCTGGGATGTTACCTCCCTAACCATGTCTAGGAGACCAAGGTAGGTTTCTAGTAACTCAACTTCTTGGCAACCCAATATTTTGATCACTTTCTGCCTAAGGTCCCTTTCTGTGTTGAAGAAGTAAACCTTACATTTTTGAAATTTTATTCATTGTCCAAAATCCTTCTCATACTGATCAAGTAGATGCTTCCATGTCTTGGCTTCATGGATCAAAGAGATACCATAAAGGAAGGTATCATTGACAAATTATTCAAGCACCTATAGTGAGAGAGATGAGGCGGGTCTTATGCCATTAATTTCACCTTGATGAGATAAATCCATTAAGTTTCTTCCCAACACTTCTACAACAATGATGAATAGGTAAGATGATAAGACCCTGACTAGAGGTGAATTTTTTTCTTGAGGTTCCATTTAGTTGAACTGAAAACTAAACCATGTTGATAACTTCCTGAACAATTCTTAGAAAACTCTCATCAAAGCCTAGTTTGATTAGAATTTCAAATAAAAGTTCCCTCCTCCCTTTATCCTAGGCCTTATAAATATCATGTTTAAAAGTCATGTCTGGGTGTCCACATTTCTCCATGGAGTGGATTACCTCATGGTTGTAATCACTGCATCCAAAATCTATCTACCTAGGACAAACACATTCTAAGGGGGGGCCAATAATTTTGTCTAACAAGGGTTTAATATGATCAACCATAACCTTAGATAAAATATTACAAATCATTTTGTATAGACTTATAGGTCTAAATTCCCCCTAGTCACTCAGGTTCATTAGTTTTAGGTATAAAAATCATGAAGGATTGGTTGAGTTCTTTTAGCAATTTTCTCATTCTAACAAAATCCCAAATAGTGTGGGTGAGATCATACTTGACGACTTCCCATAATTCTTAGAAGAACATTGGGGGAAAACCATCTAGTCCTAGGGCTTTATACAAGCCCATAGGATTTTTTTTTTCTAACTTTCTTTTCAAAAAAATTTCCAGTTAGTTCCTTATTCATTTGTTCATTGATGACCAAGATCATGTTCCATAATAAATCCTCTAAGTATTGATATCTATGTTTGATGGTGGGGGGAAGGATTGTAGATATCCTAAAAGTAGTTTGATGCACACTTCTCCATTCTTCTCATGTCCTAACTCATGTCCAATGTTATCCAGAAGTTTGTTTATGGTATTCCTTTTTTTTCATTTTGAAGTTGTTCTATGGAAGAAAGTTGTATTCATGTCACCCTTAGCCATCCACTAAACACTTGGACATTGTTTCTAAAAAATTTCCTCCTTTCCTAAATCATATTCCATTGAACATGCCAGGCCAATTCTTCATGTTGCGCTTCAATGTTACCACTCGCCGTATTATTTTGTAGGATCTCCAATTTCCTCTTAGCCTCCTTCTTCTCCTTAAAAATATTAGCAAAAGATGATTTACTCCAACCTCTGACATACTTTTATATCTTCTCAAGATTTCTAGCAATGGAGAACATCGCAGATCCATGAACTAGGATATTCCACCATCAAGAGATATAATATTTGAAATTTGGGTGTCAGTGCCACATTATTTCATATCAAAAGGGTCTTCTTTTGGCCTTTTTGGTCAAATTCCAAGAACAAAAAAGCATGGAATGATTAGAGATGGTCATAGAGTAAGTTGTCAACATGGTGCTATAGAGTATATCCCAATTAGTAGAGATTAGAGCCCAATCAAATCTAAACTCAATAAGATTATTCCCCATCCAATTGTTTGACTAGGTAAAGGGGACTCCCCGAAGATCAATATGTAGGACGTCATTTTGTTGGACTAACCACCAATGTTCTCCTTCAAGATTTATGACATGGCTTAAGTGCCTCATGTTCTATAAGTCTAGTGGTTGTATCGAGCATTGACAAGTTGATGTTTTGGTGTAACGACAACCCTATCTTGTAACAAGTGGTATCAAAGTTGGGTCATAGGGTCAAATATCCTTGGGTAATGCTGGGGGAGGATTCTTGGACTAGCCACCAACATTCTCCTTCGGCATTCATGACATAGCTTAACCACATCATGTATTCTATAAGTCTAGTGGTTGTATGAGACATTGATAGGTCAATCTTTTTGTGCAACGACAACCTTAGCTTGTAACACATTCCTCCCTAGGAAGTTTTCAAAATCATATATACTTTTAGAGAAGTCTTCCAAGTTGCCAATCTTCTCCGATGGGTAAAGCGGGGTATTAAATCTGCCATACATGACATTTTATCATTCCTCATTGAGTTTTTTTATATCAATTAACCCCTCCCAAACTTTAAGTTTTCTAGTCTAGGTATTTGGGGCATAAAGATTAAACATATTCTGTCAATGGGTTTTGGAAACAAAAGCAAAAATAGTAAAATGGCAGTTTGGACAGATCTCCTTACCTATAATATGTCAGGGTTCCAAAGAGTAGGTTTCCCTCTTGAGACCCCAGTAGCGACACTGTAAGAGAATTTTGCACTTGACCAAACATGCTCTGCAACCTTAGAAAATATTTGAGTCATCATTTTTAACTATTGCAAAAGAATAATATTTGCTTTCAAATAAAAAATCTTTTTCTTGACTTCATACTATTTCCTAGGGTTATTGAACCCCCTCACATTCCAAGAAATAATCTTCATCTTTTCTATTTTTCTATCTCCTCCAAGGTCTTTTGTTTCCCCTGTGCTATTTCCCTTACCACCTCCCTCTGGTAGATATAGTCTTTGCTAGGGGTTTCCTAGCTTTCACAGTCATCTCAACATAAGCTTTCTAACACCTCACTATTTTCTCATGGGTATAGTCCATATCATTTTACTACACAAATTTGCAAATTGTTTTGAGCTCAGGGAGGTTGGGTTTGATGAGTAAACCTCAATCATTCTTAGGATGGACACCACTAGGGTTACACCTAGCTACGATGAGACATTTTTCTTTCCTGAGGGGTTTTGGAAAGATTCCAATTTCTACTAGGTCCTCCCAACCTCTTCAAAAAGTCCCATAAAGGTATTTCACTATTCCCACCTCCTAAAATGTGAGCCCAATACTTTTCATTGAGGGAATCTCCCCTTCCTCATAGCCTATTCTGCTATTTATAATGGTCATTAAGACCCTAGCCACATTCTCCATATCCTTAAGGTGATTACTTACCTGAGCACCTGGGAGAATTTGCAGCTCAGATTCCATTGCGAACCCGTCCTCCTCCAACTAGGGATTCTCTTTCCCCACCATAGCTTAAGAGGACTTCAAACTCATATCCATAGCCTTTAGGTGACTCAACATTATTCTGACACTTGGTCATTGTCTCTATTGAGCAACCCACTTCAACCACTCCAAGGGAGGAGACTTTCTCCTTCAACTTATCATTATTGTAGGAGAGTTCCCAATTGACAACTATTGTCCAAACATATTGCAATTTTGGTAGTAAGGGGTGATGTCCTGATTCAAGATGGGTTGTGACCAAGCACCCCATTTCAACTTTAGGGCCACTAAGGTCACCAAGGGTTTTTTCACCACAACATTCATACAGAATCTTAGAAAACTTAGTCTAGCTTTAGTACTAGGTGTGATGTCAAGTTTAATAAAGTATCTAAAGGAATCCCCAATCCATCTAAACACTCTCTCATTCTAGAATTCTAAGGGGAGTCCCAAAAATTAGACTTAGACCAGAGGAATCTTGTGGAGGTCCAGGTTAGGATTAAAACCTGACTTCCATTTTATTAGCAACAAAAGGTGCTTACCAAAGTGCCAAGAACCTGCTGAAATGGTGTTTTTGTCTACTTCAGCTATGAAGCTAAAAAGAAAGAGAGATCCCAACATCACCAAAATTTTCGCAGATCTCCCTAGCCTCCAATTAGATGAGCAACACTTTCTAACAATATCCACATTATGTTTGAAAGATAAAAAATTATCAACAAAACTCAAAGAGAGCTTAAAGGATATCAAGTCAACCATTGAGTTTGGTAGAGATATCATAGGCCCTTTCGATCTAGAAACCACATTAGGAAGATCCCCAAGTTCCATAGATTTGGAGCCCATGGAAACCTCTTTCCAATTTGGCTTTAAGATTACCATTTTCTAGGAGCCCGTGCATTATGAGAAGGTCTTGGGTGAGGGAGGGAAGAAAGGCCAGATCCTTGGAGACACCAGGCAACCCCAAAGAGTCTAATGTGAGGTCAATGCTAACCTCTATAGGGGTAGCATGTGGTTTCCTAGAAAGGTCAAAAAACATGTTTAGACAAGCTTGCTTTAGATCAAGGGGGAGGAGGATAGGGGCACTCCTATATATGGACAATCACAAGCAGGAAACAGACATGAGTTATAGGCTATTACCAATATGATATCAAATAATCTTTAATGCAAAATGAATGTAACATTGATTATACATTACCATAGTTATTAAAGTATATAATTTATAATAAATTATTTTGATTCAATTATCTATACAAATTGTATAATTTATTTGGTATAATTCACTACCATTCTTAGTTCATAAAATGTTATTCTTTTTAGTTGTTTATTTTTGTAAAACTTATTTAAAATTTATTAAAATTGAAGGACTTAAAATTTGATTCAAAGGAATATATCCAAGTTAGGTTAAAATTTTTATTGATGAAGCATACAACATAATAATACTATCCCCAACCCTCAACCCAAATTGGATCAAGCTAAACTTTGATGGTTTTTCTATGGGTAACCTATGACAGGGGGGTGGGGGTGGCCTTATGAGAACCTCAAAATGGGACATGTTGGTTGCTTACTTAGTTAACTTGGGTGTTCAAACAACTTATGTGGTTGAACTCATAGCCCTTTACCATGGCGTCTTAGTGCTGACAAGGAAAAATGTGACCATTGAAGGGAATGCTTTAAAAATCATCAACATTTTAAAAGATGCCACAAATATAGGTTAGAATGGAAAGGATTTTATTGCAATGATAAGGCACATGTTAAGAAAATTGGATGAAGTGTCTGTTCATCACACCTATTTTTTTTCCACTTCAAATAAGTTGGGAAACATCTAAACAGAAGTATAAACATATATCTTAGCTAGGTTTAAGAGCTCACATTGTTTCTCAAAATTTAAGTTGTTTCTTTAGATTGTGGTAAATATTTAAGGCACTCCAATGTTTCTAATATTTTATATTAAGAGGAAATGGTATATCATGTCAATTTTTATATTTATTTTTTAAATAATCTTTTTAAAATTATTGAAGGAATTAATTATTTCCTTAATAATATTAAATTTGTAACAAACCACAAAAATAAGGTGCATTGACCCTTACTTGCCTAACATTTTTTGTCATATCCCTTATATCACCAACCTCTATTATGACTTTTTTGGCCATAATTTAACTATATATTCACTAGAAAGCATGGAAAAATGCATAGATTTGATAGCAAAAAAAAATAGAGCAATTATTGAAAAATTAATAAACCTATACACTGTAGCATTTTTGTGAAACCCCTAAAGTTAAATTTCCTTAAATTAGAGCAACTTAGAGATTTCATTTGCATCAATGCACATAGTTGATAGAATATATTTTTATTTTTAATATTTCCTTATTGCTTTCCAGTTGTTGGAAAAGGATGTTATTTCTTGCTTCCTTAATTTGTATGAAAGGATATTTCACATAAATTATTGTTCACACATTTTATCTTAATTTTCTTATATTTAATATCACACAAAATTCTTATGAATAACAATAACCTTTTCTTATTTATTTGTTTCTATAATTCAAAGTAGAATGAGTTTAACCATGGAGGAAACATTTTAGCTAACACATTCAAGATAGAGTATTCCTCGGATGGGTGGCCTTCAAACAAGTCTCAATACTTCAACTCTATGAGCATCACCTATATCTAATGAGTGCTAAGCATTCCATTCATTCTCATAAGATATTGGTTCTTGTGAACCACTACTCATGAAACAAGAGTCAACAAATTTGACTCAAAACACTACACATTTGAATCCTAATAAGAATATCATAACACTTATTTTTTGTTGGTCACAAAATCAAATAATGATATGTACATTAATTTTAGGCTAGAGTCTTCCCTATGGACCATGTGTGTGTGCATGTGCGCACACACACACACATGCATACACACACACACACACACACACACACGATATGAACCAGCTACTCTGACCCTTTCCTTTAACTGCTTTAATAATCAATATCGAATCCCCCTCAATTGCTAATCTATTGATTCCTCTAGCTCTTGCAATTCTCATTCCCCATAGGAGAGCTATGGCTTCTGCTTTGTTGTTTGAACCCCCTCTGTAGTTTCTAGTATAAGAAACCACCAACTCCCTCATACTATTTTGGAAGACACCCCCGACTGTAGTGCTTCCAACCATGACCGACCCATCAAAATTTACTTTTATCCATATTTCAGGAGGGGGGTACCACATTTTTCTACGCATGGCTATAGCTTTGGAGTTATCAAACTGTGCCACCAGTGGGCCTAAGTCCCAAGCAGATTCCCACTTCATACCAAGTCTTCTTGGGAGGTTGGGGGGGCTTCCATCACTAGATCCAACTGCATTCCTTTAAGAGCCAGTGTTTACCAAATGTTGTTTATATTTATATTATTTTTAATGTGGAATGTCTCACTAGTTAGGTTTCTTGGAAATTATTGATTCTAAGATGGGGACATTTACTTCAAAACATAATAATTCACATATATTCAAGATAGGCAACTTGCATCTCATGATTTGCTTAAATATTTTTCAGTATAGATTGCAAGATTGAATTGAATTTTAGACTGTTGGAATAATGGAGTGAGTCATCCACTTTTGTATTTTTCTACTATTTTAATAGTTTACTTTTAGTTAAATTTTGGATTAGATTTCTAATTTTTTTAAAAAATGTTTAAATGAATACACTACAGTAGAATGTCTACATGAATATTTGAATGTGGTTAGATAGATGTAATAAATTTATTTATTATTTAAAATTTGATATATGTGGACATATTTTACATTATTTAAAAGAAAAATGCTAGTTATGCTAGTTTTTAATTTTAATACATAAAAGCTAGGATTAAATGAAACATTTTGTTCACCGCCTCAAATATTTTCAGAGTTACATGCAAAAGCATGCGCGTGCGCGCGCGCGCGCGTGTGTGTGTGATGCTTTTGACAAGTTTTATTTAACTAAATACACTAATATAATATTTTTGGACTACATTTTTTAATATTAAGAATCAAAACATAGAAATACATCATAAACACTATTAAAATTGTAGTAACTACATCATTATTAAAGTAGCAGTATAAAGAAGACATCATTCTAAGCCTGTGTTTAAGTTTTCTTTTAGACTACTCTTAATTTTTGACATGCATTTATAGAATAATGTTTTTGAATTAAAAGTAGCCAAAGCTAGGGGGTTGGCCCTTTAACAATCAAACTGGTCAACAACCAACAGATAACCATCAACCAAAACTACCCCCTACCACTTAATAAAACAAAAACAAGGTTCCAATCCATAATTAAAAGAGTATCAGCAGGCCTAACAAACATATTGTCCATATAAAAACCAAAAAAGCTACAGTAATATATAAACAAAGGCATGACAACCTTAAACCCTGTCAAGTTCAAAAACCAGCAAATTAACAGCATAAAAGAAAAAAAAGGAAAAGCCATTAAGGCTTCTTAGCCTCTTTCTTCCTCAGGAGGATGTTATCCCAATCTTCTGCAAGGAAGTCAAACAACATTTTTGTATACTCCTTTGGCAGGTCCCCCTCTAAGTCCTTTAGTAGGTTTAGTGTAGTGGCAACAACATGTGTCACTTTGATAGTGAACTTTTTCAGTAGGCGTATTCTCTCCTACAGTGCATGAATTCTTTCCTAGACCTCATTGCCATCCTTCCTTTTTATCTCCACATTGACCTCCTACATGTTACTAGGAAAACCATCCGCCTGCATCATAGTAACTTCTTGCACAATTGGGGGGTTAGCATTATCCTTGGAAAAAGCCTTAATAGGGGAGGAAATCGTTATGGGGGAGAGAGCTCTATCCACCACATTAGGGAACTGGTCCCTCATTAAGTGCACACATCCCATCCCAATGATTGTTGAAACATGTGACGCCTCCTTTCTCTCATTCAACCCCTCTTCTGAGCCAGACCAAGAAGAATCTGAGATCTCCTCTTCTTCCACCTCCATTCTCCCTTCTCCAAAAGTTGAAGCCTTCGCTTTCATCCTCTGTTTGGGGTGGCCCGTGTCTTCTGAATCTGTCTCCTCCTCTTGCGAGGCCCCTTCTTTCAATTTCCTTTTAGCATTAGATTTAGCTCTTCTTCTCGACCTTCTCCTCCTCCCTCTTCCCTCCTCTTCTAACTCCATTGGTTCTTTCTCTTTCTCTTTGTCTTGTCTCCCTTTCTTCCCAAGAGGAGTGGGCTCTAATTCCATAGGGGACCCGTTAGGCGAAGGTTGTGGGGTAGGGACTGTGGGACCTGTGATCCTAAGGGGAACCAGTTGGGGTCAAGGGTTGGGATGAGCTGGAATATCAACCTCCACTATCCTAGGGGGGACCAGGGCAAGATGGAACTAATACAAACAAAAAATTAACCCTTGATGTAAAATGGTAAAATTAATCCCTTTCCTCATTTTTTCTTTTACATCAGTATCCGTGTCTTCTAAATCATGCAATAGAAAAAAGAAATAGAAATTAAATCACAATGGAAAAAATGATCTAGGAGGGGGAAAGTGGTAGTAATAATAGACATCGTACCTCCTTTCCAACGTTAGGTACTTCATCAACATCAGATAGACCTCATTCCTTGGCTCAGGGAGCTTCTCTTGCATAAAACCACCTCTGTGCCAAATAGGTTCCTCCCCATCCAGGAAGAAGCATTGCAAACTCACTTCATCGGCCACCCTTCTTACCTTCAGCCACTTCCTACCCTTCATGGCCAAACTTGTCGCCAGAGCAATGACTTCCTTAGAGATATGGAATGATATGCCATTTATTGTGACTCTGTGGTCCTCCCAAGAATTAACAAATTGCATGGAAAAATTTTCATCATGCCCATTAAGAGCCTCCATAAAAGGCACACACTCGCCTTCCTTCAGCATATAACACACTAGGGGCTTCCTCGTACTCTCCTCAATCATGGACAACTCAATGTGCATAAGGTTGCCACCCATCTTTGTAAATTTTCCTAATCGTTTCACCTTCTTCAAAACCCAAAAATACTTGCTAAAAATGACACCACACTTAAGCCAAAAATATCTCAGGCTACAATAATGGCCATTATTATTAGTAATTATATTAGCATCCTTAGTAGAAGTTAAAGTCATGTGTCGAACGCCACCATCTTCCTCCCAATCTCTTCCATCATTCCTGATACACACAAACCATTTAAAACTTAAACCTTTTTTCTATCTAGCATATGAGCACACGCATAGGAAATTATTAAAAAAACTTTCCTTTTGAACTTCAAAGGTCTTTCTTTTTTGGGCCATGCAAATTTATTATTGCCAGTACCAACTCCTTCACTCCTAGCCATCTGTCCTTCCTGGCTATGTCCTTTCTACCAACTCAGGAGCATGATACAAAAACTTAAAATATGTCTCCAGCTAGGATTCATCATTCTTTATTTCTCGGTTCACTAAATCTCTTACCAAATTTGACAAGGCATTAAATTCCCTCCAAAATGTTAGTCCTCCTAACACCGCCATACCGTCTGCCACACTATTTCCCTCCTGAAATATATGATTCAAATCAAACCTATTAAAATTGGCTAATAGATGTCTAATATCTTCTATCACATGTTTTATGGCCCATCCTTCTTTCATATTACCTTTAACAGTTTCTATGATAATTTTGGAATCACCTTCAATTTCCACTTATTTCCAACCCACGCTCATCACCAAGTTTAAACCCCAATATAGTGCCATCACCTCCGCGGTATTGTTAGAAACTTTCCCTAGCTGCCTGAAATATGCCAAAAGCATCCTTCCCTTGCTATCCCGGACCATTCCTCCTCCCGCGAAGCCTTCCTTCCTAGCCGCACCATCAAAATTAAGCTTAACCTAATTCATAGGCGAAGGTTCCCATCTAGTTCTTTTCCTTGCCAATAGGTTGGAGTTATCAACCTCCAATATCCCCTCCTCCAGTTTCCAGTCCCTGGCCACTTTGACCTCTAGCTCTCCTAAGGGGAATGTCGGGTTTCTCCACTTGCTGCAACTTATATTCTCTACCATATGTTTATAGAATAATGTTATTCCTAAGACCCTTTAAATGTTGTCTAGTAAATCAAATAAAAGTAGTTTAAAAACTTAAAAGAAGTATTCCGATAAAAAGGGATGGTGCTTTCATCAAATATTTGTAATAGTAATGCATTTATACATTTATCATTGTTTATTTACTTCAAGATTGGTTGAATATCTGTAATTGAAATTTTTTTCTTATAAGAAAAATCCACAAGAATGACAAGTACCAGAACATTAACTTTTGTACCATGTAAAATGTACATAACACAACAATAAATTTCAACGTTAAAAATAGTTTTAACAAAAATCTACACAAAAATTCCACTAACAAAATACATATATCTGTTGATTGACTAATATCACTAGAAAACACTTGTTTTAAGTAAATGTAAACTAGAGGTTTAGAAAGTACGGAAAAGTTTAAATGAATCATTTAAAGCACCCTCAAAAAGATCAGACTTTAAGCCTCATAACAAAGTGAAGACAGAGAATAATGCAAATCATTATATATATTTATTATTTATATATCACAAATATATATATATAAAACATATACATTGGAATTTTCTTAATGCGCCAACCATACTAATCCATGGTTTCTGGACTGCTCGCATCATTATAAACCCGTTTAAGACATCTTTTCCACTCCTCTTAAACGGTAAAATGCATTTATAAAATTATCCTACTTCCTACGGGAACCACGTGTACGTCGTTTACTAAACCAAAGAAAAACCACAATTTATAAATGACAGAAGTATCGCTATAAGGTAGCTACTAGCGAGCCTCACTAGATTGTCACCTTGTGACGAGTCCTCTGCAGACAAGGTATGTCGTTCTCTTACTGTTGCTGGCCGGATGTTAGTAAAAGCGCTTAGCCGTGAAGCAAACGCCAAACTGGGTCCTTTCCACTAATAGAGAGATCGTTCCACCGAACGAAGTGCCAAATCCCAGACCCAATGCAATCAGTGACACGTGTTCTTCCACAACACTCAGCAGCGACCTTTCTTCCTTGCCTCCCGTTGAAGTTTTGTTATTTCTTTGGCAAGGGGCGCCCACACAAACATGGAGGATTCCCCATGAAGGATGTCTCGCTGAAAGTGTCAAATTGCGTTCCAATCGTTATCATTCCACAGGTCTGTTGAAGGAAACATTGATGGACGCCAACATGGTCAGTTCCGATAGATCCTGCGGAATTTTCCCACTCAGGCCATTTCTAGACAAGTCCAACTGCTCTGGAGTAGCGATATTTCCAAGAGATGCTGCTATTCTTCCCTCCAATTGATTTCCAGACAGATTCAGAAGCCTCAGACCACTCAGACTTCCAATGCTTTCTGGTATTTCCCCGCCGAGAAGATTGTTTGACAAGTCCAAAATGGTGTTTTCTGCAATCACATACTCCAGGCGGTACTCATGTCCCTTTGCTGCAATCGTCATATCCTGGTTGATTCTTGATTTTGTTTCTTGTGGAGCAACAAAGCCCTGGAGATTTTCGAGATGGGACGGAATGTTTCCAACGAATTTGTTGTTGGACAAATCTAGCATCTGCAAGTGGGTGAGATTTGTAACCCATGGAGGAATAGGTCCCTCAGGTGCATTATATCCCAGGCTTAAAACTCTCAGATCTTGAAGATTTGCAACATACTCAAGAATGACACCTGTCAATCTGTTATTCCTGAAATCCAAGTGTTGAAGGTGCCTGCAGTTGGCCAAGGATGCAGGTAGGTATCCAGAGAATTTGTTAGAATGAGCAGACACAATTTCCAATGAAGGTGGATATTCTACTTTCAGATTTCCATGCAATGAATTGTTTGAAAGATTTAGCTTCTGCAGGATTGTGCAGTTGCTAATTGATCTTGGAACGGTCCCATAGAATTTGTTGAAGCTCAGATCCAAATATTTGAGCATAGTGATATTGAAGAATGATTCTGCCAGCCTGTCTTCAATCTGGTTTCCCTCTACGGCAAGAAGTGAGAGAGGGAGATGGAATATGCTTCTCGGCACACTCCCTGTAACTCCGCCCCATCCGAGATCCAGCCATACAAGACTGCTACAATTCCCTATCTCTGGAGGAATAGAACCCTCAATCTTAGGCATTCCATACATTGATAATTGCTCAAGCTCCCTCGGATTTCCTAGCTCAGGTGGTATTTTACCTGACAGTACATGATTATCCCCCAAAAGCAAAACATTCATGGAAGAGCAATTACCCAGGCTGGGGGGAATTCTGGCTTGTAATCTGTTGGACTGCAGGTATAGAGAATCTAAAAGCTGAAGGGATCCGAGTTCTTGGGGAATGCTTCCCGTTAAACTGTTGTGAGAGAGTGCTATCAAGGACAATTGGGTACAGTTACCAAGAGAAGGTGGGATATGACCGCTCAGTGAGTTTTCTTCCAAGTAGATATAATTGAGATTTTTTAACGAACCCAACACAGAAGGGATTAAACCAATGAGATAATTATAGCCAATGTATATACCTTGGAGAGACGTGCAATTGCTCAATGAAGTTGGAATTCTTCTGCCTAGACTGTTGTTGGACAGCCGGAGGTGCTCTAACTCACCCAGACCACCGAATTCTGTTGGTATGTTCCCCGTGAGGTTGTTGCATGAAACCCTAATGCGCTGAAGCAGTGTACAGTTTGCCAGAGTTGCAGGGGTCGGTCCCCACAACCGATTCCAGCTGAGGTCGAGAAACCCTAAAACTTTGAGCTGCCCAAGCTGCGGGGGGATCTTTCCAGTGAGATTATTACCGGAGAGATTCAAAGTGCGCAACAAGGAGAGGCCTCCCAAGGACGGTGAAATTGTACCTTGCAACCCCAAATTAGGGAGAATGATGGAGACTATCCTTTTAGTCTGTCTTCTGCACCAGATACCATTCCACGAACACACCTTGTCTGCATTCTGAGCAGTCCAGTTGGAGAGGAATTGAGTTGGATCATTTGTAATGGCTTTCCGGAAGGACAAGAGAGCCTCAACATCCTTCTCATCGGTATAACTGGTGGCAGCGCTCCATTCGGGTTCTTCAGCAAGAAGCCTCCCAACCCTTTTATAGCGAAAGAGGTGGTCTACTTTATTCTCCATTTGAGAACGCGAGCCATTGATGTAACCAAAGGACGCAGTCGCCTTGTTAACTGACAACGCCAACGCCAAGCAGAGTATATACAGAGGAACTGCTATTGCTACTGTTACCTCCATTGGCCTTTCTTTCCTCTCCATTTTCAAACTTCGCCTTTTTAAGTAAAAATTATACTCACAGAATATACTTGATTCCTAAATTAAAAGTCTTAAATAATCAGAAAAACTTATTTTTAAAGCTTAATTGCTCAGTAAGCAGTGAATAATGCTGTCCTACATACCAAACGTGTGTATTGACGACCCTTCATACAAATTTCTTCTGAGATTTTCTCATACCAGGATTGTCTCAATTTTATACTCCCCGTGGGAACACGAGCCTTTGGGGCCCGTTTGGCAACGGGAATACAAGCAGAATAGGCATACATAAATTTTTAAAATTTTGAATTCTTCGTTTGGATGCACTAAATCGGAATTGGAATACCAAGTAAAATAGGAATACATATTCTAATTTTTACCTAAAAATGGAGTTTTTCAATTCCGCCCAAATAGGTGTTATTGGAATACGTATTCCTATTCCAGTTTATTTATTTTTAAAAACATAAATTTTGGGGTCCGCAAATTTCCTATCATTGGCTGAACCAAACAGAGAACAGGAATACCTAGCCTCATTTTCTATTCTAGAAGTATTCCAAAATAGCTATTCCTATTCCACTATTTCTATTCCTGTAGCCAAACGAACCCTTGATCTAACCAAAGTCTGCAGTCTTGTTAAAGATTTATTTTTCCCATTCAGCATCAATCGCCTCATGACCGAGCACATTGACTAATGTCAGAAGATTAGTGTAGTACTATTTCTAACGTGTAAGAGCTGGTGTAAATCACAATTATGGAAAGGTGTCGCCATATCATAGTGAAGGGTAATTGAACAGCTGATATGAGCATGGTATTATATCCCACGCATATGTATGGGTGATGTAAAATTTACCCTAGGATCGTATGACTTCCCTTCCACAGGACTCCGCAGTAAAAATATATTTTCTTGACTCTGTGTCAATTGCCTCAAAGGGAAGTTTGTTGACCTTTCTCAAGAATCATTATGTAGCCATTAGCATTGACTATGTTCAAAATCATTATGTAATGTTTAGTCGTCATGCGCATGCATATGTAGTGGTGACTTGTCATATAATAAATGAATGGAGTAGAGAATTTTCATGCCACTACAAGACTAACACTTAAAAAGACGAGGAATTATGTTCAGAGCTATTTTTATGTTCCCATGTCAGCTTTTCAGTACTATATCTTAATTAGACAACCAATAGTTTGTGAAACATATATTTTTTTTTTCCAACTAGGGGAAATATTCAATAGCAATTTAAGTTAATTTCATGCTTTTAGAATTACTAAATTTTAAGTTAGATTTTATCAGTTTTTCTAATGTGCTTTTATAGATGAGTGAAGAGCTTAAACCTAAGATTTCATCTTTTGGTTTTTTACAAATCTCTTTAAAGGGACCCTGGAGTGCAAAGTGGTCAAAAAGTGTCATTTCAAAATGCTCACCCGATGCTCACTATGTTCATGCACCAATAGTCACTCACTCATAAAAAAACAATACTTTTGGTGAAATGTCCCAATTGTCTTTATGACATATCCCAATAGTGGTGCACAAATTAGTCAATCACCAACAAACAAATATTAAAAAGGCTAAAAAAAGATCAACTATTTCTACATGTGTGGTTGATTGTTTGTGCATGTGTGATCAACTCTTTGTACATGTGTGATTGACTATTAGTACATGTATTTTTAGTATTGGGATAGTCTTTTAAGACCAATAATTCGAGATTATCTATGAACCACCATTTGCATATTCTAATTTTGTGCATCTACAAATAATAAATTGTATGCTAGACTTTGATTTTTTTGATGTCACTGTGTGCGAGTTAATTTCTTAAAGCTAAGATTTTGGCTTCTAGATAATCACAGATCTCTATGTAGAAACCATCATACATAGTGGTAAAAAAAAGTCCATTTCAAAGTGTCACCTAGATACCAAGCCCTACTATGCCAATATCTACCAAGTGCATAAAAATAATTAGTATATCCTAATTAATAAACATAATAATACATGATTGTAACATGTATACTATGTGTCATATACATTATTTCTCAGAAAGGGGCTTTAAAAAAAATCATTGAACACCTTGTGTTAATCGTTAAAGATCCCTCCACAATCAAGGGACCATAGTTTGTTATCCCATGAAGGACCTAACTAAATCCAATATGACCCAAAATCTAAACAACATTGGAAGTTCATTTTTATTTGTAAAATATATTATGTACCATTATATCACATGTTTATAAGTGACACCACTAGTTGGGCATGTTTGTATATAAATACAATACATGTTTAATACATAAAATATAATATATTTTGAATCTTAGAACATGCCACTATATCTATCCTTGTAAATAGTGAAGTTCATTGTTTAAAAAAACAAATACACATTTTTTGTGCAACTTGATGTGTATTGAAAATATAAATTCACCAATACTCATGAGCTTGTAGTATTTATTTATTATTAACATAATAAACAATAATTATTATTGTACATAATTTCTTTTGGCACTTTTTTTGTAGGTAGAAATTATCAACATGTATTTTTAGTAGTAGTTATTGTGACACAAAAAGGGACAAGGTAAGATTATGACTTACCATTCTAAACACCCCATGCCATACCTCATTTCTTAGATTAGGGTAAAAATAGGTTTTGTAGAGACCTAAAACCCCAATTCAGAAAGTACATATTACATAAGACATCCAAAAAAGACAAAAAGTAAAACTATGTTGGAGTAATATATAATAGATTTCTTGTCATCCAACAACTAACAAAAATAATACCTATAGTAAGATAGACTACAACAAATAGAAATAGTAAAATAGAAAAAATAACCAACAAAGCAAAAATAACCTAAACCTAGACAATATCCTTCAGATCTTTAACCACTTGTATTAACATCACATCACATTGAGTTCATCTTCAGTATTCTTTGAGGCTCCAAAGATGCTAACATTCTTCTGGTTGATCCTAACCCTTAACCTTTTGTCGGGTCCCTTTGCAGTCTCTAAATCTTTATCTTTGTTGTTTAGATCAACCTTGACCTCAATACCTTGTTTTGTTCACTTTTCCTTTGTCATTCATTAGTTTTAGGACGGAAGGATGAATCTGTCATCAGTGTCCTTAAGGATCTTGTTAATCCTATCCTCACAATTCTTAAGTTGACCCAAATTGTCATCATAATTTCCTTCCATCTTCCTCCTTAGCTTGCTTTCCTCCTCTAGTTTTTTTCTCTAGGCTATTAACTTTATTTCCAAAGAGCAGATTTCATTGTAAGTCTAGCTATCAATGCCCAACAATAAATTATCTTTTTCCTTGGATTTGCTGAGAAAATCGATGTAAGAAGAGATTGTATTAGTCTCATCAGTCACAAAATCCTTCTTATTATTCCTCGAGTGTAAATATTTAGAATTAGAGATATGTAAATATTTAGAATTGGAGATATGATAATCCTCAATCCTAGTAGGAGTATCCTTGTCAATATTTGTCTAATGTACCTTATTCTTTTGGGCATTTTTATCTTTATTTGATTTATTTGTAGGGGAAGGGGAAGCGATGCCCTTATGAGACTTGACAAGGGAATGAGAAATCTTATTATCATGAATTTTTTGGGTGAACTTCTCCCTAGAATCATCATATATTTCCATGCCATCCAACTTAGTTTCTGAATAGTCCTCTGAGACCCTATCTTTATGTTAATCAATAGAGGGAGCATCTTTCTCATCACCTATATCCATCCCATTGTAGGACTAGAAAATGGGTTAAAACCTATCGTACTTTGCACAACCACAAAACCCAATCACCATATGCTAAAAACCAATCTAATCTACCATGAAAACCAATAAAAGTGAAGGAATTAAAACAAGTAAAACACCCTCTTTAATTAATTGTAATTCTCATGTCCTTCTTTCTTCTCCATTGCTGATGTAGCTCCAATTGCCTATAGTGCACACAATTGAAAGCAAATGACAATGATGATATGATGATGGGATGAATGCTATTGAGAGTACTAGAAGCGTGGTTTAGGCCTAATTTGTGAGAATATGGATGTTAAGGATAGGGGTTGAAGACCAAAATGAGTGCACAATGACTGAATTTATAGACAAAATGCAAGAGGTGAGACATGAATGAGGAGATGGACATTTTGTTAACTCAAGTGTGCAACTTGGCATGATATTCCCTAGAATATCTATATGTACAGAATGTATCTTTATAATATGGTGAGTAGAGGGCTTAAACGTGACACACTAAGACTTGATTCTTAAATTAAAAATATTAAATAATTTAAAATTAACTTATTTTTCCAAACTTAATTTCTTCCTTAATGTTGTTTAAAGTGATCCTCAAAGCAGTGAATAATGCTGTCGTACTTACCAGGCGTATGCACTGACGACTCGTAGTAAAAGACAGAAGACAAGAAATTTCTACAGAGAGTATTCTCATACCTGATCTTTCTCATATTTTTTCTCCCCGTGAGAACGCGAGCTTTTGATATAACCAAAGTCTGCAGTCATGTTAAGTCGTTGAGATTTCTTTTACTCATTCCGCGTCAATCGCCTCATGACCGAGTACATTGACTAATGTCAAAAGCTTAGTGTAGTACTACTTTTAACGCGTATCAGGTGGTATAAATCACAATTATGGTACCCGTATGGAATGGTGTATATCATAATGAATGATAATTATGTTGAAGATGTTTCATATATTAAATGAACCTTTACTGGCAGAGCACAATTGTTGACCACACCTACTATTATTTGTCGGGTCCACATGAATACACCAATATTTCAGGTTTGTTAAGGTGGCACTTCAGATTACTGCAGGAGGAATGACGATATTGATAAATAAAATAAATAGCCAAATGAAGACCGTCTTCAGCGAGCCGTATGTCCTTTGGAAGCTCCGCATCGCCTCTTTCAGGTTGCAGTACTAAACCACCTCTGTCTTGAATAATTTTATGCGGCGAACCAAAATATCTTATTTTAACTATTCGTTCACTTAAGGCCCAACTCGTATTTCAGAGAAATAATAGTCAAATGAAATGATTCTGACATAACCTGTACAGTTTGAAAGCTTGTTCTGTTCAGCCCTAATCCATTGAAGAAAATAGCTAAATGAACTCCATTTTGACAAAATCAATGTAATTCTGAAGCTCCTTCAAATAAGTTGGGAAACATCTAAACAGAAACCTAAACGCATATCTCGGCCAGGTTAAGGAGCTCACATTGTTAGTTCTGCTAAATAGGCCGAGACTATAGCTTTCGTTTGCTTCTTTCTATATTAATCAAGTAATCATTTTTAAAAACTGTGTCCAAAGTAATTGGAAATATTTCTATTAAAATATAATTTTTTACAATTTTTATTTTTTTATGATTGATAGCAACTATTTTTTCTAGTTTTCTTTTTAATTTCTGTGTAAAAAACTGATAAAAACTGTGAATAGGCCACTTGACTAGAGACCTAGACCATTAACATGTAGTTGCTCATTTTGCATCCATGCATGCTATTCTTTAAGCATTATTTCTGCTTAAAATTATCGAAGAAGGCTAGGTACTTCAGACTTTACCTCAAATCTTACTCTAGTTACTTCAGACTTTACCTCAAATCTTACTGTTCTCTCCCCTGCAGATTTTGTAAGAGTTCATTGTGCATTGTAATGTGATCCGTTAAGCCTCTCTAGAGGTTCATGCATGCAACAATTTCATACTCAGCACTATGGCAGGGCTCTCCACGTCCTCATTAATTCTAAGATCACCTTCAAAGATCCCCACTTTCACTATCTCGCTGCCAAATGCCTGGTAAATTCCACATCATTTTTCTCTTCCAACTATTGTAATGCCTATTTGTTTTTAGAAATAAGCTCTATAAACTATGGATGTACGTTTCAGTTTTTTATTTCTCTTTGTGGTCCTTTTTCCTAAATTATGTGTCCAAGGTCCAATTTGTTTTTGAATTTGGTCACAAGGTCAGTGCACAAGTTGAAGTGGAAATAAATTTAATTTTAATTTAGAGTCTGATCACAAAACCGAAACCTCAGTTGCAAGATACTAACAAAATGGAAGGTATTTGGAAATCAATTCCGTTTCGGGTATCTGGAAGGAGGTCCCGCATCATTCTGACTATATACAGATCTAGATAAGACCGTGTTTGGGATTTTATATAGTGCTATTAACAACACGTTTAACATAAATGAAACCATTAAAATTAAGGCACTCAATTTGTTCTCTCTATGTTATGCTTTTGAGCCTGTATTTCAATAACTGCAAATGAAAAACAGAGGGCAAGAAGTTGCAGTTAGAGAAACTTTCATTGGTTTTGTGTTTAACAGTAATATGTGTAACTGTCATTCTTTTCTTCATTAAACCTAGGCTATTTTTATTTCTTACAAATATTTGGGGTTCTCTTGAGCTCTTAAATTACAGTAGGGCATTTTTCATTTATAGATATCATTAGGACACATCCAATTTGCAAAAGACAACGATGGATGTCTTCATGTTACAACGAATTTGGTACCTCATGATTGTGGGGCAGTGGAGGAAAGATATGGGAATCGAGCTGATCTGGTTTTCTTATCTTGCATTGAACATATTGAACAAAATTGAGGCAGAACGCTTTGGGAGAACTTATTGTGTTGTATCACTTGGGGGGCATTTTGTGCCTGTATAAAGCTTCTATCAAGTAAATTTTGACACTTTTTTATCTTATTTTACCAAATTGATCTAAAGTTGGATTTATGTGTAAATAAAAATTTAACATTTTTAATTTGAAATCATAACAATTGTGTCTTTTTTTTCGCAACAACTCTATGCCTTAATTGGTTTTATTCTGGCTTATCCATTGGGTTGTTCTTTGATTGGAGGGACTTGTGATTATGCTCCTTTTTTTTGGGTGCAGAATTCTGTAATTTTTTACCATATTTTTTAAAATAGTTTTTCTTCATTTAATTATTTGAATATATAACAAGAATCGAAATTTCAGGGAAAACTTTCTAAGAGGTTTTACACATGATTGATCACTCTTACTCTTCCTTTTCGGAATTGGTTATATATCCTTCATTAATATTCATGCATGTCACTGTAATATGGTTTGTGCAGTCATTCCCTGTTGTCTTCTGGTTTTTGGGTTATTCTTCATTCAAAAATCTCCAAGATGGTTGGTGAGTTTTTAAGTTTCAATGATAGATAGAAGCAATAATAAACTTGAGTTCTTAATGTCTTTTACTCCTTATCACTTGGTATTGGATGAGGTCTACATCATTACCTTCTCACCCAGTATTGGAGCTGTCTCTAGGATTACATTTTAAAGGATTACTTATTGTTGTTGTTGTACATAGGAGGAATAGTTTGAGGTTGGGAATACACCAGCTTAATACCAGCAGGTGGTGAAGTTTACATATCCAAACTTCTTAAAAGATGGAAGAGCACCTTGATTACACAATGTGGACACCAAAACTATGAATAAACTATTTTTTAAATTACTATCTTGATTCACTTATTGATCATTCATCCCTATAATGGGCTTGAAGCCCTTTGAATAATTTTATAAATAGAATACGTAAATGAAATTGAAGCTATCTAAAATGTTCTACTTATGCCCAGCTACCACCAAGAGTCAGTTTGGCCCAAAGAAACACAACTAAAATACTCATGAAATGAATTAACTATTTAAAATGGCTTATTTAAATACTATTTATAGATCACTATGCCGCATTATATTTACTGTTAATGTAGATTACATTTCCAAGTACTGAAACAATTAATTTTTTGCTATTTTAGTAAGTTGTAGTATAAATAATTTTTTTGGTTTTCAATGTATATATTGATAAACTTTATCTTTCATAACACCTTTGGATTCTTGAACTTCTTTCATAGTTTTAAAGTGATTCACACTCTCTTCAAAAGAGAATCTCATAGAGAAATTCTATTCATTCTATGATGCAATTGGATTAGTTCTAAAGGACGATATGTCTTGTAGAACTCTTTACCTAGGCTGATAAGTTCCACTACTTGTCATCACGTCCTTTACTTTTATATCCATATCTAACACCAAAACAAAAAATTACTAGACATTAAACTATCTTAGCTTTTTAACTTCAAAAGAAATGGATTACTTTTTTTGCATACTTGTATCTAGTAGTATGTGGTATAGTCAAGAAAATATTTTTCTCTTTTCATTTAGGGCTCCTTCAATTTATGTTTTTTGATATGTCTATACTCTGTCATATAGCTCCCATTTTGGCACATGATTTCAACGTTGGCATACACACTTTCAAAAACTCAATTTTAGTCCATATCCTATAGTCATGACAATCCCCATCTATCCCTAGCCTAGGGATGGGTTTAACTAGATTAGATACCTCCAAGTTCAAGGAGACATGACCATAGAAGGACACTCCAAAAGAGGATCCTGGCCTAGGGATACCATAGAAATACATGATTCTCTAGTAGGCGATTGAATAGGGGAAGAGGGACTTATTGACCCAAGACATTTAGAGGAGGAAGCCCGGGAAGCCTCAACTGACAAGTCCATAATCTTTTGTTGCATTGGGGTCAATAGGGAGCCTGTACCTCCTTTTAAGGGGTGGGGGAGGGGATCTCACAATTAGACAATTGCATGTTGGCATGGTCCCTAGATCCTTGAGTGCCAAGGGTTTTATAGGGCACAATGATATACTCCAAAACCTTTGGATTCAAGACAAGGATGTTCTACATCCCCTTCTTCCTAACCAAGCCTACACTTGGGATCTCCAATTGTAGCTCAGTAGGTTAGAAATAGCTTCCCCAGAACTGTTTGCAGGAGCCATAACATGAATTTCAGATTTAGACAACTTGGCAGTACAATTCACATCTAAATTTGAAACTTTTTACATCTCAAACATAACAAATCTGCCTTTCCATAGAACAAGATTTGGATATAGGACCCCAACTTGTATTTGATAGTGACTTCGAGAAGAAGAACTTGATTAATTGTCACACTGACATAGATCTTGGCAAACAAGAGTGAGCTTTTGTTTGGGTGACTTTATCAACTGTTAGAAGAGAACCAAAGGAATCTGCTATACCCTTAAAAACCTCATTATTTCAAAACTCCAGGGGCAAACTTGGCAGTCATAACCATAACAAGGGTTAGGTCCAGATTGAGTTTCCATTTATGAATATTAAGGATATTTCTTGGGTTTACTCTTAGAGACCAGGGACTATTTTTATGGATATAAGAGAGGTCCTTGTTGATGTGTGTTTTATGACTCACCAAACAGTAGAACAAAATACCAAAATATCTTATCCTCTCTTGAATAAAGTCTTGAGTACGCTAAGATTGCTAGAAGATCATACAATGACTCCAAGGTTCCTTTAATGCCAAGTCTTGACTGTGGATAAGATTGGTGGTTGATGTGATATGTTGATAATCAGAAGGGGCCTTACATGTTTAGTTAGATTCATTTCAAGCCATACTAGATGTGGGAGCTATCCTAAGGTTTTGCAATGAAGTGCTTTTTTTTTTTGGAGTTTTCACAAAATATGCAGAAATTCAATAGGATAGGGTTCAGGAACTCTATTCTAATCCTAAGGGTAGTGATAAAAAAAAATAGTACTATAGTGGACAAATTCCTCAATTTACCAAATTTCGCTTCACCAAGTTATACTACAACTATGCATGAATTGGTGCAATCTTCAAGAGTTATGCCAGAGATTTTCATATCACCACATAGACCATCATAAAAAACAATGTATACGAATGATAGAAGTTGAGCATATGCATGAAAGGGGTTCAAGCTAACTTTACACAACGAGTTAGAATCAGTAAAACATCAAAAGTATGAACCAAAGGAACTCATCAATACACCATCATATTCTTCATAGTAATCACCACACATTGACTATGCTAAACTTAATCTAATTGAAGAAATTTAGGAGAACAAGCAAGCACTAAGACATGTCAAGTATTCACCAAACTCCAATGAAAAATTTATTATCTCAGTAACTCATAGCAACAATCTCATAAAAATCTCCCTTACAAATGAGAAATGAGGCCTTTATATAGGTCCTCGATTACAATAGGTGGCCTAGATGATCACAATAATCAATGGCCAAGATCGTGCCACATCAACCCTAATTAGGGTTAGGGAAAAGGAAAGGAATCTACATTAATGCAATAAGGAATCCACCACTGTAGTGGGTAATAAATGCCCACTATGCATGCTCATTTAGGAAGGAGTGGGGTGTAATAAATGATCCCTAAGAACACCCACTATGCATTTAATGCATCTATCCTTGATTTTTTTTGTGAAGGGTCAAAATCGATCTAACATTGTTTCCAACTCCTTTGTACTGATGCTTTGTACAGATTCTTGCTTGAATTCTAGAACTGCAATTGCTCTTTCTGCTTTTCCCAAGCTTTCATCCCAATCTAGTAGTAAGTCCTTAGTAGTGTGCATTGTATTTGAGAAGATGGAGAAGTTTTCAAAATCATCTCCTCCATATACATTTAGTTGAAAGAATTCCTCTAACTTGACTTTCAGATTATCAGTTGTCATTTCTTCTTCCACCAATCTCTGTGATAACAAGGATGCAATTGCATTTGATATTCCTTGCTTAATGCTATCAACAATCTTCTTCCATCGACTGGATTCCCTGGTAAAGCTCTCAAACATTTCCTTAGCCATGATCGCTACACTATACCATCGAATAAAATCATAAACATCCCCCTCACTGATAAGTCGACCATTAATCAATTCCTGCTTTGGGGTCTCCATCAGATTTTGAATGTCGCCAATCACCTCTTCTTGGTAAATATGTTCATCCACCCATGATTCCTCCATGCACTGGATCCTAGAGATTGCAGCCAATGCCCTATTGTGCACTTGCACTAATTCTTCTGCATGTTTGAAGGCTACCTCCTGAATTCCTTCAATCCAAATCTTTGCACCTTGAGCAATCTGCTTGATTCTATCAATATCACCTATCATTTCATTGGAAACACCTATTAGAGGGACAAATGATGGACCTTCCTCTCTTACTGGATGAGGCGAGTTATTGATGTACTGATATAAGGTGCAAATTTCTCTTTTCTTCTTTTCATACCCTTCTTCTACTTTCTTCAGCCTATCCTTCAAAGCCAGTGTGGAGTCATCAAATTCTTCCAATATTTGCTCTTAGGAGGCCCGACCAAGATTCACTTCCGTAACGTGATATTCATCTGGAGCAATCTAATTTTTTCCTTTGTTAACTGTGGGAGTCACAATCTGCAAGATTCTGGATCTTGATTCTTCTCTGATGAATTTAGTATATCTTCTTGCTTTCTCTTGTTCTTCTGATCAGTTTGATTAGTCCAAAATTTCCTATAATTCAATTGCTGGATCAACCTCCCTTTGTAGACGCAATTAAATTAATTGCCTCAACCATTCCGAAATGGGTATACTTTGGTCCCCCAAAATTACCATTTGTTATTTCCTTTGGACTACTCGAATGTCAATCTCCTCTTCACCTCCTAGACTATCCATTGTAACCTCAAGAACTATGGCCTCAACACTTGGAAGATGTATTGCTACTCTTGGAGTTTCTTCCTCTAGTGGACCATCTCCATCATTAATCATTTCTCGCTCTAAGATCATAGCGAGACTTTCTTTTGTAGCAATATCTTGATCTCTCCCTCTTTCTTGCATAGACTTTTCATAGGCATTTATACTCATCCTACCATGAATTGGCCTATCCAAATTCTCTTCTTGCTCAAATCTCCTTATACTTGTCCCTACATCCTGCCTTTAAAATGTTTCTATCTCTTGGACACTTGGAGTTTGACTCGGAGAAGAGGGAGCATCTCCATGTTTCTGCTTCTTATTTTGAGGTTCTTGGATGACTTCTTCAATCCTCGAATGCTTTTCTTGAGGTACCTCCTTCCCTTTCTTGGTTCCTACATCTTTGGATGGAGTTCCTCTTTCCTCAACAGTCCCTTCAGATATTTGTCTTGATCTTTCATCCCTAAGTGGTCTATGGCCAAGCAACCTATATGTGAATCCATTAGTTGGTGCAATTAATTTTTCAAGCTTATGCTCAATCCACCACTTTGTAAAATCTATGACTGGTTTTGAAAGAGCTTCGAGATCTGTAATTTCTTTCTTCTTCCAATCATATGGTTGAGCTGTCATTTCTAGATTGAATCCCTTTTGCATCACATTTGGGTCCTACTCCATTTGATCAGGAACCTTGAATATGTTGCATGTTCTAATAATATTCAATGGTAGTCTTGAATGCAACCTTTTTCTAATCTCATTCCCGTCTGTTGCATTTGCCCAAAAGTCTTCAAGGTGAACCTTGTGTTGGTACTTTGATCCTCCTATTGATGAAATCTTGTTGTAAGGATAAAAATCATTCCTTTCTAGATAAAGTGGAAGGTAGAAGAAGTGGAGCTCATTTGATGATCTCTTTGCAGCTTTTAGACATGGGCATACTTCAGTTTTCCCTTCTCCTATGGAAATTGGAAACTGCAATCCCAACTTCTTCTTCCCTTTTTGAATCTTATCAAGATTCACTTTTCAATACTTCCGCGAGAAATATGCAATTTTCACAACTCACTGTAAAAATAATTCCTTCCTGATAGGATTCAAAATCCTTTGTCATGAATTCCCAAAAAACTCCTCAACAATTTTAGAAAATTTTCCAAAAATCTGCTTCCTTGAACTCCTTGAATCTCACTCCTATTCTCAATTTGCTCTTCAAAGTTCTATGTGAGCCTGAATGAATGAGAGGGTTTCTTGTATAAATCATCTTTCAAAAAAGATGTCTTTAAAGCTATAGACTAAAATTAGGCAGTTGCTTTACTTAGCCATCAAGGTTTCCATCTTTTGCACCACTTGTCACTTTTTGCTGTTTGTTTCAAAAAAGTTGCTATTTTGATGCTCTTAGCTTCATGATGAAGCTAAGTATTTCTTTATCCCATTTTGATTTTTATTTTATTTTTATTAATTAAATATCAATTAAAATCAATATTTAATTAATTTCCACGTTTTAATGAAAAATCAAACATTTTTGCAACTTCTCTACGATATATATTTTTTGGATTATTATTCAAAAAATCAAATTAAATATTAGTTTTACCAATATTTAATTTTTTATGTAAATCCAATTTTTTTTTTTTTGAAGGAAAATCATTTTTTTTTGGTTTTCTTTGAATCCAACTTTTCAACTGCTATTCTTTCAGATATTTTCACTTTGCCTCTTCCCTAGCTTCATATCTATCCATAACTTGAGCATATGTAGCTGGATCATAGCCAAACATCGTTCTACCTGTACTTTTCCTCCCTCTTCTTCTAGGGAATATGTAGTGATCTAGAATCTAGCATTTGTATTGAGCCATTTGGAACACTGTGTAAAGATAGCCACCAATACCCATCTACCTGCATCTATCTCCATTGAACTTATTGTTTGAGAGGTCTTGAAATCTAGATAAGGTTGTTCTAAAGAAATTATCATTTGTGAGGAAGAAACATAATTTATAGCAAGGCAGAGCATAATGTTGTTGCCATTGGAGGAATGGTTCTGGAGGAAGTTCAATGATTGGCCTAGAATATCCTTGTTAGAGATGGAGTCGACAATAAAAAGATTTAGAGAGTGTGCCAAGGAGTGCATAAGTGAGGACGCAATAGAGACCACCCGTGTACATATTATTATTTCATTTGGCCATTTCTATATTGTTTGAATGCAACTCTCAATAACAGATCCCTTGTTTGCTCTCAATACCACCACCCTCAATTTCGCCATCTGCTCCAAACTTTCAATCACTGGCATCTCCTAGCTGGTTCTCAAAATCAATGTTTCAATTCTTGTGCAATATTTTAAACCTTTGATTTTCAGAATTCATTCTGCTTCAGGTTGGTCATTGTGACTTCAAAATCTACTTTGCTAATTGGGCACGCGCATATTGTTAAATTCTCCAACCGATTAAGACACATCAAAGAGAATGGTAAAGATTTCAGTTTTGGACAGCCACCGATTGATATATCAGTCAAAGAGAACAAATCTCCAAGAGAATCTGGCAAACTTATCAACAATCCACTCCCTTTTTTACTCTCTTGCAGCCTGCCTAGTTGGACTTGCTTCAAACACCGATCGTCACAAAACAATTACCATCTTCAACTCCTTTGTTCTGAACCATTCTGTACAGGCCCTTCCTCCAAAGGTGTTATCTAGTCCCTTTAGATATTTCTCTATAGCTGTGTTCCTGTCCATATTTGTGTTTGGATGGGAAATAAAGTTTACAATCCCCAATTCTACACTCCATAGTATAAAGCAAGCTTTTCAATGAATGCATCAAATATTCCACGGTAAAAGAAAATCTGTGCTCCATGGTTTAGGGGAGCGAGCTTTTTACTGACTGGAGGATTTTATCCTTTTCACAATATTCCTTTGCTATCTTAGAATCCTGCAGAGTGGAATGTTGACATCGTAGTTTTAAAATAGTTGGGGATTTCATTCAGTTGACCATTCCTTGCTTGAGGTTGACTTGCACTCCATAGTATAAAGTGGGCTTTTCAATGAATGAAGGATTTTATCCTTCATCAAATATTCCACGGCAAAAGTAAATCTGTGTTCCTGAATTTGCGGGGTTGGGCTTTTTATGGAATGAAGGATTTTATCCTCTCCACAATATCCTTCGCTATCTTAAAATTGCGCTCCAAAATTTGCGAGGTTGGGCTTTTTCCATACTAGAGGATTTTATCCTTTTCAAACAATCCTCCGAACTTCATTGAATGTTGACATCGCAATTTTAAAATTGTTGGGGATTTTCACTAGTTGACCATTCCTTTGGTTCCGCTAACCTGCACTCCACAGAATATGAAAAAAAATTGGCAAATTAAAACAAAGGGGGTCCCAAGCTTGGGCGATGGTGACTGGTGGTCACAACAGTCCTCTTGACAGACAAAGGAGAAAACAAACAATTTGTTTACCAGGGTATTGATCTTAAAGCTCCCTTTAAGGGATCAGGTTGAGTTCGCCCACTGCCTAAGCTATTCCACTGAAGGCAGGTATATAGGGGGAACTTCCCAACTAGGGTAAGTCCCAAATCATTCAACATTACATCAATAATCCCATCAGGAATAGAGATGGTATGACCAAAGATGCGACAAGAGCTTTTACCTATGGGGTGGGAGTGAAGGAGTACCCAAAACCTTCTTAGCAAATAAAACATGAGAGATAGGAGGATCAATGAGGGTAGAAGAGAGGGGAAGGGCTTGTTCTACTGAGGTAGCCACAAGTAGAGGAGAACTTGGATAACCGCCATAGTCAACCAAGAGTGACATTGTTACTAGTGAAAATATCTAGTAGAATTTCTACACAGTAGTTAAAAAATATCTAATAGTTAAACATATAATATCATAATTTTATGTTAAATATGTAACTTATATGCCACATAAATGGACCAAATACTAATTAGTCACAATCAATTTTTTATTTATTTAACTTTTAAATCCAACACAAATGAATCGATAGTTGAACACAAAAAAAATTATTTACTTTCATAAACACCACATTGTTATATTTAAAATAGAACAAATTATTAATGTGAAATTTGCCACCTTTTACAGTTTTACATATTAGAATGATATTTTTGCTATAACAATAATGAATATTTAATTAAGAATTGTATATTATGAAAGAAACATCTAGAATAATTAATAAAAATGTTTTATTTTAAATTTGAAAAATTACTTCACTTATGATAAATAAGTATATGCTTATTTATATAATAAATTAATATGTTTTATGTTTTAAAATATGAATCCAATTTGATCAATTGTTTATCTAAAATAGATATTATAAATATATGGTAACACTCGATGAATTCTATGCACCCCCATATCTCCATGGTCAAAGATTTGTAGATATTGAAAACAAGTCCATCTCCATCTGATTGCTTCACTTTCACGTAGTTAGCGCACTCAAAATCAAATTTGTTCTTCTTATAAAACTCATCTTTATAATGTGATTTAAAAAGAACAATATAAATGAATTAAAGTCAAGTTCGTGTAGATGGCTCATCTGAAATCAGATTCCTAACAATGATAGATTTCACCTATCAATATGATTTAGCATTCACCTATTATTAGATATTGAAAACTTTACTAAGTCCAACTTCATCTGTGATGCAGAAAATATGGATGATAAACCTTTGAAATCTACATATTACTCCTATTGCCCACGAAAATCTGTTATCTTTCCTTATTGAAATAAAATCAAAACCATATAATGATACTGTCATTAAAGACAATACAAATTAGACTGGAGTATGCTTTTAATCAGTTATTAAAACTCTTAAACCAGAAACATTTCGAACTCGATGAGGCTATCTACTTTCTTTTTATCAAAACTGATAGTAGGAATATAAATAAACTCCAGCAACAATTGATTCTCTAAACTTTCAAGATCGACTAGGCACTGAGAATCGATAGTAGGAAACATAGATTACTCAATAAAAATACACTCCATTAATAACCAAAGCCAATAAACACTCATGGTTGCCATTACAAAGCATGGCTCCCTGGCTGCCACTAGAGAGCCATTTTGACTCTTCTAATCTTGCCTCTCGTAACCTATATCTCTATTCCTATCGACAATCTCTCCCTTTTATAACATTTTTGGTAGTTACTATGTGTTGCCCGGCTATAAAATTCTTTCAATTTTATAAGCCTTGCTTAATTTTTATTAAATTGTCCAATTTTAAGCTTTTAATTGGCCATTTTATCGCTGAATTTTTATGCATCTCCAAACTTCCATGTCCCCGGCTTGTTCCCCAGCTCCGTACAGTGCTTGAGATCATTGAAATCCAGCTTCTGAGCCTCAAGTTATAAAAGGTTAATGATTGCCGCCAAAAACACGTATTTATTAACCTTTAACTTCTTAAAAGGTTAATGTTAACCATCAAAAATGTGTTTTTCTTAACCTCCAAATAAAAGGTTGATGTTAACCACCAAAAATGTGTTTTTCTTAACCTCCAAGTAAAAGGTTAATACTAACCACTAAAAATATGTTTTTCCTAACCTCTCCAATAGGTTAATTTTCTTAAGGTTAATTAACCTTCCAAAATTTTGTATTTCGGAGGTGGTTATTAACCTCAGAGAGGTAGTTATTAACCTCTATGTCTATATAAGGACACCTTTTGGCTTTGTAAAGGGACTTTTTGGTTGAAAAAATAAGGGAACACTATGCTGAAATTTTGATCTAGGGATAAATTTTGGAAAGTATGTACACTTTTTATCTCTGAATTGAAAAATCTCTATTGCTTTTCTTGGTGCAAGGAAATGAAATGAGATCTACTTTGGGTTTCTTATTTTAAAATCCAAATTGTTATACGTTGTAGTGGACATTCTCATGGTGCTATGCGAGTGTTTACGGATGATAATGAATGTGCTTAATAATACAGATTGCTTTCAAGCGTAGTTCTTGGGTACCTCTGTTATCGATCTTGTTAATCATCGAAGGTTGTGAGGGCGTGTGGTGCATTCACCTTCCACAACTTTCTCTTGAATTTTGAAGTTTTAGATTCTTTAATTGAAAAACCTTTTAAAAATTATATCTTACGAGGGAGCTGCCCCTCCAAACGCAGAGGAAGGCTGGATATCAAGGGCCTATCCAACTGTTGTGAACGATTTGCCACATACACTCCATTGGGCAAATCCTTCTATGACAAATCTGTTTACCAACAGATTTTTGGCGACTCTACTGGGGATGACTGAACAAGAAAGATTGACAGTCGCCTGTAATGAAGCACAATGGTGCTTCCGCATGAGAACATTTTCTTCTTCTTCTTGTTTTCCAACCAAACCTCGACTTTCAAAACACCCAGGAGGATATCATCTCAGTCTTGAACACTCTAGCCTGGAGGTGTAGACGAAGTGTACAACAATATCACCAAGTAAACCAAGTTCTTGAAGAAGAAGAGTTTGCGGAAATCTTGTGAAGGGCTCCTATTGGTCAGAACATTGTGGTTGTTGAAAGGATAGTGGTCATTCCAAGAAGGAACAGACAAAATCTTGGTCACATCCATGGTCAAGTAAATAACAATCAGTAACTCGGCTGATGAAGGTACCTTCCTTTGAATGAATATTGGCGACTCTATTTAGAAGATTGAATATTGGCGACTCTATTTAGAAGATTGAATATTGGCGACTCTATCTGAGGTTTGAATTTAAAGCATGGTTTGGTACAAAGGGAAAGTGGAAAGTGATAGTGACAGTGAATCTGATGAGGAATATTTTTCCTATCCGAAGAAACCAATTCCTAATGAGCATTTACAAGTAGATTTCTTGAAGAATTTTTATGGTGGCAGAAAGCTAGATCCAAGAATGGTTCATCCTTACTTGGTACAAATTTTTCAAAAGATCGAAGAAGATGATAGAAAAGAATATTGGTTTCTTTCTCATTATCAAGAATCCTTCTTGGAAAGAGATTCAGTGTATAAAGATAAAGAAGGCCTTGCTGAAAAATGTGCTTCATCTAAATCGGTAATGAAAAATAATGGGAATGTCTCTCATTCACCTGTCTCCCAACAAAATCAGATTTTCATTGATCCTAAGCAGGCTAGCTTCTTGAAGAATTTTTATGGTGGCAGAAAACTAGATCCAAAAAAGATCCATCCATCTTTGTTCCAATCTTTGCAAAAGATAAAAGAAGAAGATGGTAAAGATTATCAGTTTTTCTCTCACAAGACAAATTCATCTTTGGAGAGAAGTTCCACATGTGAGCATAATGAAGAACTTGATCAAAAAAATAATTCATGCGAATCGAGAATGGATAATGGTGGTCAGAAGAATAGCCCAAAACCTGCCTCTATTGCTCATCAAAATCATGCTCCCATTGATCCTAATCAAGTTGAATTTTTAAAAAGATTCTATGGTAATGCACACCTGGATCCTGGTAATGTACATCCTTCTTTACTACAAACATTGCGAGAACTTGAGAAAGAAGACTCATCCAAGAATTATTTCCTTGATAAAAAAATATCTCTTGATCCAAATGTTAGAAATGACTCGTCTAAATCTTCATGCGTGAAAAAAGATGAGGATTCTATGTCTAGTCAAGGAAATGGTCAAGAAATGATGTCTATAGGAGAAGGGTCTAGTAATGTAAAACAGGAGAACATATTCAACCATCTCGATCCTAATGAGAAGGGAAAAGAAATATCTAGTATTTCTCAAGGAATTATAGAAGATGTGGTTAAAGATGGGAGAAATTTAAATCAAGATGAATTTCATACTACTTTTATTCCTACTTGGTACCTAAATGCTTCAGATGATGACTTTCTCTGTGGAGAAGACCTTCCTATTAATTAACCCCTAATCATTAATGATGAGGACTCTTTTGATGAAGTCAACTCTTTAGAATATTTTTCACAATCTTCTACCACCACTGGTGAAGAAATAACCTCAAGTGAAATCTTGCAGACATCTCCATTAACTCCTGAGATTGAAGTCTTTACTTTTGCAGATGTTGAGGAGTTTTTAGAAAGTGGAATGATCATCACAAGAGTAGAAGATCATTTTCAAGAGAAAGATGATGAGCTGTCAAGAGATCCCCTTCCAAGTTACATGCAAGTGGAATATGAAGTTTTCCCATTTTGTGAAGATGGTCATCAAGAAAAATTAATGCACAAAGCTGGTTTAAACATTGATGAATATCTAATGACAAGTACAATAGACATGGAAATGAAAGATAAGTTTCAAGTAAGAGAAGATGACACATCAAGTTCTTATTCTTCCTCATGCATGAAGCCTGAATTTGAAGCATTCCAGTTCACAAGTGGAAACCACATTGAAGAAAACATTATGATGGTACCTTGCACTAGAGAAGTAATTGGCCTTGAAGAAATGTGTTGTGATCTAATGATTGAAAAATGTGAAGATGATGGCATATATGATGATGTTCTTTTAAAAGAATTTCCCTTACATCAATATCAACTGATAATCAATTCTCTTGACCGGATAGATTCATTAGAGGATATGTGCACCAAAATGGAAAAGATGATTATTTCTCCTTTGAGCAATCTAATGCGAGAAAAGGAAGAAATACATCATGGGAAGATTCAATGTGACAAGGATGTGTGTTCATATTGGAGTAATTTCATAGAGAATACAAATGAAAACATTCCTATGGAAAAGAAAAAGTGTCTGGTGTCAAAAATAAGTTTAGGAATCCATGATCACCAATCACTAGAATTTCAAGTACAAGGCTTGTCAAATAGAGAAAAAGATCATAAATTCATCCAGGAACTTGAGAGCCTTATCCTTCAATCCTTTCGAAATGAAGTCATCAACAACATGCAACATGAAGCTAAGTTGATTCCAAAATCAAAAATTTTTGATGAGACATGGTTATTTGGATACATTCTTTTATCAAGTGATGTGAAGCATGCTAAGAGTCTCAAAATTGGGATTCAAAAAGAGAACTTTCACTTGAGTCCACAAGAACCTGAAAGTGGCCACATGTTAGCACGCTATGGTATCTATTTTCCCCAGCCAGTGAATGGATTTGCATGATTATACCTTGAGTCACGAGAGGTAGGGAAACCTACCTTGTATATAGTCTAAATAGGAGTTTTTGTTGTGTTGTTTTGTTGCCTGGTTTTTCTTTCTGCTGTCTCGTTTTTGGTGTTTGTTCCCTCTTTTGTAAAATGGTCCCTTAGATGACTCTATTTTATAGCCCAATGGATAAGGCACTACTTTATTCATTCTGGATTCGAGCTTCGTCCTTGTCAGTCCTTGTCCCCAGTTAGAGCCAGCTGTTGCTCGGCTATAAAATTCTTTCAATTTTATAAGCCTTGGTTAATTTTTATTAAATTGTCCAATTTTAAGCTTTTAATTGGCCATTTTATCGCTGAATTTTTGTGCGTCTCCAAACTTCCATGTCCCCGGCTTGTTCCCCAGCTCCGTACAGCGCTTGAGATCATTGAAATCCGGCTTCTGAGCCTCAAGTTATAAAAGGTTAATGATTGCCGCCAAAAACACGTATTTATTAACCTTTAACTTCTTAAAAGGTTAATGTTAACCATCAAAAATGTGTTTTTCTTAACCTCCAAATAAAAGGTTGATGTTAACCACCAAAAATGTGTTTTTCTTAACCTCCAAGTAAAAGGTTAATACTAACCACTAAAAATACGTTTTTCCTAACCTCTCCAATAGGTTAATTTTCTTAAGGTTAATTAACCTTCCAAAATTTTGTATTTCGGAGGTGGTTATTAACCTCAGAGAGGTAGTTATTAACCTCTATGTCTATATAAGGACACCTTTTGGCTTTGTAAAGGGACTTTTTGGTTGAAAAAATAAGGGAACACTATGCTGAAATTTTGATCTAGGGATAAATTTTGGAAAGTATGTACACTTTTTATCTCTGAATTGAAAAATCTCTATTGCTTTTCTTGGTGCAAGGAAATGAAATGAGATCTACTTTGGGTTTCTTATTTTAAAATCCAAATTGTTATACGTTGTAGTGGACATTCTCATGGTGCTATGCGAGTGTTTACGGATGATAATGAATGTGCTTAATAATACAGATTGCTTTCAAGCGTAGTTCTTGGGTACCTCTGTTATCGATCTTGTTAATCACCGAAGGTTGTGAGGGCGTGTGGTGCATTCACCTTCCACAACTTTCTCTTGAATTTTGAAGTTTTAGATTCTTTAATTGAAAAACCTTTTAAAAATTATATCTTACGAGGGAGCTGCCCCTCCAAACGCAGAGGAAGGCCGGATATCAAGGGCCTATCCAACTGTTGTGAACGATTTGCCACATACACTCCATTGGGCAAATCCTTCTGTGACAAATCTGTTTACCAACACTATGTAACCGTTTACATTTCCATTCCACTATCGATTACAATTTTCCTTGGATTCCCAGTTACATTTGTGAGGTCTTGTGTTTACCTTCATAATAAGTCATAACGCACAGATTTGTGGTTTACATAACTTTTCATCGGGCTAAATGAATGATTTCGATACATTAACATTATAATTTTCAAACGTCGTGGTGCAAGGTGGTGGTGCCCCTGCACCAATCTGATTGCCTCACTTGTACGTATTGGCAATTTTTAAGAGCACCTCAGCCAGTTGAAGAGGCTTCGAGAAGAATACAGTATGATCAGCTCCCTCAATTTCATATACCATTTGTGGAGGATTCTCTGCAACGCCTCTACAATAAGCTTATCCTCCTTTGCCACAACGTATATTTTCTTCACACTTCCATAGTTTTTAACTGTGTACAAAAGAGTTCCTTGCCATAGAGGAAACTTCTTCTCCAGCGAGTCAAACAACAAGTACAGATCCTGCATTCAAATTTCACACTCATAGTAATCAATTTAAATTTCATAAATACCCAAAGAAGGATTGTTGATGATGTCAAGTGATTTACCCAAGAAGGACTGTTCTGTGATAAATACTCTCGAGCAGAGTGGGGACCAAACTTGATGGATGTTGCTGGGTTATCTTTCCCATTTGCATAATAAAATGTGGAGTCTCCTAAGCCCCCAATTATTGATGCGAAGTGTTCAGAGAAATGAAATTGTACTGTAAAGACTGTGAAGCCTCCAATTAGTAGAAAGAGAGAGAGAGAGTTCATCAGACCTCATTTAACGACTCAGTGAGAGTAGTTCCACTGAGGGCCATGACGGCAGTAACAAAGACAGCTGCAACAATTTTATGTGGAAAATGCTCCATTGTAAAGCTTAAATTGAACCCACCAGCACTATGGCCAACCAATATAACCTTAACATAGATAACAACTACAAATTAGTTGACATTCCTGTTGCTATGGGTGATCATGAGAATTCTACTACAAACTTATCTTATAGAATTATTAAATTGGTCTTGAAATGAAGCTTAGTGTGTGATGTATAAGCCATCCTGAATTACTAGCGTACTAATATGATCTGAAAATATAAAACTTAAGCAAAGTTCAAAACTCTTCAACCAAATTTATTTAAATGATTAATTTAAATTAGATTTAGTTACACAATAGAATTACTAGTGTATTAGTATGATTAGTTAATGTAAAACCTAAACAAATCAAAACAAAATTCATTCATATGGTTCATCTTAAATCAAATCAGTTTTTCCCATAGAACCTACTTATGAGTTCAAATGAACAATCTAACCAAATTAAAACTTATATTATACTCTTTAGTCAAAGATTTGCTTCTCCAATAGAACTCGTGTATTAGTATGATTTGAATGAATGGTCTAAACTAATCAAAGCCAAATTTGTTTTAACTATTCATCTAAAATCAGTCACTTCTTTAGTAGAAACTATCTAAAACGAACAACTTAAACAATTCAAAACATAGATTAAACTCCTGTTCAAATTTATTGATTGGTTCATCTAAACTAGTTTGGCTTCTCCAATAGAACTTACCTATTATAAATCAAAACATAGATTAATTTCTTCAGCCAAATTCATTTAGATGGTTCATCAAAATAAGGTTTGTTTATCCCATGGAACCCATCTATTAGTATAGTTTCTGAACGAATCAAAATATAGCTTAAATTCTTCAGCCAAATTCATTAGAATGCTTCATTTAAAATCGGATTCAATTCTCAGAGAGAATTCATCTATTAGTATGATTTAAATTGAATCATATAAACAAATTAAACTTTAGATTAAATTCTTCATCGAGTTTTTTCAGTTGACTCATTTAGAAACAGTTTCATTTCTCCAATAAAAATCATCTATTAATGTGATTTAAAATGAAACATCTAAACCCAAGAAAAACCACTTAAACAAATTCAAAGTTAGATTTATACCTTCTCCTTTGAAGGAAGAGCTGTAAAGAAGTTTGTAAGTGGTTGATTGAACTCTTGCAAAGAAGAAATGTGGTCGGCATCTCTAGGGTCAATATCAACACTTGCCACACATTAAGGGAAGAATTAAGCTTAAGAAAAAAAGGTCAATTTTGACTATTTAACATTTTTTTGTTTAGAAATCAAGCTTAGTGTGTGATGTTTAAGCCGTTCATACTTGCCATGTCAAAGAAAGACACAATGTGACCCGCTTTGACAAGAAGATCTGCAACATTATACCAACACCATCCTCCAAAAGTTGCTCCATGCACCATCACAAAGTGACACCCCTTTGCCTTAACTATATTTGTATCCATCTTGTAGCTCTTAAAATTCAAGAAAAGAAAGGTAGATGGGTAATATGTAAAAGCTGTAGTTTACCTATGGACACTAAATTACGTGTGACTACCATTTAACTGGTAAACTTGATCTAAGTGATTGCCTAAGACGATTGAGATTAAAATTTAGGTCAACAATTTTTTACATTGTAGTTAACCCTTTTATTCAAATCTTTGACTTTACAATTTTTCTTCCATGCTATCTTCTATATTTCTTTCATTTGTGTTGTCTAATTATAAAATTCTTTCAATTTTATAAGCCATGATTAATTTTTGAAACTTGCTTGGTTTTAAGCTTTAAAATGGCCATTTTATTTTTTGAATTTTTGTGAGTTTTTAAATCTTCATGTCACTGGCTCGTTCCCAACTCCACACAGCACTTGAAATTTTTAAAATCTGACTTCTGAGCCTCAAGTTATTGCAGGTTAATGATAGCGTCGAAAAACATGTTTTCATTAACCTCTCAAAGGTTAATGATAACGTCCAAAAACATGTTTTCATTAACCTCTTAAAAGGTTAATGATAACCTCCAAAAACATGTTTTTCCTAACCTCCCAAATAGGTTAATGATTGCACATTTTGGAGTAAGTTAATTAACCTCTCCAAAAATGCATTTTTCTTAACCTCTTCAAAAGGTTAATGAATGCCCCCAAAAATACATTTTTCTTAACCTCTTCAAAAGGTTAATAAAATCCACCAAAAACACGTTTTTCTTAACCTATATACAACAGTTATTAACTTGTTAAAAACTCTCCCATAAGAAGTCAGATATGTACACGAGAGCAATGGGCAATAATAATGGAAATGATCAGGGATGTCCCTGAGACACAGTACCTCCGTTTGAAGGAGCTTTCTGAGGCTGATCACAAATCCAATACCGAATTGCTTCGAGTTTTGTTGCTCACCAAGGAAATAAACTTTCTCATCACTAGCACGGCTTCTAAGGTGAAAATCAAAGACCTAGAGGGTAAATTCATCTTCCTCTTATTCTCATGGCCTGATAATATTGAAGCAAAATCCAAGACATTGAATGAGGCATATGAGAGGCTCAAGAAAAAGGTGGAAGAAAAAGTTATTGAAAACAGAATCCTCCTTAAAGAAGAACCCATGACTTTTAGTGAGGTGCATGACAAGCGGAAGAAGAATGAGGGAAAAGTTGTTCAAAGTATTCTCGACTTTGAAGTGGTATGGATTCAAATAATAATTCATGGTAGAGGCACATGACGTAGTCACATGGAGTGGGTTAAGAAAATTAAGTGGCCATCTATTGCAGGAAGGGTGCCTTCAGAAAAGAACATGGCCAAAGGACTGATTGACAAAGAGAGAGAAATAGGAAAGAAGTGGGTGACAAAAGTAGTGCATGAAAGGGAAATGATGCTGGCAAAAATGGAAAGACAAACGTGGAATGTGTGAATTGTGGAAACCACAGATAAGGCCCATTCTTTTAATATTATGATTCATGAACTTACAATAGACAACATTACTTGCACCCTGAGCTTAATACTTCAAATTGAATAACAAGGTAGTTTGCACAGTATACTGATGATTTCCTTAGAGTATCTTTTGTTGATGAAGACTGGGGCAAGCTCCATCCGACCACTTTAACTACTAAAACTGAATGTGGGTTCCTAGTGAGGCCACAAAAAAGAAAGAAATATATAATAGGATATTAACTATTCTGAAAGAGGGCATTGTTATAGGTAACAAAAGGTTTGAATTTCTAGCTTTCTCAACTAGTCAATTGAGGGAAAATTCAGTCTAGATGTTTGCTTCCAATGACAAAATTAGTTCCGAAAACATCAGAAATTTGATGGACGAATTCAAGCATATCAGGAATGTAGCCAAGTGTGCAGCAAGAATGGGGCAATCATTTAGCTCTTCCATGAAGTCACTAAATGTTCATGAGCATGAGCTTGTCCTTATTCCTGATATCGAGGTCTCTATTGATGGCATCAGATACTGTTTTTCAGATGGAATTGGGAAGATTTTTGTAAGTTTAGCAAAATAGATTGCCAATATATGTGAATTTGGTCTTCCCCCACCTTCAGTTTTCCAAATAAGGTATGGTGGCTATAAAGGTGTTGTACCAGTTGATCCTACTTCATTTCACAAGTTATCTCTACGACCGAGTATGCTCGAGTTCAATTCAAAGAATACAACATTGGATATTTTTAAATTGGAATAGATTTTTGCCTGTCTTTCTTAACCGTAAAATAATCACGCTACTATCAACTTTGGGTGTTTCAGATTAGAACTTTGAATGCATGCAGAAAAGGAAATGGTCCATTTAGATCAGATGCTAGTCAGCAAAGAAATGCCTACTAAATACTTTGTAGATGATGTTCTCTGGTGATGATCATGTGCCTGATTGAGATTCTAATGGGTTAATATAGTCCAAATACTGAACCTTATCTTTCAATGATTCTCCAAGCATTTAGAGAATGTCAATTGGCAGAGTTAAGAACCAAGAGCCGAATATATGTCTCAAAAGGCCGCACCTTGATGGGATGTTTGGACGAAACTAGGACCTTAAACTATGGCTAGGTATTTATTCAAGTATCTAGGGCCAACACCAAGCTTTTAGATGATGGGATTTTTGGTTCTGGATCCAAAGAAATGGACAAGAATTGTATATTACAAGGCAAAGTTATTTTTGCAAAAAATCCATGCCTAAACTCGAGTGAAATAAGAGTATTGCATGCTGTTGATGTTCCTACGCTTCATCATATGATGGACTGCTTAGTTTTCCTGCAAAAGGAAGAAAGGCCTCATCCAAATGAATGTTTTAGGAATGACTTGGATGGAAACTTGTACTTTATAAGTTGGGATGAATTGCTCATTCCACCTGAACAAGCTCCTCCAATAGATTATGTTGGTCGATCACCTGTTCAACTAGATCATGAAGGGATGAATTGAGAATGGTGGAAGACCATGGGAGAAGTCAATTTGTTGTGGAAGATAAAGAATTTGTTCATGGAGAAACTGGGATTGAATCCAGCGATTGCTTTGTTAGATTCTTGGTGGGAAAATTGAAAAAAAATTAAAAGAGCAATTTTGCAGTGGGAGCCTAACATAAAATGTACTCTTTTATGCTCCAAATTACCACTAGAACTTATTATTGAAGTGGCTGAGAGATTCTCATGAAACCCATGAAAAAGCTGTTCCATTATCCATAGATGTCACTGCAACATGATCTTCCAATAAGATGAATCATTTTCACAGAAACTGAGAAATAAGACAACCAAGAATTCTCCAATCGTCAGGTGAAAATTAAGTTAATGAAATTTATCGCAGGAAGAGAGGATTATTTCAGTGCACTCGTACACACCACATGCTCTTGATCTCTTCATGAGGAGGATATACATTCATCAATAAAGTAATGTAACTTGAATGAATCATTCAAATATCAAAAGGAGATCAACAAAGATTACTTATTTAGTCTTCCTCTTAGAAGGTGTGAGGTCTAAGTATCAAATTATTCTTGGTTAATTTTGTTGAGGTTAATTAACCTCACCCAAATCATGTATTTGGGAGGCAGTTATTAACCATGAAGAGGTAGTTATTAACCTCTATATCTATATAAGAGCTCTTTTGGGCTTTGTAAAGGGACTTTTTTTGTGTTGGAAAATCAGGGACACTATGCTGAAATTTTGATTAAAAGATGATATTTGGAAAGTATGTACAAATTTTGTCTTTATAATAAAAAATTCCTTTTAAGTTCTTGGTGCAAGAAAATAATGGAATGTGCAGTTTGAGTTCCCTCTTTTCGAATCTAAATTGTTACAAATGTTGATCCTCTTTTTAGTGAGCATTCTCACGGTATGGTGTAGATGTTTATGAATATGTGGATTAGCGTTGTGCTAGTAATAGTTTTCAAGCATAGATCTTGATCATTGTTATTAGCGGTTTTAAGTTAGTAGTTTGGGAAAGCTTTGAAGTTGTGTGGTGCATTCATCATCATGAGCTTTCTCATCTTTTAAAGTTTGATTCCATCTTTTATTTGAAAAACTTCAAAATTATATCATACAAGGGAGCTGCCCCTCAAAATGCAGAGGAAGACCGCATACCAAGGGCCTCTCCAACTGTTGTGAATGGTTTGCCACACACACTCCGTTGGGCAATTCTACTATGATAAATCTATTTACCGACAATTTGACAATAATATTTCATTCTAAAGAACAAGGAAAATGTTTAAATTGATTTGGGGATAAGATGAAAGGAATCGTGTACTGTCAATATAGTTCTTTAAAATAGATTCACGTTATTGTAGTTGGGACAGATTTGTATGATCACTCTTGTTTCTTTTTAGACTTCATTGAGCATATTAGTTGGTCCACAATTATTTTATTATACCTTCTTTTAAGGTAATCTACATTAGAATTGTTCTAAGATGTGTAGATGTCTCTAAAATTCGATTTTTATTTGTTATGGCAGAGACTATAAAGAATGATGGTACCTAATTAATTTGTAAGAGTGTACTTTTATATATAAAAAAATTGATTTTGAAACAGATTGTTACTTGAAATGATATGTAACGTAGTTATTTATCTTTGAGTTGTTTTTTCCCTTTTTGTGAATGGGCAAATCAGAATATATAGTTGTAGGTATCTTAGCCTTTATATAACAGTTCACGATAATAGTTAAGCATGTATCTAAATCATAAATTATCTTCCATTTTACAATAATTTGGTTAAGGATACATTTAGTTACCTTGGAATAAACAGTTACATGTAGAATAATCTAATTGATCAAATCATTTTGAATGTTTGACAATCTAATTTTTTTTATATTGTTTTCTTTCAAATATAAAATTTGCATTTCTTTCTCTTATATTCATACAGATTTAAATTGAATATTTGACATGACAATATTATATATATTATTGTAAATAATAGATAGTATAGTTGTTTAATAAGAGTTTTATACATTTTTGTGTTTTGTTTATTTTTGTATGGAGTAATTTTGTTTGTTTTTAATATGTCAATTGTATTTACACATACTAAAAATGACGCAATGGAAGATTCATTATTGTATTGATAATAGATGGATTTTTACAATAATGAATTTTTTTAATATGTTGGGTCTATTTTTCATTAAGGTTTTCCTAGGTGAAAAGATTGAATATTTTCCTTTTCTTTTTTTCTTGGTTACTGTCCTTTAAATTTCAGATTGTCAAGCTTATCCAACATCTTTTTCCTAATATTTGGTAGTAGAGCTTGGTTTAAGTTCTCTTTGAAGGATTAAAGTTGATTTCTTCCTATAATCATTTCTTTAGTAGTCGGTATGAACCTAAGATTCTATGAGTGAATTTGAATGATGGGAAGCACAAAGATAGATAGAGAAAAATAGTGGAAATAATTTTGGGTTTTAAAAAATTAAGGAAAAGAGTTATTTGTTGATAGACATCAATGGATTGATGAATAATGATACCAGAAACGTATGATTCTTATTTTAAACTCACAAGTTATGTAATTAGTCATGGTCCAAAGGAAGAATTGGTAGATGAAATTGACCTCCAACACATGGATGTTCTTAAGAGTATATTTGTGCTTGCTAATTTATCTTTGAAATTATTAGGTAAGTTAGTCTACATAGTTTTCTTTCCTAGCCTACTCTAGGCGATGATAACAATACACATGCATATATCATCCACATTGTTGGGTTTACATATTTTATAGCATGACATGAATCACAATTTACTTTGAATTAGTAAGGGATCTAGAAATAGTCAACATTTCCAACAATTAAAGGGACCAAAGGATGTAAATTATAACCTTGGGTGGACAGGACCAATTTTTTTTGAAAAAGAACTCCATCATTCTCTTAGTTCCTTTAAATACAAGGATATTTAATGTATTATTCACCAATAAAATGGTTTACTATTTTGGAGAAAATTCAGTTAAGAGCCTACAATGCATCAGTAAATTGTGAGCCTCTCATCTAGAAGGTCTTGGGTTCAAATGTACTCAAGATTAAAATATATTAATATTTAATCTAACAATAATAATAAAATGAATAATAAAGAATCTAGACTTTGATCAATTACCTATAAAAAAAATGGGAGAAAAATTTTAATTAAGATTTTTGTACATTATTTTGTCTAACACTAACCATGCAAAAGAAATACAACAATTAGAAAATTATTGATTTTGGTGCTCCTGCTGTAGCACATAAAGTAGATACACAAGTCATTACATAATCCCACTCACTATAGTGATATCAATGCTCCACCCACTACAAGAAATATGTAAGAAGTTTTGAGTTTATATTCACAAGATTGTCACACGATTGGTCAATTAATAAGATATATATTGAAATATCTATCCTTTATTCTCATCTTTGCAAATCAACAGTTGGTAATCCTATCAATTATAGTGGTTGAAATTGCTAATAACTTTTATTTAAAATATATAAAGAATAATATTGGATGATAACTACATTCCATGTATCAATAAAATTTATAATTAAATTTATAGTATAAATAATGAAATATAATTTAGAAACTTCAATTATTGCTTATTGATTTATTAGATGTTTAAAAGTAAATAAGGCAGGATGAGAATTTATATGCATAGATTAATGTCTTCCTATTAATGTTTGTTAGTTTAAGTTGGATAAATTCATGAGACTAAATTGAAGTTGCACATATATTATATATTAAAAATGCATGATATTTATATCTATTCATATATATATATGTGTGTGTAGCTAGATAAAAAATTATCAATGTCTATCCATATTTCATCCAATATAAGAAAAATGGCTTCCATTTGGAGAGCACATACATTAATAGGTAGTACAAATAAATTTTTAGTGATCTTTAAACAAATCAACATGGTATCATAGCTAGGCCATGAATATAATTTGCAATTTTGAAATACTTGCAAGAATTTACATCAAAAAAGATAATTGTCAGCAAGAGGAGATTCTAAAGAGGCTCTATCATGATATCTCAAATAGTTGTAGATAACATAGCCAAAGTATGTATAAACCATGATAAACCGAGTACACTATTTCATACAATTCTATGGTGGTGTGAATCAATATTTGCTTTCACCTTTTCTATTTGCTCGCAAGAGTTGGAGTTAGAGTTTTACATAATTGCAGGTGTCAATATAATAGGGAAAGGATACATCTTGGTTCAGTTTTGATGTGAATCTTAGTGCAATACAACTTTGAATAATCAGAAATGCTCAAAATGATCAAAATGACCACTTACATATAAATATTAAATCACATCTAGAGTGATTATTAGAATTATAGTTCAACACCAATTTTTTAACAAATATGAAAGAGGGATGGAACCATAATTGGATGTGATAGTAAGACAAGGTAAGTGAATTGTATGACAACACATTTTGAATTAGTGACATGATTGGAGCATGGACAAAAAATGCATGTTAAAAAAGGTAGAAACATTAAAAGGACTAATCAATTGCCCTGTCAACATACATTACATGAGTCCTTCAATAACCAAGGTGGAGAGGATAGTAATGATAATCTCTAAGGGCCCATTTGGCTGCGGGAATATAAAAATGGGAATAGGAATACCTAGTTTGGAATACTTATTCTCGAATAGAAAATGGGGTTACATATTCCTGTTCTTGTTTGGTTCACACAGAATTCAAAATTTTAAGAATATACATATGCCTATTCCACTTGTACTCCCATTGCCAAATGGGCCCTAAGGTGGCTGGTTAACATAAACCAAACTGCAAGAAGATACAAGAATATGAGGGACACATACAGTTTGGTTGGAAAAGAAGATATGTGCAAGATTTAAAAAAAAAATGTGGTCTTATTATTAGATAGTGTAGCAAGAAAATTCAAGACTCTGCACTTGGTAAAATATGTAGGTGCCACAGTATCCTACCTAACTCACACATGATAACCTCCAAATATTTCAAAGGAAATATCGAAACCTGACAAATCATTAAATTATAAAGGGAAGCCACTAGTTAATAAATCAAAATTGGTAAAAGTATAGTTGCCAATGTCAAACATCTTTAGTGGCAACGGAGAAATCAGTTGTCTTAGGGAATGTATAGAGATTATTGAAAGGAAATAATAAATAATAGATAACCACCCCTTAACAAGGAAATTGATGTGAATGAGATATAATATAATAAAAATAAAGTATGGGAGAGAAGGTTTATCCAATGGGAAATAAAATCTAAGGAAGTTTTTTAACTTTATCATAGCATAGTATTACTATAAAGGGAGAATGAATGTGGACTTAGGAATATTAAAAAAGTAACTAATTTTGCAAAGGGAAATTGAACTTAGTGGTAGAAATTGTCACAAGGATACAACATTTAACAATATGAGATAAGTATTATTTTAAGAATAATTTCTAAATAATTGCATTCATAATATAGTAAGCCTCTTTTATTCGTATTTATTTTAGAGCTATATGCCTTTATCTATTCGTCTAAGAATATTACTACAGGGAAATGGAGATTGATTTTACACTTAGAGGGTGTTTGATGCCTCTTAAAAGGTAACATTGGATGAAGAGTTATGGAGATTAATATTTAGAGGGATTCTAATGGGCTACCACATATGTACATCATGATGAAGTAAAAACTTCCAAATGATTATCACTTGTATTTGAAGAAGTTATTGAAAGGTGATGATCTTACAATAACTTAATTTTCTATTATGATGGATATCTTATGATGTCTATACATATCATGATAGATTATACTTTGGATGGTGGATGCTCATATGGTAAGCATGTTGGCAATATGGCTAGATAGATGTATGTGCATTGTCATTTATCGCAACATGTGTTTTTGATATTTCATGATGTTATCAGAGTTAGATAATTATCTAAGTGTTAGACAATCTGTAGTGATACAGAGACAATTTTGGTATGTATTGATGATAGACTTTGAGTTAGCTTATGCGTAGTTGAGGATCAACACTTGACAGTATCATGATGATGCATGTCAACACATAGACTTGTATGGATAATACGATGCAAGTTATAGTCAAAATACTATTTTAGGTAATTTACAAAATAGAACAAAGCATATTAGAGAAATATTGGATTATATGACTTAAGGAATTATTTTGGTGACAAAATAATAGCTAATTCATGATGGGCTGACATCGTAGATATTTACCCCAAGTCATTTTTATGTTTGATCAAGCATGTGAAAGAATAAAGGTCAACTAAGAGGAGATTAATTAATTTTGGAGATATAAGTAAAGTCATATCTTGCGCACATAAAGAGAGACAAATTTGAAGTATATGAGATGCAAACTATTGTGAAGAAAGCTTGAAAGATATGCAAACCTTATATGATGTGAAATTTGATGTATCATTTGAACAAGTGTGAGATATATTAGTAAGATAATATTTCATGTATACCTATTCTTGTGAAGAACTTAATTGTATATTGCATGTTAGGCCAACAGGCTCTTCTTTCATACATTATATTTGATCTACAAACTCCTAATAGGGTTGAGGCTTTAAACAAGGCCTAGTTCTCTAATAAGGACTTGAGACACTATACGTACTTCATAGACTCCTAATAGGGTCAATATCCTTTATAGGCTTTTTTTTTTTTAATGAATCATCTTGTGGGTATCATCTCCACTAGGGTTTTACTTTGGCTAGGGTTTCCCTAGTTAACAAATAATAATGTTATGAGTTTTCTTTGTGTATGGTTATGTTTACTATTCAACATTGTTGGATTACTTTCATACATTAGTTGTAAAATAATTAACAATTTTTAATTGTGGGCAAAATTTTGTAGAATACTGATTCACCCCCCCTCCCCTCTCAGTATTATCTATTTCTAACAATTGGTATCAGATCTGAGTTACTCAGAATAGGCTTAACAATTTGAGTAACATCCCTATGGACATGGAACAATTAAAAAGAAATATTGAAGAAGCTCTTGAGAAGATTGGCCTTATAAAAGAAGGAGATAACTTGAAAGATAGGTATGAAGATGTGAAACTTTACATTCTCAAATTGAAAGAAAAGATTGATGATTTGAAATCTAAAAAGGAAACAAATGTGCAAACTAGTGATAATGATGAAATAGAAGTCCTCAAGAAAGAAAATGAGATTTTGAAACATTAGTTAAAAATCCTTGAACTTAAGTTAAGTCTTAAAAAAGTTGACAGTAAGAATGAACCATATCTATAAACTTAAAATACAAACCTTAGATCTTAGTTGACTCAAGTAACATTTGAATTAGATCCTATTAAGATAGAACATGCTGAGTTAGGAAAGTACAAGAATTTTTTGAAAGAAGGATTGGCACAAGCTAAACAATAGTTAGTTTATACAAGTAGTGATAAAATTGATGAGAAGATATTTTATCAAAGACCCTCCTATGATAAGATAGGTCTTGGATATCTTATTGAGAAATGAAGCAACAAAACTAAAGGTAGAAAGGAACTAGATCCAATTGTAGAAACCCTTAAGTCTAAAGAAACTGATTAGAGTAAGATCAAATCATCTAAAGGAGTTGATCTAGTTGATTTGTTTGATAAATATGATGAACCAAAGATAATAGAGAAAGTTGATCAACCTAAGTAGATTGAATCATCTAAAGAAGTTAGACATGAATTTAGAGGTAGATGTTTCATATGCAATGAAGTTGAATATATGAAGAGAGATTGCATAGGTAAGTCTTTCAAACCTATTACTAATTTCTATTTTTATAATTTTCATGGTTATGGACATAAAGTTGTAGATTGCAAGAAACCTAAAATTGATGGTAATAATGGGAATAGTAGAATGTTTAGGAATACTAACCTTGTAGGTAATGAAAGAGGAAGATCACAAACAAGATACAATGATGGTGAAAGATCTAATGGTGGAAGGAGACAATTTTTTGTACATATGCTACATATGTAACAATCCTGGACATATTACAAGGAATTGTAGAGCACCTAAAAATCAGAATGGAACCAATCAGAGAAGGAATGCACCTATATATTAGTTATGCAATAAATTTGGACACACAACAAGATATTTTAGAATGAACCCAATCAATTTCAACATGAATCCTAATCACATAAGGAAAAATAATAGAAATGATAGAAGGAATGGCAATGGCAATGACAACTTAGACATAAGCAATCTAAGAACATGTTGATGAATTCAAAGAGGAATTTTTTAAAGCATGTAATCCATAAATTTCTTATACAATTTTTTAAGAGAATTATTTTGATGCACCTAATGGGAAATTGAAGTCAAAAATTATTTGTCACTCATCCTATCTGAATTAAAAATTTCTGGAAGAGACAAAGCATCAGTTAAATAGAATTGATGTTAGAAAGAGGATGAGAATTTATGTAGTTTAAAATACATAGAGGACATAGAGAGGAAGTTATGGTCAAGTGCACAAGTATTGATATGATTGTAGGAAGTTATGCAAAAGAAAATAGATTTAATGGTAATCAATGACAATTTTTGAAAATATGGTAGATTTACATTTAATGTGAAGTTAGATTTGAAATTATTTAAGGATTGTGAGAAATAGTATGAGTAACATTTGATTGTGTGAAGAAGTCTCAAGAAATTGTGAGTGATTCGACAAAAAATTCAAGTACGAAGAAAGGCATTTGTCGTGGGAAGTTGTAGAAACCTTAAATGTGATATTAAAGGTATTTTACGAAGTTTTTGTTTGAATTTCCAATATAAATTGTAAGTAGTATGGCATGCCAATCAGTGTGTGATATAAGTGATAGACCCAAATATAAGTTCAAGAAACACCCATTTGTTTCTCTCATAGATGATCTGTTAGGAGTATTTTGTCAAATCCTACACTTCACATAGAAAATGCTAGGAGTTACATTCATTGTAAATTTGAGAATATTAGAGATGAGGACATCCATAGAGATTTGGGAGTTATGTGTATTGGTGACCTAACCCTAAAGTCTAAGTATGCACACCTAAATGAGTTCAATCTGATTAAGTATATGTTCTACATAGAATTTGACAATCATGAATGGACCAGAACTATCTTAAGAAGAGCCCAAAATGATATGTTTTGGGTAGGTGATGTACCAGTCAAAATTGATAATGACCTAATTCATATGGTTACAAGTCTAAACAATGAAGGATGTGGGTGAAAGTACAAAGCTGTGTCACCTTTCAAGCTAACTTATCAGAATGACTAAATTTGAGTATTTCTATCTGAAAACCAATTTCATTCAAACATATGATCTAAACAAATTTACTCTAGCTAAGTTATATATGGTCTCACACTTTTCCAATTGTAAATGTCTATTAACTGCATGTTTTATACTAGTTTGTATCCAATTACTAAAGAAATAAAATTATTTCAGAAAAAATAATGTTTCAATAACTCTTACTATTTTTTATGATATTTTTTTAATAACATATAAACATCATTTTATAGAGTTCATAGTACATAATAGTGTTTTAATTAGATATAGTATATTGTAATTAAAAAATTCTACAAGTACATATTTTAACACTCAAGAAGATGTCAAGTTTGAGAAAGGAAAAAATATTAAATCATATCAAAAAAATTTAAAAATTAGATGGCATTCTAGAGGATAGAGTCCTCTTCAAGAATGCATAATTTTTCTTTTCGTTAGAAAAGATTTGTTTTGAAAAATGTGGTGGGAGATGAAAACTATCGATTTCATATGAGTTCATTTGGAGTCATTATAAAAGATAAAATATAGGTCTAAAGCCAATTTTTATTTTTGATTGTTCTAGCTATATAGTTATCTATAACATAATCTTAGATTGAATGGAAATAAGTTTATATCCACATTATTTTGTGGTGGGAAGTAGACCCCTAATTTTTAGCTTTTTTCAGCAAGTAAAAAATTAAGAAAATATATCAATTCTTATTCCAAATAATTATTAAAAATTATAATCTTAAAATTCATCTATTTCTACACATTTCACTAGTTTACTTCATTATCAAATTCTAAATAATACTGCCATTTTTATGTCATTGAAGATGAATTGTTATATTTATGTTAGCCTTTTCCTTTATAAAAGGGTGACATAGGTTTGTGCTTTTACCCATGTAATCCAGTGAATGAAAAAAATGTGAGAACAGTTCTTGAAAAAAACCTTAAAACTAAGTTTGATGGTAAGAACATGAGAATTGATCTAATTCAAGATATTGGAATCAGAATACTAAGTAAGATATTAGGTTACAAGATAAATCATAGTTCTAGAGTGAACTCAGTTCCAACAAGATTTTTGCATGTAGTATATATGTCATGGTAGTTGAAATCTAAAGAAAGTGAATATGTGTGATATTTTTAGAGCATAGCTATTGGACAATATTGCTAAACTAAAGAAGTCCAAGAATGAATTTTTAGATTTGAATCTCTATTAACATACCTATTCTTCTATGCAACGAAATAGTTTATTGGTATGAAAAATTGGAACAACAATGAATTTTCAATGAAGATGATAACACGATGCTATAGGGCCAGATTAGAAAATGTGAGAGATAGTTGAGAGAATGATGAAGAGATTCCCATGTAATATGAAGCTAAGATATAGAATCCCTCCTTAAATGGTGGAGAAATATAAGGATGAGATATGTTTTATGGTGGAAAATGATACTACATGTGTGGAGGTAGTTGAGCCTAGGGTTAACTTTATTGAACCTATGGGATATGAAATGAATGAAGAACTCATTGAAGGCTATGTGTCGACCCTATTGTAGTCAGAGAAGGACACTAAATGTCTGAGATGGAGTACCTATGAGGAAAAAATGAGAGAGTCAAAATCTAAGATTTATGGGGATAATAAGTAATAACCATGAATATTATATTAAAAGATCATTGACACCATGATATAAGAAGAATTTGTAAACACAAAAGAGACTAATAAACAAGATTTTATCATATTTCCACTATACATTACTAATTGTACTTAATTTTATTCTTCATCCAAACAAATTAGTTTTAATTATATTCTTAATTTAATATTTCAAGTATTATAATAAATCTTATAAAAACTAAAAATTATTCTAAATTCAATTAATTATTAAAAAAAAAGAGATTTATAACTTACATAGAACACTACATTAAATATTCTCTTAAGAAAATAATGAGCTACACATTCATATTATAATCTAAGACTTATAGTCTTTTAAAATGAGATAAATTACATTTTTTAATATTATTTTTTAAGACAGAAAATAAACTATATATAGAATCTAGAAAGAAAGTGGGAATCGCTTCCGGCTACTAATGACCAAGGTGTTGAATTTTATTATTTTAATTGAAAAAATACAATAATAAGAGGGAGATTATGTTTTATGATTTAAACTACATCCACTTTCCAGGAACTAAGAAATGGGAGGTGAAATTCATTGCTCTTAAACTTAATATTCTATCCAAAGAAAAGTCTCAAATTCTAATTGTATATTCTAGTTATGTGGACTTCTTATTTGGTCATCACATTATTTATTTCCCATGAAAAATGGTCACTACTAAAAGTAAGACCCTTCTTTTTTTGATGGAGGTCATCCACAAACAAGTTTTAGGTACTCGATATATGGGCCCACGTGAGCTGAAGAAGCCCCTTCTATTTAAGAAGGAATGGGGTTCTTTTGCAGTTCTTAAAATTGTTAATGTGGTGTAGACGGGAAACAAAATTGTTATATATTTTTAAATAGAGAACACAAAAGAATTTTCTTACGAAGTTCTTTTTAAGAGTGCCCTAAATCTGGTAATTTATTCTACCACATTTTCCTTTCATTTTACACCCTTTTTTTCAATCTCATGCAATTAAAGAGTTATGGAGACATGCTATTAAAATTAAGAAACAATGTATAGACACTATAGGAGAGGATTATTTTACTCACACTTGATGTCTTGAATTCTTATCATTCTATTGAATTATTATTATTATTATCATTATTTTAATATTTCATCCCAATGAGAAATATCTTTGTATGGGAGGGTTGGAGTTGCAGTGGAAAAGCAATAGACTTGTGCAAAGAATTTGTGTGCAACAAAAATATAAATATTAGTAAAGCATTTCTCATGGTCATGTGATGGTGTCGGAATGAATAGATTGTATATTGTTAGATATATAGGAAAAATAGAAACAAAGAAAATATCAAATGAGAATTGCACATTTGAACAAGTAATATGTAAATAAAACTTGATAATCTATGACAAAAGACTAGGGGACTACTCTAATAGTAATGCATGCCAGATCTGAGTATAAAAATAAGGTAGGAGAACTATTGAAATAAATGTGAATGACATGACTAAAAAATTATTAACTCACTCCAACACTTGTTAGTCCCTACCTTTGTAAAAGGAAGGGAACTAATGTTTTCATTAGCCCCCCCAATTAATTTTCAAACAAAGAATGTAACTATTTTTACAGGCTAAAGTTTGGGATTTTGTATTTTTTAATTCATTTATCACAATCAAAGTTTTAATTTTTGATTGGTTCAAGGGTATTTTCTTGGCCATAAATCTTATCTTTTCAATGGAAAAATATAGGAAAAAATAGAAAGGATAAGAATCTAATTAATGTTCTTGCCAGTATTTATCTGACATTTTAGCCAAAGTTTGATGAGTGTGAGTAGGCATTAGATGGAAGAGTAGACAAATTGACATTTTATCCAAACTTTGGCTACATGTCAAATGGCGAGCGCTAGTGTATTCATCCCATGCCTACTAGAAATGGATGGAGGCTCTAAAAATTTGCACAAGTCAGAATTAGTATCCATTAAAAAAAATCTTGAATGTCGATCAGCTCCCATGTCTTTCTCCTGCTGCTAATATTCCTTCTGCAATAACACTAGATGCCTGTAATCAGTAGTTTACAGGCTCACTCAATCCAAATCTCAACTTGAAAGTTTGGTCCTAGATAATTTGTTTGCTTATTTATTTATATTCATTACAACTTTCTTCTAAAACCTAGGCTGAAATAGGTTGAAATATCTTGTATTTTTAAATAAAAAGTACAAATTTCTTCAAAAACTTTGAAGCTTCTTTCTTTGCTTTGGTTCTCAACAGTGGAATCCTTCCCTGGAATATTCACTTCTCACCATTAAGAGGGATGTCCCTTCTTTGCAGAGATTTGTCAGAAGCCAAGCCAAAATGGCAAAATGATTGGGACTTTTTCTACATCATATGGTAACTCTATAGACAAAGAATGTCTCCACTACAACATTGAATTAATCAACAAAAAAGAACACAAAAAACTAGGGTATGTGTAGATCATGGTATGCCAAAAAGTGGCGATGTGAAAAAAATAGAGTTTGAACACATCTAAAAGCGCTCCAAAATCCGCTCTGACTTTTTTCCACCTATCCAAGTACCAAGCTTGGAAGGAAAGGTCGAGCCTTATCGGATATCCGATCTAATATCGGATATCCAATTTAACATCAGATCTCTGATTTAATATCGGATATTTGATATTCATGGCATTATTATAATAATATTATAATAATATAAAACAATTATATTATAACAGTATAATACATTATAATATACTATTATTATAACATAATATTATTAAATATAATATTATTATAATATTATAATATAATATTGTTATTAAATATATAGTATAATATTATTATACTATAATATAATAATAATATTATTATATTATAATTTATAAAATAATATTGTTATTAGATATATAATATAATATAATAATAATAATAATAATTATAGTATAATATAATAATATTATTAGTATAATATTATACTATAATAATAATATTATATTATAACGTATTATATTATAATAATATAATATTTAATATTATAATATATTGTAATGTAATATAATATATATTTAATATAATATAATAATAATAAAGTATAATATATGATAAACTATAATAATATAATATAATAATAATATTATATTATAATAATAATATTATATTATAATAATATAATAATATAATATAATATTTTATATTATGATATATATTAATGTATTATAATATATAAAATATAATATAAAAATATATAAAATATTATATAATATAATATTTCAAAGCTATATCTTATATATCTTATATATAAAATATAACGAGCGATCAGATATCCGATACAATATCAGATATCCGATATTATATCGAATATCCGATACCTACAGCATTACATTTAAAAAAAAGAACAGACCCGTGGGTCCTTATTTCTCACATTTTGGGGGCTAGTACCGATGTGCAACCGGATATCAGTTATAAAATCGAATATCGGATATTAAGGTATTTAAAAAAAAAAAACTAATTTATAATCTAAATTTGATAGATTTTAGCATGATTTTGTTTGTTTTAGTTGAATCTAGGGTTTTTTTTGGAAAAGAATGTTAAAATTAAGGTTTTTTAAAAATATATATTATGTTTTTCGATTCAATAGGAATGGCTGATCAGAATGATGACACTGAGGCAGGGAATAATATTCCTCGTAACCCCCCACCAAATGATCTAGTACCCCCACAAAAATGTCCACCAAACGATCCTCTACCCCCTCAAAACCCTCCTCAAATCGAGGATTCGATAAATGCAAATCTCACCGAGTTGAGAGGTTTGCATAGAATATATAATAATGTACCCGCATTGGCTCCTATGATCCACGTTAAACACCATAGTGGATAACATTGAAACCCTTACAGACCAAAAAAATGCCACTCTTTGTTGGCGTGATGAAATGCATGAGATGTTTGATGATGGTTTGGATTATGATGAGGTTGCGTCCTTCAACATAAACAAAGACAATTTGGCCAGCCTTTTTGCAAACCCAAAAATGGGTTTACCAGTTGACCCAAAAAAATCTAAACTATCGATTAAATGGTGCACAAATGATGCCATATGTGCAAACTTTTGGGATCGTTGATGGATGGTCTTTGATATCCCTCCACATGGCAATTTAGACATACCATTTTATTTCCTTAGAAAATTATATGCTGAATTTGTGTTGAAACTTAAAGTGAACTATTGGAGCATGAAGCCCAACATGGGCTTAGGACTAGGAGCTCCTCAAGATAGACCCTCTTCCCAGCAGAAGAAATTTGGCACTTTTGTCCCCCCCACTGATATCTTCCCTCCTCCTTGAGTATAGCATCTAGATATTATGATAGAGGCTAGCTCTTAGACTATCAGAGTCATTCATAGGCTGAGTAGCCTAATGATATCTCAGGCTAGGTCAATCCTGCCTCCTTATGTTGATGATGTTGGTGCCAGTTCATCATCGGCTAGCTCATCACATGTTTGTGTGCCTCACACTTGCATTACGTGCAAGAATATTTTCCTGGGTCCCATAGGTGATCTTCTTGATATCATTTTGTATTAGATGAGGATACACCAGACACACATGCAGAGGCTACAGACCCTGATGTGAGAGAGGAAGGGAATGCAGAGGCATGGACTCCTTTGGTGTCGGCACTGTAGACACCTAAAAACCTTTAGAAAATAAAGTATTTTTATTTTCTGAAAAAGTCCTGATGACATCATCATTTATTAATTAATTAATTAATTTATTTTTATGCCATTAAATCCCTTTATCTTAATTAAAAATATTTAATTAAGGAATCCCTCCCAAAAATGTTTAAATCTTATTTAAACATTATTTCCTTATTTATTAATTATTTAATTAATAAATTGACCAAAAAACCCAAAATAAATAAAAAATTTATTTTTTGCCCAAAACTTGGCCAATTTCCTTAAGACCACTAACCTCTTCCAAAATCTTCTAATCCTTCTTTAATTTTAATTAAAGGCTAATCCCATCATTTCCTACCCCTAATCCCAACTCAAAATATTTAATTAAGATTAAATATTAATCCTCATGTTTATTAAAAAAGTTTTAATAAATATCTCCTCAACCCAAACCCTTGAAATAAATAAAACTTTATTTATTTCCTAAAAATCTAATTTATCCTCATCCTAAGAAGTTCTAGACTCTTCTAGAAAGTCTTCATCCTCATCCTAGGAAATTCTAGACTATTCTAGAAAGTCTTTATCCTCATCCAAAGTCTAGACTCTTCTAGAAGATGTCTTTAAACCTAATCCTAATCCCCTCCTAACCTTGTCACATTCCCTAAACATGGGTTAAGAATTACTAACCCAAGCCAAAGTTAACAAATATCTCCTCCTTCACCCACCCTCATTAAATGCCATCCACTTGCCTATCCCTAAGCTAATCCTAAACCATCCTAATCCATCCTCTAATCATTTGCACAAGCCTAAGCAGCTTAAAACCCTCCTAATCAAGTCCAAGTCGAAATTGCTCTCATCACCCTCAAAATATCTCAACCATAAAACTTTATGAAGCCCACTAGGCCATAAATGACTCTTCCAAGCCCTTTTATTGCTCTTACAAGTCATTATGAGGGTCTTTATGAAGATTTTATCCCTTGAGCCTCCTTTGTTGACTCATCCTTCCCCTTTCCTCCATCCTCTCACCATGTGACATGTGTCACTCCTTGATTGGCTGTAAGGAAGCACAATCCATGTGCTCTCCTCTCATGCAATCTGAGCCCTCCATGAGCTTTTTCCCATCCTTGCATCTTAGCCCTCAATCCCTCAAGCCTCTTGCCTATAAATTGGATCCTTTCCCTTTGCAAAAGAACACAATCAATGAAGTAAATTCATAATGCCATTTTCAGAAGCCATTTTACATCAAAACCATACACTCACACCCAAATTCCAACTCCATTTGAAGCCCTTTTTGAAGCATAAGCTTGAGCATACATCCTATCTATTTAGACAAAGCTACTTAACAAGAGAGCTTCTCATTGAGAGAGCCCATTAATGGCTCATATTCTCAATTGAGAGTTCATCTTAGTCTATCTTGAAGTTTATGAATTTTGTTTAGTTTGTAGAAGCTTTATTTAAATTTGGTTTCTAGGAGATGGATGAGGGGATTATAAAGCTGATGCAACAGGATTTCAAAGAGTCAGATTGGTGGAAGATTGGTTCTTCAGAGATCCCTAGACTTGTTCACATTGCTGCATCCCTATCACAAGACCAAGCTGATCTCCTCTTTGAAGTCTTAAGGGAAAACATTGGTCAATTTGCATGGTCATATCAGGACATGCCAGGGCTTGATCCAAAGCTTGTAGTTCATCATCTTGTAGTCGATCCAAAGATCAAGCCCGTTAGACAAAAGCTTAGAAAAATGCACCCCAAGGTGGCATTATTGGTCAAAGCTGAATTAGAAAGAATGTTAGCTGCTAAGGTTATCCGACCTATCGACTATTCAAAGTGGATCTCCAACATGGTCCCCATCACTAAGCCTTCTGGTGACATCAGAATCTGTATTGATTTCAGAGATCTTAACAAAGCTTGTCCAAAAGATGATTTTCCCTTGCCCAACATAGATATGATTGTAGATCTTATAGCTGGACATGAAATTTTGTCCCTCATGGATAGATTTTTTGGGTATAATCAAATGAAGATTGCAGAAGAGGATCAACATAAGACATCATTCACTACCCCTTGGGGAACCTTTTGCTACAACATGATGCCTTTTGGCCTAAAGAATGCTGGGGCTACCTATCAAAGAGCTATGACAACCATTTTTCATGATCTCATCCATAGCATTTTGGAGGATTATGTGGATGATATCTTGGTCAAGTCTCATACCTTCATGGATCATCTTGCTGACCTGGAGAAAGTCTTTGATAGGTTAGCCAAATATCATCTCATGCTGAATCCCAAGAAATGTGTCTTTGGGGTCACATCTGGAAAACTTCTAGGCTTCATAGTTTCTAAATGAGGTATAGAAATCAACCCCAAGAAGGTCAAGGCTATCTTAGACATGCCTCCTCCCCAGACACTACGATAGCTTCGCTCTCTTCAAGGAAAGCTCCAATCTGTTCGGTGCTTCATCTCCCAGCTTGCAGATAAGTGTACACCATTTTCACATTTACTGAAGAAGGATGAGAACTTCAACTGGGATCCTTTATGTCAGCGCAGCTTCGACCATCTCAAGCAGTATCTCATCAATCCCTCTATCTTGGTTCCACCAGTTCCTGGTCATCCCCTAATTTTGTACATATCAGCAACACCTACTGCTCTAGGGGCACTTCTAGCACAACTTGATGACTACAACAAAGAAACAGCCATCTACTACATCAGTAGAACCCTAGTTGGTTATGAACTCAATTACACTCCTATGGAAAAAGCTTGTTTGGCAGTTGTTTTGTCAACTCAAAAGCTTCGCCATTACATGCTAAGTCATACCATCCAACTAGTCTCCAAGATTGACCCTCTCAAGTATATGCTCTCTAGAACAGCACTTACAGGCCGTTTGGCCAAATGGGTTATGCTCCTTAGTGAATTTGACATCCAGTATGTGGATAGAAAGGCAATCAAAGGGCAAGCTATAGCAGATCACCTAGCTGATGCACCTCTAATAGATGCTTATCCGTTGATCACAGAATTTCCAAATGAGCATATCTGTCTAATTGAAGAACAACCCCCATGGAAACTTTATTTTGATAGCTCATACACATCTCATGGATTAGGGGCAGGAATATTGTTGGTCACACCTCAAGGAGATTACATTCCAAAAGCCTTCAAGCTACAATTCCCTAGCACCAACAATATAGCTGAATATGAGGCCCTCATAGCAGGATTAAAGATAGTTGCAGAATGGAACATTGCTGATCTACAAACCTTTGGTGATTCTCAGCTCATCATCAAGCAAGCCCTAAATGAATATCAAACCAAAGATGAAAAGCTATTACCCTACAAAGAGCTAGTTGATCAGCTAACCCAACATTTTACAAAGCTTCAGTTTACACAAGTGCCTCGAATACAGAACAAAGCAGCAGATGCTATGGCTACTATAGGCTTGCTCTTGGAAATTCCCCAAGTAGCTACACAGTATGAGTTTTTAGTGGAGCAACTCCTCACACCCGCGTATGTGAATGAGGATTCAAACCGTGTTTGTATCTTGGTTGGTCCCCAATCCCCTTGGTACCATGAGATTCACGCTTACCTTAATGATGGTATCATATCCCCTCACCTCACACGTACCCAACGCTAGAACCTCATCCGAAAATCATCCCGCTATGTTATCATAGCCAATACCCTATATCGTCGAGGTTATCACGATACTCTCTCTCGATGTTTAGACCAAAATGAGGCCGCGATGGTGTTAAAGGAAGTAGACTCTGGACTTTGCGATGCCCACACGAGTGGTATTGTCCTAGCGCGACAAATCCTTAGAGCAGGCTACTATTGGCCTACAATTGAAGAAGATTCTTGTGACTTTGTCAGAAAGTGTCTCCCATGTCAGCAACATGCAAATCTTGTGCATGCTCTAGCACAGGATCTACAGCCTATTGCACCACCTTGGCCTTTCGCTTGTTGGGGCCTTGATCTAGTTGGAACTATCAAACCCCTCTCATCTGATGGACATAAATGGATAATAATAGCTACAGACTATTTCACTAAATGGGTGGAAGCAGTCCCCCTAGTCTCAGCGACAGGAGTTCAGGTCTCCAATTTCATCTTGTACCACATTGTTTGCCGCTTCGGCATCCCATCCACCATCTTCACTGACCACGGAGGTAACTTTGAAAATCTCAACATGGAAGAATTATGCACTTCCCTCCGCATCCATCACCGCTTTTCTAGCCCATATTTCCCACAATGTAACGGCCAGGCAGAGGCAACTAACAAAACCCTCCTCAAAATCTTAAAGAAAGTTGTCAATGATTCCGGCCGTGATTGGCACCTACAAATAAATCCAGCCCTATGGGCCTATCGAACTTCCTTTCGTACATCCACAAGCACAACTCCATACTCCCTAGTCTATGGTGTCGAAGCAGTACTACCTATAGAGGTTGAACTTCCCTCCTTGCGCATATCTTTGTAAGGGCAAATATCAGATGAAGAATATAGAGTAGCTCGGCTCACCCAGCTAGATCTCTTAGACGAGAAGCGACAACAAGCCTATGATCATCTCACAGTCTATCAAACTCATCTCAAAAGGAATCTCAACAAGAAGGTGCTTCCATGACACTTTCAGCTAGGTGACATGGTCCTTAAAGAAAACATGAAAGTCCAAGCAGATCGAGAAAAGAAAGGCAAGTTTGAACCTACATGGCTTGGTCCTTATGTTGTCACTGCTTCCTTTGGCTCCAGAGCCCATCAGCTATCTACACCGAAAGGAGAACTCTTGAATAATCCTACTAACATCATTCATCTCAAGAAGTTCTATGCTTGAAGATCCTTGGTATACCTAGCTTTTGAAAAATACAAAAAAAATAGTAAAGAGAAATAAGCGTCCAATGGTGAAAACTTGGCAATTCAAGCACCTTGGATAGGTACCTTGGTGAAAACCTGGTAATTCAGGCACCTTGTGTACTAAAGATTAGTCCATTATCTATCACTATCCTATCCCTCATCCATTCACCCACCGTCCCATAAGACACACTTGCTTGTTCCCTTGGTGTTCCAACCAAATATCCAAAATCTGATAAAGCTTGTAAATACCTCCTATACAGCTTGTAAATCTGGTACCAAAGCTTGTATTATACCTTGTAAATCTTGTACCATACCTTGTCTATCCGAATCTTGTCCAAAGTTTGCACCATATTCCAGCCTATAAATAGTCTTGTATCCTAGCTTGTATACTATCACATGCACACACAAAACCCCATTTTCACTTAAGCTTTTTGCAAACTATCTACCTATCCACCTATCACCTATTATAGACATCCCATCCTTCACAAACATTTCCATCTCACAAAAACAAAAACATGAACAAACTTGTACATTTGTAACATATCTTGGTCCATCAGCTTGTACATCCTTTTTAGCTTAGTACCATTGTATCTATCCAGCATTCGTGTCAGTTCGTCCTTGATCAGCATCTTGCACCCATCGCACATCTTGGTTAGCTATTCCAATGCATCCTTTAGCTAGATTTCTTGTCACCAAAGTGTTATATTTCTTAGTTCAACTTGCCAGACACATCACTCATCCAAATCCACCAACTTAGGTGCTCTCTGATAGGTCCTTGCAGGATATAGCTTTCCTCATGTCTAATCTTGGTCCGTTAGTACCTCGTCCTACCCATCTCATTGGAAAACAGTTCTCTTTTGGATTTTCGCTTTCTTTTGATTTGGGCTCTTCCCTGTTGGGTCTTGAAATATCTTTTCCAAGAAATCTCCTTGTTCCCTCCTCAAGGTTGCCACGATCTTCCATATCATGGTATACTGCGAATGGGGCAATCAGAGCATAAGGTCTTGATCATGTCTTTTGTTTGTTTTTCTTTTCTGCTTGTGGGTTACCCAGTGTCAGTTCCACGTTGCTTCCTTTAGGAATCATGTGTGATGCTGGGGCAATCCTTGCGTGTTTGTTTTGAGTTAGTTCGTCAGTCCTTTGGACGGTTGGTGAAAAGGCCTTGATGTTCTTGGTAACCTTGGCAATTAACCAATAGTCCTATAGCAAATCTAGTGCTCAACTACATGGTGGTACTTCTCTTTGAAGTATCCCCCCCCTCAAAAAGCTTCAATGGTTTTCCTTCATCTCCATTATCCCCTATCCATATCTAGCATCCGACTCTCCTACCCCAGCTTATGCATCAGTATCTCTTTGAATCACTCATCACTCTTAGCTTTAGGGATCCACAATCCTAGTCTTAGGGATCCACCAATCCAAATCAATCCACCAAGACTCATCTTTCGAGATCCACAATCCTAGTCCTAGGGATCTCTGAAACCCATCTTCCACCAATCTAACTCTTTGAAATCCTATTGTATCAGCTTTATAATCCCCTCATCCATCTCTGTATCCTGGATTCCTTTTTATAGCACTCTGCTCCTTCATCCTCCACCTTCCCTAAAGTCTTAAGCTTGCTTCCTCTTCTGCATCTGATTCTCCTTTATCATTCTCCCATAGTGAGAGTTTGAGCTAATTCAGCCCCTTCTCTTTGCCAATCTGAGTTTCCTTGCTCATCCGAGATTCTTGTACTTTTCAAGAAGCCATCGAGCCTCGCTTTCTCTCCCCGCTACCTTCTTGAGGGGACATCTCACAGTCCATTCTCTCCTCTTCTGCTCTAGCCTTGGGCATCTTATTTTCTTATCTTTGATGCCATGCCACTTGCGGCATCACATCGAAGAGGGGAAAAATGTAGACACCTAAAAATCTTTAGAAAATAAAGTATTTTTATTTTCTAAAAAAGTCCTGATGACATCATCATTTATTAATTAATTAATTATTTAATTAATTAATTTATTTTTATGCCATTAAATCCCTTTATCTTAATTAAAAATATTTAATTAAGGAATCCCTCCCAAAAATGTTTAAATCTTATTTAAACATTATTTCCTTATTTATTAATTATTTAATTAATAAATTGACCCAAAAACCCAAAATAAATTAAAAAATTAATTTTTGCCCAAAACTTGGCCAATTTCCTTAAGACCACTAACCTCTTCCAAAATCTTCTAATCCTTCTATAATTTTAATTAAAGGCTAATCCCATCATTTCCTACCCCTAATCCCAACTCAAAATATTTAATTAAGATTAAATATTAATCGTCATGTTTATTAAATTTTTTTTAATAAATATCTCCTCAACCCAAACCCTTGAAATAAATAAAACTTTATTTATTTCCTAAAAATCTAATTTATCCTCATCCTAAGAAGTTCTAGACTCTTCTAGAAAGTCTTCATCCTCATCCTAGGAAATTCTAGACTATTCTAGAAAGTCTTTATCCTCATCCAAAGTCTAGACTCTTCTAGAAGATGTCTTTAAACCTAATCCTAATCCCCTCCTAACCTTGTCACATTCCCTAAACATGGGTTAAGAATTACTATCCCAAGCCAAAGTTAACAAATATCTCCTCCTTCACCCACCCTCATTAAATGTCATCCACTTGCCTATCCCTAAGCTAATCCTAAACCATCCTAATCCATCCTCTAATCATTTGCACAAGCCTAAGCAAGCTTAAAACCCTCCTAATCAAGTCCAAGTTGAAATTGCTCTCATCACCCTCAAAATATCTCAACCATAAAACTTTATGAAGCCCACTAGGCCATAAATGACTCTTCCGAGCCCTTTTATTGCCCTTACAAGTCATTATGAGGGTCTTTATAAAAATTTTATCCCTTGAGCCTCCTTTGTTGACTCATCTTTCCCCTTTCCTCCATCCTCTCACCATGTGACATGTGTCACTCCTTGATTGGCTGTAAGGAAGCACAATCCATGTGCTCTCCTCTCATGCAATCTGAGCCCTCCATGAGCTTTTTCCCATCCTTGCATCTTAGCCCTCAATCCCTCAAGCCTCTTGCCTATAAATTGGATCCTTCCCCTTTGCAAAAGAACACAATCCATGAAGTAAAGTCATAATGCCATTTTGAGAAGCCATTTTACATCAAAACCATACACTCACACCCAAATTCCAACTCCATTTGAAGCCCTTTTTGAAGCATACGCTTGAGCATACATCCTATCTATTTAGACAAAGCTACTCAACAAGAGAGCTTCTCATTTAGAGAGCCCATTAATGGCTCATATTCTCAATTGAGAGTTCATCTTAGTCTATCTTGAAGTTTATGAATTTTGTTTAGTTTGTAGAAGCTTTATTTAAATTTGGTTTCTAGTAGCATACTAACATTGCTCATATACAGGTACATGTATATATTTTTTTGTTATGACATATGTGATTTAAAGTTAATTTTTATAATAGAGTAATTTTAATTTTTAAGCCATATTGACTTTTATATGTATGTGATCTTCATTCACATTTCGTTGATGACCGAGGAGGAGCTCAGACAGATTGATGATGCCACGCTCTCGACAATTTCATTTAGCCTTGAGACATCAATGGTACATTATGTTGTGTTTGGATTTTTTTTTCTATTTGATATTGTAGCATATATGGTTGCTAATCTTTTTTTTATGTTGTAGGTAGCACCTGTCCCAGAGGAACAAAGTGCGGAGGGTGAGCTAGCATGCACTGACAAAGGAAAGGTAATTAGGAACTTTCTATTTGATTAAATATTGATGCATTCTTGTAAAATATTTGTGGTAATCCCATTTAATTATATTCTTTATTGTATATAGGGCATCGCTACTGGTGATGAGCCTATACAAATTATGCATTGTAGACCATCAGGGATTTCCATTCACACTAAGAGCCCCATTGTATGTATAAGTATCATTTATTTTTTATTATCCTTATCTTCATAAATAAATTCAAAACTGATTTCCATGATATTAACAACTACTATTTTGTATCTCATAGGAGACTCCTAGTGCACAGGAGGTCCGACCGGAGGGTTATGTAGATTTGATGATGTAGCCACTCACTCCTAAGGAGGAGCCTACAATAGTAAGTTGTAGTTTGAATTCATGATTAAATATGTTATAAATTTAGCATGCTATGAATTATAATGTTATAGTTTAAATTGTAGATTCATCTGACAAAGGTATTTGAACATATACAACCCACAATCAGAGAGGTACCAGCATTGCTGAGGGCATACAAGAGGACTCCTGACTGGCACATGAGGTCAACGAGAGAGGTATTTATTATGAAATTTTGATAGTATTAATCTCCATTACAAAAAAGATCATTATGCATTTGAGTAATTCAATGTTAGATACGTAGAATCATATATATTTAGTAGTCTAACTTTGGGTTTTCATTTTTTGTTTATGTAGGAGGCATCTGATCCACCTAGTGTAGCAAAGAGGCTACATTTTGATCATCCACCAACACCCTAGGATAGTATAGTTGTTGTAGGATGCATTATGAGACATTTTGAGATGGCATATGCCACATTTTATATATAAACATTGATATTATACACATTCTGATGGCATGATCAGCCACATTTTGTATATGGATATATGTATTTTGATATATATTTGAGTACTTTGTCTATGGATACATGATCTTTGATATATATTTGTGTAAAATTTTCTCTATGGATACATGTATTTTGATATATATTTTTGTCATTTATGTGCACAATGATATACATATTAATTTAGTATCTAGTATTGTTCAATTTATCATGGATCATGTGTCATGCCCTAAATTTTACTAGTAAAAACAATTTTTTTTTTTTTTTTTGTAGCTTATGAAGTCGCATAAGAAATTACATATTGTAAAATAAGGTTATCATTGAATAGGAGTTCAAGATTCATGTGGATAGTGTCATCCGGTTGTAACATTTTAATCACAGGTGGTTTTCAAATAGATTGGATGACAGTCTAGTTCAAGTTAGCATCACAAGTCAAAAGAGAAAGTTCAAGATACAACACTCATAAATTAGTGAGGTAATTCATATCCTAACAAGCCTCTTATACTAATATTCTATTAAGGTCTGTCGGTTGTATCATATGGATTAGGTCGTGATTCTAGCATGTAAGGGAAGGGGATCATAATTACTTATTATCCTCACTACCAATGTACACACATTCATTAATCATTACAATATATATTAATGTGACAATTACTACACGGTTTGGAAGTGTAGTATATCTTAATCGATTAAACACACGTATCTAGAGAATTTAGATTTAGTACTCATCACATGAGCACCCTTAGTCAAATAAGAAAATGTACACTTATCGACCAAACTATATCGGATCTAACCATTGGAAATTAGAAAAGATATACCCCAAAGGTAGCTTCGAAGTCTACATGATGGAGAAGGGGCCACTTGTATTGATAATATCCATCATTCAATGCATACTATACACAACTTATGGAATAAATAATTTTTTTTATGTGCCAAACGTGTATCATGTGCTTGCATTCATATCTTATTGGTTACAAGTCCTCTCAAAGATTGGACCAATACTGAGTCATTTTCTCCCTCTTTACTCTATTTAGTCATCCTTATGCATTCTATCAACATTGCTTCCTCACCAAACTAGCACTCACTACAATTTCCTAAAAAAAAAAATTACTATTTCAATACATAAATTAAACTCACTCTAACAAAAGACAATTACTAACTATCTAGCTCATCAACTACTAACTAATCTAGCTACATTGCCATGCTTTTACATTTACTATTTTAATTACTATAATTACTATATTATTACATTTACTTTTTACATTATTACATCTAATTATTTACCATAAGCTTAATTTCTCACTATCAATATTATTATTATCAAAGCATGTTAAGATTCAAAGTAGTTTCATAGTACGAATTAGTAAGCACATAAAATGAGAAACTCTTAGTAAGTGTAAGGGCCAATTCAAAGTACTTAACTCAATAATAATTCAATATCAGTATTTAAACACATCTTACTACATCATCATATTGAGTGTGTCAATTTAAATTTGTTAGATGAATTGTTTATTCAAGGATTAGGTGCAAGCATATAAATAACGTTTGTATATAACATACCTTGTAGTTCTGACATATATGTATTCATAATTTCATGCAACTAACATAGTAAAATGTGGTGTACATGAATCATATTATCATTAATTATACATAGAGTACATGAGATGACGAGCTACCTCTAATGACATGCCTATTTCAACCCTTATTACATACTAGCTAACTAATGCTTTATTCCTACACTACATTTTCAAATTGGTATATATATTCTATCAACTTTGATATTCTACTAACATCTTTAATCGAATCTAAAACATTCATTATCTAACTAACATTCCCTCAAGCCAAATATAAAATTCACTTGACATTAAATCCAACATCTACACAGGTTTGTCATGCATTCAATTCTATCTAGTAACTCTTATCTATCAATGTGCTTTATTGACTAGATAAAACTAGATTTGAGTTATTATTTTAATCCACCATCCATCCTTATCCTTGATTCTCCAATCCCATCATCTCGATAACTTACTTCATATTAACCCTATTATATCTACATCCAACTATCCTAATTTACAGTCTTAACACTAATTTAATTAAACCCTCCGTACTTAACATCATGTTCAGTTATATATGCATTCTTGTAAACTTATTTATTTCATTTAATTTATTTTCCTATATTAAGCTTTTCCATTACCATATGGTTTAATTGTTACATGTTTCTAAATGAGCCCCTTGATATAAACATTACCCTTAAACTAAGCTCAAATACACTAAGTGTCATTATCCTCTACTCAAGACTTGAAATGATTAAATAATTATCTAATAAAAATAAAAACAAATCTAAAGGGTGAATATGCTATCTATCTTAAATCATCATTATTCCCTAACTCTTACCAAGGCCACATTTCTTCCTACACGTGGTCCCCACAAGGTCCCACGTGGGTCATGTGCAGAATTTTGACTAATCCAAGCCTTAGGACATCTTTTTCCCATCCCTCCAATCAACAATCCTAATGTGAACAAGTCATATTAAATGTCAACTTGACATTCTCCTAAGTAGAAATCCCTTGGGATTTCTATCCCACTCCCCCTTAATTAAAAGTCGACTACCTATGCTTGGGAACATGCGACCACTGCTGCAAGAAATTTCAAGTCAACTACTTATGCTTGGGAACATGTGACCATTGCTGCAAGGAGGGGACGACTAGTGCATAAGACAAGGATGTGACATAAACCCTTTCTCCTATGCACCCAAGTATATTAATGGGGATGAAACCCCTTTTCAAGGAGGCAAGCTCAAGGATAAAAGTTTTGACATGACATGTCAGAATGAATGTCAGATTTAACAATTTTGCCTTGGGGAGTGGAGAAAACTTTTTGCATTATGATGGCTTAGGAAATGTTGGGGGCTACTCTAGAAGGGCGGTCAAGATCAATCTTGGCTTTTATTGAGTGCATGAGATATGAACATAAAATTTTCCTTCCAAATTATTGAGTGCACAACAAGATTGTAAGCAATCTACTAAGTTTTAAATTTATACAATCAATGGTATCACATAACATCTATGGATTGTTATTATCAAATAGACATTTACAATACCACAAGGAGGAAACTTTCTTTCACATTTTCAAATGATAACAATGATGTCAAAGTAAATATGCAACTCATACCACAACTTTCATAACAATATAAGCTCCAAATGAAACATGCATAGACAACCTTATCAATCATTTCCTATAGTGCCTGCCCCTAGTTCGCATTTTGCTAACATTGTTGAACTCTTTTAAGAGCTAGTTTTATGTTGTTGGTTAGCAGCATTCTTTTGAGATTATCAGATATCGTGCTATGGATTCAGTTTATTATGTGATAAGATTACTTAGATTTTGCATTTTATGTATGGACGATGATTATTTTCAGTATTTGCAGTTATTGATAATAATTAGTTAGATGATTTATTATCATATGTGTTTTCTTATGGATACTTACCCCATACTTGCATGTGTGTGGTGTGCGTGTTTGCTTTGCATGTTTACTTTTGTATGGCATGTCTGATGTGGTTAAGGAAGGGAGTTGTAGTCACCTACTAGTCGGGATCTACACGATGCACCACTTCCTGCCATTGCCTGTTTAGTTTAGTATATATTGTGTTTGTACATGCATGATTTTTATGTAGGTTGCAGGTATCGAGTATCGACTTTCCTGAATTGCCAGGATGAGCGTACCCTATCACATTATCTGAATGATAGGAGAGGGGAGATAAATTCTTAAGTCTAAATCCCAACCCTTTAAGCCATTTTCCCTAACTAAAAAATTAGAACAAGTATTTGAGTTGAGTACCCTCTGAATGCATCAGATGACGTAATTCGTGATTTAAACCCTTAGTTTGATTTTGTATGTATTTTGGCTATGATGGGTTTTCATATTGAGAGTCTTTGATATATTTTCTATTAATTAAGCCTAATTAAAAGATTTAATTAATGGTTTAATTTAATGAAAAATTAATATGGTATTTTAATATTTATTTTATTTAATTAACTGAAAAATTAATTAAATAAAATAATTAAATTTGAAAATAAAAGTTAAAAGTTTAAATTTGGAATGTGATGGAATGATACATAGTTGACTCTTAATGAACGAAACTATTATCAACTGATAATCATGTAGTTATTGACATAGCTACTAGTTAATTTAATCATAGAATTAATTAGATTTAATTGATAATAGAGTTTTAATTGTTTTATCAAGGAAATATTAGTATTCATTGAAAGTATGATGAATGTGGTCATTATAGATTTATTAATAAGATTATCAATATAACTTGTTATTAGATATTAAAAAATTATTATTATTGGATTATTAATATGATTATTTGAGTATTGAATTATAGTTGACTTTTATCTTACAGAATTTTAGTTAGTTATTAGTCTACTGATATTAATTGGAACGTTGCTATGGTTATGTAATTATTAATTAAATCAATTAATGAGAGTTAATTAGATTTAATTAAGTTATGCAATAGAGATTTATTTGATATAATTCTTTTAATGAGATTGTAAATTATCTATATTGAAGTTGATAAGTTTTATGACTTGAATTATGACCTTAGATATTATATGATTGTCAACGATGATAACGATTAAATTAAAAGACTCAAACTTTAGTAATACTTAATTAAGTTTCTAATTGAGAACTATTAGAATGTTGAAAGGTCATGGATTGTTCACTTATGAGAATTGATTGATTAAATTGACCATTTTAATAAAGTTATAATCTTCTTACTCGAAAATTTGTAATTGGCTCTCTTATAATTTAGACGAATAATGATCCTTGAATTATGTTAAAAGTTGAAGTAACATTAAAGAAGAGTTAATCAATTAGAATATGGATCATGGTTAAAAATAGAGAATAATTTAATTAAAGGTCAATAATGATCAGTTTAGTGAATATTTATCCTTAAGTTATTCTTAGAATGTAATTCTTAATAATGGAAAGATAATGCTATCGGAGAACAATTGGGTTGACTTGTAGGTCAAATGATGAAACTTAAGACACTTGAAAGTATACTTGCAAACAGAAAATTAGAAACCCCTACACATTATTCAACTATGTGAATTTAGAAAAATCAAAACATGTGTTTGCATCGTGTATTCTAAATACTTCTTGTTTTGGGTTTTGGGTTGACTAGTGATGACCAGTCCTAGGTTGCTACCAGAGGCTCAAGAGTTATGAGATGTGTTGGCATGTTGATCTTATTTGGTCTCGACCTTTATAAGCCCAGCCATGGTTATGTGATCATATGCTCTATAAAATGTTTGTATTTGTTCATCAGTCTTCATTTGTGAAACTGAGAGGTATGTGTATGAGACACTTGAGCTAATCATTTTTGATTCATCGATTAGTTATCCTTGGATTACTTTTTAGTCGTCATGATGGGACTGAAGAGTTGATTTATTTCTTGATGATGTCATATTGTGACATGTTTGACTCAACCATTTTGGAGTCTTCGATCAGTATAATTTTGATATTCTTGGTTGCTTGTTGAAGAACCAATGGATATGGTGATTTATTTTTAGATATATTTTGGTTATTGAGAACCAATGGATACTTATGATTATTAGTGATGCCTTCAGTTGCCAATAGAGAACTGTTATAGTCATGATTTTCTATGAATGCTTTTTCAGATGCTCATGGAGATTTGATGATTCTTATCATGGAGATTTGATGATTCTTATTGTGGATTTATAATGGTTATTTGATAATTTGTTTTATGAATTATCTTTTGGATTTTCTTTCCAGTCGCTTGTGTAGGACTAGAGTGATTTTATGATTCCATAAGCTTAGGGTAGGTTATCTACTTGTATTGTCAGAAAGTGGCTTTCAATGGAGGCCGAGGCCCTAAGTGGCTGCCAGGGTAACTCATTGTAAGTTCAGTTAATAAGTGATAACATTTACACACTAAATAGAGATTAAATGAACCTAAAAAGATAATTGTTTTGGTTCTCACCCATGCCTTGAGTGCTTGTACAGGCTAGGATGGGAGTAGTGAGAACACATGGTTGTAACCTTGCATTTCATAGTATGCCTCGTCAGTATGAGAGGATACTAGTGGCTGCATGAGATCAGTATGGACTCGTAGAGTTTAGCTAACTGCCAGGGTAACTTGTACGTGATAAATGCGATGACACTTTCTCGCTTGCATAGTAAGTTTCCTACATATCATTATGTGCCTCTGGGAATTAGATGTCAATTTTTGTGTTTGGAACCTTTGAGTTAGTATACTTTTAGGATTTTTGGACTTATAGAGATTTGTGCTATGTGTTTTGGATAGCCTGTTTGGGACTTGAGATTATCTCCTCAGCATGGTGGGAGTGGACCACTTAGGTTCCATGCGGTCGGGTGGTAGTGTATTTTCACTCTTATCATTTGAGATCCATCCAAGACACCATGGCTGGAGTATTCTTGGTTGGTATTTATCTTCATTCTATTTTTGGATCATTATGATAGATGATATACCTTATGATGGATGTATCTACTAGTATGTTTATTACATTGATGGTTTGCATATGTTAGATGATGTTATCTTATGCTTTACTTTGTATGTCAGTAGGATGTTTTAGGAGTGACATTCCTACTATATTAATAGTCGATGATCTCTTTGGTGCTTTGAAATGTTATGCACGGAGGGATGGCTAGGATCCACGATGGTCTAATGATGCTATTTACGATTAGGACAAACTGTGCACTTAGTTAGTCATGTTTCTGATATATGGTTATCTTTTATGATGGATGTCTATATCCTTATGATGATGATGTATCATGTATTGTTTATGATTTCATTTACTTTAATTGCATCATGGATTAATATTGGATGTTGATGTACTTTATGTATAGTGGATGATTGAGCAATTTGAAATGTAATTACTTAAAGGACATTTGTATATTGTTTAAGAGCATTGGATGTATCATTATTATTTCATGTGGATGTAGTATTAGATGGAAACATAATTAATAATGTTAGATAAATAGTTAATTTAGATGTGATACAATGTTAAGGAATCTTTAAAGAATGTAACTGTTATGTTATGTTATGTTTACTTTCACTTGGATGTTACTATTTCTTCCACAAATGTTATGAATGGTTTATCTTTCATGTTTAAAAAATAAATTGTTGGACAAACTTAGTTAAATTCTTTGGATCCCTTGGCGGGGCATTACTTTTGGTATCAGAGCCCGAGTTTCAACATTGGGAGCTCTGGGTATATTGGAATGCAATTAGTGTCAACTAGTTGAAAAAAAATGAAAACTTTGAACTATACTGTGTATCTCTTTCAAACTAAAAACTTAAAACTAGGTGAACTGAAACAGAACTTAAAACTGTTACTCGTATATTTTTCATACTTCAACAGTTAGCTTTCAAAACTGAAAATTATACTGAAACCTAAACATGGGAAAAACTAGAAAATTGAAACTTATTCTAGTTGCAAAACATAGATCATTCTATCTATGTTTTAAGGTAGTATGCCTTTAATTATTTTTGTGCGCATTAAGTTACTCTTGTTTAGAATGTATTAAGGAATCTATTTTAGTAGTTATTAAAAGAATGGATGTTGGATCGATATGATTTTCGATTTATCATTAAACCAGAATCATATTGCTCTAAGTGTGTTGTAATATCCCCAGTGAAATTATATCCCCCTATAGGGAGGAAAGGGTTCAATGAGACTCGCATAGTGAGTATCTTAGTTTTATCATTCTTGTAGGCTTTCAGGAGTAAGCCTAATCTTAGGGGGGGTGGATGTAGTGCTTGCCCCTAGTTTGCATTTTGCTAACATTGTTGAACTCTTTTAAGAGCTGGTTTTATGTTGTTGGTTAGCAGCATTCTTTTGAGATTATTAGATATTGTGCATGGATTCAGTTTATTATGTGATGAGATTACTTAGATTTTGCATTTTATGTATGCACGATGATTATTTTCAGTATTTGCAGTTATTGATGATGATTAGTTAGATGATTTATTATCATATGTGTTTTCTTATGGATACTTACTCGTCTGATGTGGTTAAGGAAGGGAGTCGTAGTCACTTGCTAGTCGGGATCTATATGATGCACCACTTCCTGCCATTGCCTATTTAGTTTAGTATATATTGTGTTTGTACATGCATAGTTTTTATGTAGGTTGCAAGTACCGGGTATCGACTTTCCTGAATTGCCAAGATGAGCGTACCCTATCACATTATCTCAATGATAAGAGAGGGAAGATAAATTCTCAAGTCTAAATCCCAACCCTTTAAGCCATTTTCCCTAATTGAAAAATTAGGACAAGTATCTGAGTTGAGTACCCTCTGAATGCATCAGATGATGTAATTCATTATTTAAACCCTTGGTTTGATTTTGTATGTATTTTGGCTATGATAGGTTTTCATATTGAGAGTCTTTGATGTATTTTCTATTAATTAAGCCTAATTAAAATATTTAATTAATGGTTTAATTTAATGAAAAATTAATATGGTATTTTGATATTTATTTTATTTAATTAATTGAAAAATTAATTAAATAAAATAATTAAATTTGAAAATAAAAGTTAAAAGTTTAAATTTGGAATGTGACAATATTTATTTTAATAATAATATATTTGGAGTTCATTTTTAAATAAATGACTAAATAATAATATTATTAAAGTTAATAAATATTTTAGCAATTAAGTTTTGGAAAATAAAATTTAAGAGGAAAATATATATTAAAATTATTAAAAGATTCTAGATTCATGTGACTAAAATATAAATATATTTACTTTTAAATAATTGGAATTATTAAAGTTAGTGCATGAGATTTAATATATAAATAAAATAAATGTTATATTAATGATTGTACATTATTTTAATATTTAGGAGTTTGCAAATTGTCGAGAGTTGTCATGTAGACAGCACTGGAGTTTGCACTCTAAGAATGCATTAAGTTGTCTAAACTTAGAAGTTAGCATTTTATTTGAGCACATAGTGTCTACAACCTTAATACTTATCTAGAAGGTTGGAGGAGATTCATGTTTAGTTGTCATGCTTATCTTCTAATTGTTTCTAGAGACACTCTAGATGCATCTTAGAAGCCTTTAAATAGAGGCTCTCCTAGTGTATTTGAATATGCTACATGTTACAAGCTTAATGGAAGCTATAAGCTACAAGCTTAATGGAGGCTACAAGCCTCAAGCTAAAATGGAAGCTTCAAAGCTTCCATGCATTTGAGAAGCTCATATGCTTCTACATGCTCATATGTTTTCTACATGCTTCTATGCTTCTTCTAGCACTTCTAGTCACGTGGAAATTTCGATTGGCTTGGATCTTGGAGGAATTGCGAATGATGAAGAAGGAAAGGATTTTCTATGGACTTCTGAGGCATGAAAAATTTAGCATCAGTTTCCAGGTGCACTCGTGATATTCTCATACTCTCTTTGCACTATTTCTCTTCTTGTCTTCATCGTGTTTGTTATGTGTCTAAATACTCTCTGTGATTGAATCTACAATTTGAAATTGGAATCTAGATATTTTATTTGGTTGAGAAGAAAAAAAAAAAAAAATCTTAGTTCCAAATGAGAAAGAAATTAGATCTTAATTGGGTTTGTGTTCGAATTTATATTGTGAAATTAGATAGAAAAAATTTGAAATTAAGTTAGAAATTCTAAGTTGAAAATTTAAATGGTTAGATGTAATCTTTCTATCAAATTATATTTTCAGATGTGTATGGACAAACCTATTAGATGGATGAATGGGTAAATTTAGAAAATAATTACTTTTTATGAGAAATTCTTAATTCATCACAAACTACCCTGTCGCTGCCCATTGGATAGACCAGAACTTAGTCATTCATAACTTTTTATCGTGATCGAATTTATTCGATCGCTCCTATCAAAACTGGCAGAACTTGGGCCTCTCCAACATATTTCAATTTTAGCCCGATCCAACGGTTCATTAGGAAGATATGGCCGTCGTACTAAGACTGTTTTATTTAAGGATAGATATTTCTCCATTTCTCATAACCAAGAGTTCTTTATACTTAAACTTCACAAAAATAATGTATATCAAAGCATGAAATAAATTAAAGATATTATTGCAATCTTCCCTTAGTAGAATCTTAATTTTTATGCATTAGTTTGATATGATTTATTAACTAATCTAATTTAATTAAGATTAGTTAATAGTAGAAGAAGTATAATTAATCTATTTATCAACCAACATAGGAGGTATTTAGTTGAGATATTAATATTGAAAATTTATTATAATTTTTTATTAGTAAAGTAATAATTTGAATATTGATGAAATGATACATAGTTGACTCTTAATGAATGAAACTATTATCAACTAATAATCATGTAGTTATTGAGATAGCTACTAGTTAATTTAATCATAGAATTAATTAGATTTAATTGATAATAGAGTTTTAATTGTTTTATCAAGGGAATATTAGTATTCATTGAAAGTATGATGAATGTGGTCATTATAGATTTATTAATAAGATTTCTAATATAGCTTGTTATTAGATATTAACAAATTATTATTATTGGATTATTAATATGATCATTTGAGTATTGAATTATAGTTAACTTTTATCTTACAGAATTCTAGTTAGTTATTAGTCAACTGATATTAATTGGAACGTTGCTATGATTATGTAATTATTAATTAAATCAATTAATGAGAGTTAATTAGATTTAATTAAGTTATGTAATAGAGATTTATTTGATATAATTCTTTTAACGAGATTGTAGATTATCTAAATATTGAAGTTGATAAATTTTATGACTTGAATTATGACCTTAGATATTATATGATTGTCAACGATGATAACGATTAAATTAAAAGACTCAAACTTTAGTAATACTTAATTATTTTTTTAATTGAAAACTATTAAAATGTTGAAAGGTCACGGATTGTGCACTTATGAGAATTGATTGATTAAATTGATCATTTTAATAAAGTTATAATCTCCTTATTCGAAAACTTGTAATTGGCTTTCTTATAATTTAGACGAATAATGATCCTTGAATTATGTTAAAAGTTGAAGTAACATTAAAGAAGAGTTAATCAATTAGAATATGGATCATGGTTAAAAATAGAGAACAATTTAATTAAAGGTCAATGATGATCAGTTTAGTGAATATTTATCTTTAAGTTATTCTTAGAATGTAATTCTTAATAATGGAAGGATAATGCTATCGGGGAACAATCGGGTTGATTTGTAGGTCAAATGATGAAACTTAAGACACTTGAAAGTATACTTGCAATCAAAAAATTGGAAACCCCTACACATTATTTAACTATGTGAATTTAGCAAAACCAAAACATGTTTTTGCATCGTGTATTCTAAATGTTTCTTGTTTTGGGTTCTGGGTTGACTAGTGATGACCAGTCTTAGGTTGTTACCAGAGGCTCGGGGGTTATGAGATGTGTTGGCATGTTGATCTTATTTGGTCTCGATCTTTATAAGCCCAACCATGGTTATGCGATTGTATGCTCTATAAAATGTTTGTATTTGTTCATCAGTCTTCATGTGTGAAGCTGAGAGGTATGTGTATGAGATACTTGAGCTAATCATTTTTGAGTGATCGATCAGTTATCCTTGGATTACTTTCTAGTCACCATGATGGGACTGAAGAGTTGATTTATTTCTTGATGATGTCATGTTGTGACATGTTTGACTCAACTATTTTGGAGTCTTCGATCAGTATAATTTTGATATTCTTGGTTGCTTGTTGAAGAACCAATGGATATGGTGATTTATTTTGAGATATATTTTGGTTATTGAGAACCAATGGATACTTATGATTATCAGTAATGCCTTCAGTTGCCAATAGAGAACTGTTGTGGTCATGATTTTCTATGAATGCTTTTTCAGATGCTCATGGAGATTTGATGATTCTTATTGTGGATTTATCATGGTTATTTGATGATTCTTTTTATGAATTATCTTTTAGATTTTCTTTGCAGTCGCTTGTATAGGACTGGGGTGATTTTGTGATTCCATGAGTTTAGGGTAGGTTATCTACTTGTAGTGTTAGAAAGTGGCTTGAAATGGGGGCCGGGGCCCTAAGTGGCTGCCAGGGTAACTCATTGTAAGTTTAGTTAATAAGTGATAACATTTACACACTAAATTAGGATTAAATGAACTTAAAAAGATAATTGTTTTGGTTCTTTCCCATGCCTTGAGTGCTTGTACAGGCTAGGATGGGAGTAGTGAGAACGCATGGTTGCAACCTTGCATTTCATAGTATGCCTCGTCAGTATGAGAAGATACTAGTGGCCGCATGAGATCAGTATGGACCCGTGGAGTTTACCTAACTGTCAAGGTAACTTGTACGTGATAAATACGATGACACTTTCATGCTTGCATAGTAGGTTTCATACATGTCATTGTGTGCCTCTGAGAATTAGATGGAAGTTTTTTTGTTTGGAACCTTTGAGTTAGTATACTTTTAAGATTTCCAGACTTATAGAGATTTGTGCTATGTGTTTTGGATAGCCTGTTTGGGACTTGAGATTATCTCCTCAGCACGGTGGGAGTGGACCACTTAGGTTCCACACAGTTGAGTGGTAGTATATTTTCACTCTTATCATTTGAGATCCGTCTGAGACACCATGGCTGGAGTATTCTTGGTTGGTATTTATCTTCATTATGTTCTTGGATCATTATGATAGATGATATACCTTATGATGGATGTATCTACTAGTATGTTTCTTACATTGATGGTTTGCATATGTTAGATGATGTTATCTTATGCTTTACTTTGTATGTTAGTAGGATGTTTTAGGAGTGACATTCCTACTATATTAATAGTTGATGATCTCTTCAGTACTTTGGAATGTTACGCACGGAGGGATAGCTAGGATCCACGATGGTCTAATGATGTTATTTACGGTTGGGATGAACTATGCACTTAGTTATGTTTGTGATATATGGTTATCTTTTATGATGGATGTCTATATCCTTATGATGATGATGTATTATGTATTATTTATGGTTTCATTTACTTTAATCGCATCATGGATTAATATTGGATGTTGATGTACTTTATGTATAGTGGATGATTGAGCAATCTGAAATGTAATTACTTAAAGGACACTTGTATATTGTTTAAGAGCATTGGATGTATCATTATTATTTCATGTGGATGTAGTATTAGATGGAAACATAATTAATGATGTTAGATGAATAATTAATTTAGATGTGATACAATGTTAAGGGATCTTTAAAGAATGTAACTATTATGTTATGTTATGTTTACTTTCACTTGGATGTTACTATTGCTTCCGCGAATATTATGAATGGTTTATCTTTCATGTTTAAAAAAAAAAATTGTTGGGAAAACTTAGTGAAATTCTTTGGATCCTTTGGCGAGGCATTACATTTCCTCTACATGTACATTAGGTAACAATGATACAATCTCCTTCCATCACAATGGGGCAACATAATGAACTTTTCAAAATCATAAGGAACATGAACATTGAAAGATATGGACAATGAGTAGCATGAACATTGTCCAACATGATCGTTGAGAATGTGAACAAGCTGGTGAATCATCCTTCACAAATGAGGGCACAACGTCAAGTTTTCTCATCGAACATCAATTTGCAAGATGATCATTCCAAGCCATTTGCATTGCTCCCTTTGACACAAATCTGCATATGCAACACAACAAAATTACTAGGACCATGGGTGCTTTCTACCCAACCATAGGCCTCAAAGAGACCACCCCTGTGCTACAGAACAAGGCTCAAACTGGGATACACATACAATCTTTCAATGCATAAACATTACATTTCAAACTTGAACAATTTCCCCCCAAGGCTATTTCACAATGGCTTCACAGATGGAACCATAAAAATAGGGTGAAGGTGTGTTCTAAAATGGAGACTTAACATACCAAACCATATCTACAATAAATAATTTTCATGCCCTCTCGGGGCTTTCATAATTCAGAAAATTTCATGCCTTCTCAGGGCTATCATAAATCAACAATTTAATGCCCTCTTGGGGCCTCCACATTTCCTTTTCCAAACCCACTACCATCAGCTATAACTCCTCAAACTTCCTTTCTACACCATACTTTCCTTATCACCCCCAGCAAGATATGAATGGTTATGGCATACAATGGATAATACAACACCCATAATACAACAAGGAAATAGAGGAAATCCAAACCTCATACTCACAATACTCCACACAATACAACAAGATGCACAATGGTGTCACACTAATCTACATGGAATGAACACCATTCAAGCACTCACATGAATGCTACTCCACAATGCAATGCAATACATACTCCATTGATAAACTCCACACTTGCATATTTGCTTAACCATGCTAAAAGAAAGAAATGAAAAAGAAGCAAGTTTGAGATACCAACCTTGGTCCAAGCTAGGGTAAGGATAGTTGTAGCAGAGCTCCCCTAATCTACCTCCAAAACTTAATTGTCTCTAAAATTAGAGAGTGGGTAGACACCCCACTAGTTTGGCCAAGACCCTCTAATAAAGCCTTCCCACTAACTTATTTTAGATAAAACACTAAGCCACTAATTCTTACAAACTTTTCTCCTCTAATGGTTCATTGATAGCCCTCATGAGCTCTAAGTTATCACCCTCAAAATATTGACCTCGAAATGCACTCAGAGCAACTTGGAGACTCCTCGGCACGGGGTGGCCGCAAATGATGGATGGTCTCCATGGTCGGCAAAAGGGTGTGACTAGGGTTCACCCGCCCATCCGGAGCTAATGGCACTATCGATTCAATGCCAAGATCAGTGGTTTCAAAGTTATGCTATGTGTGCACTTATGAACTGAGGCACACTGCGAGTTTTGGCATCGAGCGAGATCGTTGTGTCGAATCCAAACGAAATGTGATCTCTCAAAAATGAGATAGGTTATTTTAGGCCTTAGTATCACCATCTTGTAGCATTTGATAGTTCATCAATAGCCCTCATGAGCTTTGAATTATGACCCTCGAAAGATCGACCTCGAAATGCACTTAAAGCACCTTGGAGACTCCTCGGTATGGGGTGGCTGCAAATGATGGATGGTCTCCATGGCTAGAATAAGGGTGTGACTAGGGTTCACCCACCCATCCAGAGCTAATGGCATTGATGATTCAATGCCACGATCAATGGTTTCAAAATTACGCTGTGGTGTACCTATGAACTGAGGCACATTGCGAGTTTTGGCATCGAGCGAGATTGTTGTGCCAAATCTAAATAAAATGTGATCTCTAAAAAATAAGATAGGTTATTTTAGGCCTCAACATCATAATCCTACAACATTTGATATTTCATCGATAGCCCTCACGAGCTTTGAGTTATGACCCTCGAAAGATCGACCTTGAAATGCACTTAGAGCACCTTGGGGACTCCTCGGTATGGGGTGGCCACAAATGATGGATGGTCTTCGTGGTCGAAACAAGGGTGTGACTAGGGTTCACCCACCCATTCGGAGCTAATGGAACTGACCATTTGATGCCATGATCATTGGTTTCAAAGTTACGCTATGGTGCACCTATGAATTGAGGCACACTGCAAGTTTTGGCATCGAGCAAGATCGCTGTGCCAAATCCAAATGAAATGTGATCTCTCAAAAATGAGATGGATTATTTTAGGCCTCAACATTGCCGTCCTGTAGCATTTGATAGTTCATCGATAGCTCTCATGAGCTTTGAGTTATGACCCTCAAAATATTGACCTCGAAATGCACTTAGAGCACCTTGGAGACTCCTCGATATGAAGTGGCCGCAAATGATGGATGGTCTCTGTGGCCAAAAAAAGGGTGTGACTAGGGTTCACCTACCCATCCAGAGCTAATGGTGCTAACAATTTGATGCCAGAGTCAGTAGTTTCAAAGTTACGCTGTGGTGCACCTATGAACTGAGGCACACTGCGAGTTTTGGCATCGAGTGAGATCATTGTACCGAATCCAAATAGAATGTGATCTCTCAAAAATGAGATAGGTTATTTTAGGCATCAACATCACTGTCCTATAGCATTTGACAGTTCATCCATAGCCCTCATGAGCTCTGAGTTATGACCCTTAGAAGATTGACCTCAAAACGCACTTAGAGAACCTTGGAGACTCCTTGGTACAGGGTGGCCACGGATGATAGAGGGTCTCTGTGGTTGGAAGAAGGGTGTCACTAGGGTTCATCCACCCACTCAGAGCTAATGGAAATGACGATTCAAATATTTCTAGCCATTAGGAGTTAGATTTTGAAAAGTTATCAAGAAAATTGCAAAAGTTGCTAAGCAACTTTTTGCAATTTTTGCGCTAAGACAAGTTTTATTGCAAATTTGATTGCAAACAGACTCTACAAACTCCTAGGGACCCTAATAATGTTCTAAACATACCAAAATTCCACTTTATTGGACCAATTGATGGCCAAGGCTTATAGTTGCACCATGGGGTCTTGTGTCCATTACAAATGTAGATGGTCACGGGGAGATCATTAGATCTATCCCTAGACCGTATTACATCAAGAAAAGAAAAATGATTAGGTGCTTTGCACTAGTGTTCCCTATATTTTATAAAATTTATACTATAGAGTTTCCTTCCAAAATGCTCATGTAGCCGTTACATTCAAGATTTGAATTTTCTAAAGCAATAAGCTAAATTTTAAGGGACTTATTGAATGTTTCAACTTATGAAATGACTTGAGATTATTATGAGACCTTATTAAGACCTATGTAATGACTCACTTACCCTATGCAAACTTAGACATTACTAAAGTTCAAATCTCATGGTCCTTTACAACTTCTCAATATGAAAGTCTTTCAAAACATTATACAATAATATGCCTCTTTATGCTTTCAAATGCCATCATTGGTTGCAAAATGGAAGAAATCAAGTATTCTAATTGTTCATTCATACTTTCTAGATTTTTCTTATTTGATTGGTTTGATAAAAATAGTTTTAATAATCATAATGTTAGCTTTATGTCAAATAAGGAAAAAACCAAATTTGTAATAAGATATCTGCAAGCATCTTTCATATAGTTATAAATGCTCTTAAAATTATCCTTATAGCCTTGTATCACTTGCAAATATGATTTACAAGAACTTGTTCAATATCTTCCTCTTATAATTCCTTACAAAGAACCTACCAAAAAAAAATTTAGAATGTGCAACTAATTTAACTTATCTTTTTTATTATTACAAAAACCATATACAAAAAAAGTTCACATTTTACGTCATAATACATCATAAATTTGAAAAATTCTCCCCAATACCACCCCCCCAACTCTTCATGATGTACCTACATTCCAATATCATAAAAAAATTAGTAACTTATTGTATTAAACAAGATAATCATTAGTTCATTGAATCATTATGAAGAAAATAACATAAGAAGTAGATATACCTAGTCGAGTCTTCCAATAGGGTCCTCTCTCTATTTTAGGGTCTCCAACAGGGCTTCATGATCAACATTAGCAATAGTAAAAAGTTCTTTTACTTTTGGTCTTCTTTGATGCTTCAACAACTTTACATTTGTTGCTATAATAAGATGCGAATATATGAGAATTATTTTGTGCTTCTGATAGTCTTCGAATGTAGGAATTCTGTTCTTTCTAAGCATGTATGTCCACAGCCATGTTCCAGCGACAACCACTCAACTAGTAGGATATGTGAATCCATCATCATCTGTGATTGGTTGTGCAAGTTTTTTTTTACCTCTTACAGAACATGCTAACCAATAATCAAATTTCTCATCATTCCCTTGTAGTGCAACCAATGCAAAGACATGTCCTGGCTGAAGTGATATGATAGATGGTTATGCTCAAGTGAACTTTCCATGTCATCATTTTTGATAGAGGATATGATAGACAATGGAGTAAGATAATGTGGAGCTCATGTGTCCACCCACTCACTTGACTCATAGTGATCCCAATCACATTGAAAAAAACTAGGACAAAAGCAAGCTAGCTTTCGTGTCCAAATGGTCCATGTACTAGAATCAGAGCTCTGAAATGAATGCATTTCTGATGAGTCTCTCACTGTAGCACAATCTATTCTATCAGCTATGGACCCTTCCTCAACCAACCAAAGAACCTGCGTACCACTGAATCAAGAGTCCCCCCCTGTGATAATGCTAAACTACACCAATCAACAATGCTACGAGCATCAAGAAGCTCTGCTGCTGAAATCTTTAGTTGCTCCTTGACTAGAGCCCTCTTCACACATGCCCCCGCTCCATCATGTTCCCCTTTTCCATGGATGGACTCAAAAAAACTCTAAATATGAGGCACCCCTCTCTCTACGTGCATCCTACATTACCAATAAAACATGAAAGCATTCTTGAATTGACCTGTACAGTTATCTGACCAAATGATATGCCTATCCATAGAAATTGCATGCTCATGTAAGAAATCAAAATAATTCTTGAAACAATGTTGCACAAACTCATGAGAGTGAGATCTATCATCACTCATATAAAAATGATACTCTCTAATAATCTTCCAATTATCTTTTGCACTATTAGGGGCATGTCTATATGTTATGTGAACAAAAATAGAAATATGAATAGAGTTGTAATACTGAGATTGTGTCTCATTTTGAGGTTGCAATGTGTAGTTCTCAGCAAAATCAACAACTGATATAATAGTGCCAATGAGAAAAGTCTCCTTGCACATTCTAAATTGTTCATCCAACCACTTAGACCTGTGACTATGTCTTGCATACTTGTAAACAAGATTTGCCTTGAAATCTAAAATAAAACTAGCCACATTGATATATTTTCTAACCAATTCACATCTAGAGCTCTCACCTCCACTCTTCAATGTCTATTTCACTGTTTCATATAGCTTTTTTTTCACTATTGTCTTTCCAAGATCTTGTTCGCACCCCTCATGGAAACACGTGTGAAACTTGGATAAGCCACCACATTCTGAATAGTTCTCATTTAAGCAAGCATTTTCATAAAAGAAACAACCATCAACGGTACAACATAAAAGATGATCTAGCAAGTCTCTTGATGTTTTTGGAAGCTCACTAGCACAACAATCCTCTAACATTTCTTTACTATGCAAAGTAGAACGGATGGAGCATAATAGTTCATAGTGCATAGAAAACTCAACATGATATTTGCAATAACATGTATTTCAAATTTTGAGTGGCACACAATAAAATGGCTTCAAAGATTCAAAAGCCTTTTGTGATATATGAAGACTTGGATGAGTCTCTCTAAATTATTTGAACAACATAGTTTGACTTACCTCCAAATAGCGTTTAGGATGTGGTGTGTGGTCTCTAATGTCAATTCTCAACTTTAATACGTCTTTAGCATTGGGTGATACTCGTGAGTTAGAGTGCCAAAATTGTGTAATTTCTTCCTTCACATCATCGGATAGCTTCTTATCAAAATGTAGAAGTCTCCCACCAAATGCCCATGTTTTATTTTGAAGAGGATAATCAATTTTCTCTCGTCGAGTAACTGCTCTTCTGAAAGTAGTATGATTTAGATTCAAATTAATACAAGTTTGTCTCATATCTCTACCCTTTCTCAAATGATGACTTACTAAAGAGGTTGTATTAACCCTTCGAGCAGCTCTGTTATCCTTCTCCCTGTTATTTTTCCCAATGCTATTAAGAGCACTGAAAAGATTCTTCACAATAATGACATTTCTTTCCAACTTTTTATTAACACAAATCTTCAATTTGGAAAGTATAGGTCTCATATTTTGCATATTTAATAAGTGCATGAAAAGTTGACATTGCCCTACCACTGTCTTGTTGCTGAAAAACATCTATATAGTCTTGAAGCCCATAACCGAATGGTTCTTTTTGATTTTTTCCCTTCCCAACTACTAATAATCATTTCATCAAATTCAATTATCCATTTTGGTGTTTTAGAACCTTCATGTCGATTATAATTAGGAGATATGTAACATTCTTGTGCATTAGGTTCCTGTACATTGTCATGTTCGACATGGTCAATTGCGCAATTTGGATTAAGACTTGGTAGCATTTTATCTTCAAAATTTTCATTCTCTAAATTTTCAATTTCAGAATTATCATTTTCAATAGGTACATTTTCATTCCCCAATTGCACATACTCATTATCTGACTCTATGATTTCACCTTTGACTAATTCATCATCAACTTGACTGATATTTAGCATACCTTGTCTTTTTCTTTGGTGTTTCATTTTGTCTCTTTCCCTATATGCTGCAATGTTTTCATTGGATATCTTCCTTTTGCATTTATCCTTTCGACGACTATTGCTCCCCATTGAGATGAAAAATTCGAACACCTAAGGCTATATTTTTGAATTTTTTTCAATTGGTTGGGCCCCAACACGCACTTTTTTGCAAAACCTGTAAAAAAAAAAAAAAAAAGTGACGTTGTCAGGTCTGCAGGGACATGGATATGTTGAAAACTAGTGCCAGGGAAAATCAGATATCCAATTTCAGACCAGATATCCAATTTACAATTAGATATACAATTTACAATTGGATATCCGATCTTATCTAGTGAGATTTGGAGGGAAAACAACCTTTGCTATATTAGTATTAATATTAGAATAGTAATTGGAGGGAAACCGACTTTGGTCTATTAGTATTAATATATAGTATCAATATTATTATTATACATATGATAGTATTCTTATTATTACTATAGATATAATAGTGTTAATATTTAGTGTTTATTAATATTATTATTATTATTATTATGCTACAATTGTATTAATATATATATATTAATACTATGTCATAATAGTATTAATATATATATATATATTAATACTATGTCATAATAGTATTAATATATATATATATATATTAATACTATGTCATAATAGTATTAATATATATATTATTATCATAGCTATAATAGTATTATTATTATTACTATAGATATAATAGTATTAATATTTAGTGTTTATTTATATTATTATTATTATTATTATGCTACAGTAGTATTAATAGTATATAAATATGTCATCATTTAACGGGTCAAAGGGGGTCATAGGCTGACCTATGACCCCCTTTGACCCATATGAATGATTCTAATATGTCCCTAGGGGTCCTAAGACTCTTAGGGACATATGTAATCATTTAATGGGTCAAAGGGGGTCATAGGTCACCCTATGATCCCTTTTGACCCATATATACCATTCTAATATGTCATTAGGGGTCCTAGGACCACTAGGGACATATCTCGTTATTTAAAGGATCAAAGGGGGTCATAGGTCAACCTACGACCGCCTTTGACCCATATTAACCATTCTAATATGTCCCTATGGGTCCTAAGACCTCTAGGGACATATGTCATGATTTCATGGGTCAAAGGGGGTCATAGGTCACCCTATGACTCCCTTTGACCCATATTAACCTTTCTAATATGTCTCTAGGGGTCCTAGGACACATAGGGACATATCTCATCATTTAATGGGTCGTGGGGGGTCATAGGTCAACCTATGACATCCTTTCACACATATTAACCATTCGAATATGTCCCTAGGGGTCCTAGGACCCCTTTCACACATATTAACCATTCGAATATGTCCCTAGGGTCCTAGGACCCCTAGGGTCCTAGGACCCCTAGGGACATATTAGAATGGTTAATATGTGTGAAAGGGAGTCATAGGTTGACCTATGAGCCTCCACGACCCATTAAATGATGAGATATGTCCCTAGGGGTCACAGGACCCGTAGGGACATATTAGAATGGTTAATATGGGTTAAAGGGGGTCATAGGTTGACCTATGACCCCGTTTGACGAATTAAATGATGACATATGTCCCTAGGGGTCCTAGGACCCCTAGGGACATATCTCATCATTTGATGGATCTAAGGGGGTCATAGGTCAACCTATGACCCACTTTGACCCATATATACCATTCTAATATGTCCCTAGGGGTCCTAGGACCCCTAGAGACATATGTCATCATTTAATTCGTCAAACGGGGTCATAGGTTGACCTATGACCCCCTTTGACCCATATTAACCATTCTAATATGTCCTTAGGGGTCCTACGACCACTAGGGACATATCTCATCATTTAAAGGGTTGTGAGGGCTCATAGGTCAATCGATGATCCCCTTTCACACATATTAACCATTCTAATATGTCCCTAGGGGTCCTAGGACCCCTATGGACATAGCTCTTCATTTAATGGGTCAAAGGGGGTCATAGGTCACCCTATGACCCCCTTTCACACATACTAACCATTCTAATATTACCCTAGGGGTCCTAGGGACGTATCTCGTCATTTAATGGGTCAAAGGGGGGTTATAAGTCAACCTATGACTCCCTTTCACCCATATTAACTATTCTAATATGTCTTTAGGGGTCCTAGAAACCCTAGGGACATATCTCCTCATTTAATGGGTCGTGGGTTCTAATATGTCCCTAGGAGTCTTAGGACCCCTAAGGACATAGCTCATCATTTAATGGGTCAAAGGGGGTCATCGGGTGACTTTCACGCATAATAACCATTCTAATATGTCCCTAGGGGTCCTAGGACCCCTAGGGACATATCTCATTATTTAATGGGTTGTGGGGGGTCATAGGTCAACCTATGACCCCCTTTCACACATATTAACAATTCTAATATGTCCCTAGGGGTCGTAGGACTCCTAGGGACATATTTTGCCATTTAATGGATCGTTGGGGGTCATAGGTCAACCTATGAGCCCCTTTCACAAATATTAACTATTCTAATATGTCCCTAGGGGTCTTAGGAACCCTAGGGACATATGTCATCATTTAATGGGTCAAAGGGGGTCATAGGTCAACCTATGACCCCCTTTCACACATATTAACTATTTTAATATGCCTCTAGGGGTCTTAGGACCCCTAGGGAGATATGTCATCATTTAATGGATCAAAGGGGGTCATAGGTCACCGTATGACCCCCTTTGACCCATATATACCATTCTAATATGTCACTAGGGGTCCTAAGACCCCTAGGGATATATCTCATCATTTAGTGGGTTGTAGGGGGTCATAGGTCAATGTATGACCCCCTTTCACACATATTAACCATTCTAATATGTCCCTAAGGGTCCTAGGGCCCCTAGGGACATATGTTGTCATTTAATTTATCAAAGGGGATCATAGGTCAACCTTTGACCCCCTTTGACCTTTATTAACCATTCTAATATGTCCCTAAGGATCCTATGACCCCTAGGGACATATATCGTTATTTAATAGGTCGTGGGGGGTCATAGGTGAACCTATGACCCCCTTTCACACATGTTAATCATTTTAATATGTCCCTAGGGGTCTTAGGACCCCTAGGGACATAGCTCATTATTTAATGGGCCAAAGGGCGTCATAAGTCAACCTATGATCCCCTTTTTTGTATATTAACCATTCTAATATGTCCCTAGGGTTCTTAGGACCTCTATGGACATATGTCATTATTTCATGGGTCAAAGGGGGTCATAGGTCACCCTATGACCCCTTTTGATCCATATATAATATTCTAATATGTCACTAGGGGTCTTAGGACACCTAGGGACATATCTGGTCATTTAATGGGCCGTGGGGGGTCATAGGTCACCTTATGACTCTCTTTCACACATATTAACCATTCTAATATGTCTCTAGCAGTCCTAAGACCCCTAGGGACATATGTCATCATTTAATTCATCAAAGGATGTCATAGGTCAACCCATGACCCCCTTTGATCCATATTAACCATTCTAATATGTCCCTAAGGGTCCTAGGACCCCTAGGGACATATCTCGTCATTTAATAGATAAAAGGGGGTCATAGGTTAACTTATGACCTCCTTTGACACATATTAATCATTCTAATATGTCCCTAGGGGTTACATGACCCCTAGGGACATATGTCATCATTTCATATGTCAAAAGGGGTCATAGGTTACCCTGTGACTCCCTTTGACCCATATGAACGATTCTAATATGTCCCTAGGTGTCCTAAGACCCCTAGGGACATATGTCAATATTTCATGGATCAAAAGGGGTCATAGATCACCTTATGACCCCTTTTGACATATATGAATGATTCTAATATGTCCGTAGGGGTCTTGAGACCCCTAGGGACATATCTCATGATTTAATGGGTCAAAGGGGGTCATAGATCACCCTATGATGCCTTTTCACCCATATTAACCATTCTAATATGTCCTTAGGTGTCTTAGGACCCCTAGGGACATATTTCGTCATTTAATGAGTCGTGGAGCGGAATAAGTCAACCTATGACCCCCTTTCACACATATTAACCATTTTAATATGTGCCTAGGGCTCCTAGGACCCCTGGGGACATATGTTATCATTTAATGGGTCGAAGGAGGTCATAGGTCACCCTATGACCCCCTTTGACCTATATTAACCATTCCAATATGTACATGGGTCAAAGGAAGTCATAGGTCACCCTATGATCCCCTTTGACTCATATTAACCATTCTAATATGTCCCTAGGGTTCCTAGAATCCCTAGGGACATATCTCATTATTTAATGGGTCAAAGGGGGTCATAGGTCAACTTATGACCCCCTTTGATAGATATTAACCATTCTAATATGTCCCTAGGGGTCCTATGACCCCTACGGACATATGTCATCATTTAATGGGTCAAAGGGGGTCATAGGTCAACCTATGACCCCCTTTCACACATATTAACTATTCTAATATGCCTCTAGGGGTCTGAGGACCCCTAAGGAGATATGTCATCATTTAATGGGTCAAAGGGGGTCATAGATCACCGTATGACCCACTTTGACCCATATATACCATTCTAATATGTCACTAGGTGTCCTAGGACCCCTAGGGACATATCTCATCATTTAATGGGTTGTAGGGGGTCATAGGTCAATGTATGATCCCCTTTCACACATATTAACCATTCTAATGTCCCTAAGGGTCCTAGGGCCCCTAGGGACATATGTTGTCATTTAATTCATCAAAAGAGATCATAGGTCAACTTTTGACCCCCTTTGACCTTTATTAACCATTCTAATATGTCCCTAGGGATCCTATGACCCCTAGGGACATATATCATTATTTAATAGGTCGTTGGGGGTCATAGGTGAACCTATGACCCCCTTTCACACATGTTAACCATTTTAATATGTCCCTAGGGGTCTTAGAACCCCTAGGGACATAGCTCATTATTTAATGGGTCAAAGGGCGTCATTGGTCAACCTATGATCCCCTTTCTTGTATATTAACCATTCTAATATGTCCCTAGGGGTCTTAGGACCTCTATGGACATATGTCATTATTTCATAGGTCAAAGGGGGTCATAGGTCACCCTATGACTCCTTTTGACCCATATATAGTATTCTAATATGTCACTAGGGGTCTTACGACACCTAGGGACATATCTGATCATTTAATGGGCCGTGGAGGGTCATAGGTCAACTTATGACTCTCTTTCACACATATTAACCATTCTAATATGTCTCTAGCGGTCCTAAGACCCCTAAGGACATATGCCATCATTTAATTCATCAAAAGATGTCATAGGTCAACCTATGACCCCCTTTGATCCACATTAACCATTCTAATATGTCCCTAAGGGTCCTAGGACCCCTAGAGACATATCTCATCATTTAATGGATAAAAAGAGGTCATAAGTCATCTTATGACCTCCTTTGACCCATATTAATCATTCTAATATGTCCCTAGGGGTTATATGACCCCTAGGGACATATGTCATCATTTCATAGGTCAAAAAGGGTCATAGGTCACCCTGTGATTCCTTTTGACCCATATGAACGATTTTAATATGTCTCTAGGTATCCTAGGACCTTTAGGGACATATGTCAACATTTCATGGATCAAAAGGGGTCATAGGTCACCCTATGACCCCTTTTGACATATATGAATGATTCTAATATGTCCATAGGGGTCCTGAGACCCGTAGGGACATATCTCGTGATTTAATGGGTCAAAAAGGGTCATAGGTCACCCTATGACGCCTTTTCACCCATATTAACCATTCTAATATGTCCCTAGGTGTCTTAGGACCCCTAGGGACATATTTCGTCATTTAATGAGTCGTGAAATGGCATAGGTCAACCTATGACCCCCTTTTACACATATTAACCATTTTAATGTGCCTAGGGCTCCTAGGACCCCTAGGGACATATGTTATCATTTAATGGGTCGAAGGGGGTCATAGGTCACCCTATGACCCTCTTTGACCCATATTAACCATTCCAATATGTACATGGGTCAAAGGAGGTCATAGGTCACCCTATGATCCCCTTTGACCCATATTAACTATTCTAATATGTCCCTAGGGGTCGTAGGATCCCTAGGGACATATATCATTATTTAATGGGTCAAAGGGGGTCATAGGTCAACTTATGACCCCGTTTGATAGATATTAACCATTCTAATATGTCCCTAGGGGTCCTATGACCCCTATGGACATATGTCATCATTTAATGGGTCAAAGGGGTTCATAGGTCACCTTATGACCCCCTTTGACCTATTTTAACAATTCTAATATTTCCCTAGGGGTCCTAGGGCCCCTAAGGACATATGTCATCATTTAATGGGTCAAAGGGGGTCATAGGTCACTTTATGACCCCCTTTGACTTATATGAATGATTCTAATATGTCTCTAAGGGTCCTAAGGCCCCTAGGGAGATATCTCATCATTTAATGGGTCAAAAGGAGTTATAGGTCACCTTATGACCCCCTTTGACTAATATGAATAATTTTAATATGTCTCTAGGGGTCCTGTAACCCCTAGAGACATATGTTGTCATTTAATGGGTCAGCCCTATGACCCCCTTTGACCCATATATATATATATATATATATATATATATATATATATATATATATATTACGTTATTATATTTAATTAAAATATCATGTTATTATATATATATTAATAACATATGTGTGTGTGTGTGTGTGTTACTTTATTATATTTAATGAAAATATTACGTTATTATATATATATATATATATATTAATATAATAATATATAATACATATTATATTTAATGAAAATATTACATTATTATATATATGAATAAAATACATATTAATATAATAATATATAATACATATTATATATATATATATATATATATATTACGTTATTATATTTAGTAAAAATAATAATAATGTAAATTATATTTATAGATTGTAATAAGATTAACATATTATATTATTATATATTACTAGATTATGGGTATGTGCAAGATCATGGTGTACCAAACTATGGCCTTAAATGGCAGTGAAAAATCAGCAAATCAGGTTTATGTCAACTTGACACATAATTTTGAAGTGGTTATAGACTTCATATCAAAAATTTGTAAGAAAATAATTTGTAGAAAATTGAATGTAGTTTCTAAACTATTAGGCGTTATCAAGAGAAAAAAATAATTGATTGGTCAAAAGTTTGAACTTTAATGCAGTACTAAGAAAATTTCAGGGCAAAAATAAAAAGTAGGTGTATGTCTGACCACCTTAATCAAAATCAAATCATAATATTTTTTTAATATAATTATAGATATGAAAACTAGACTCATGCCTGAATGTGACGTATATTTTTTGATATTTTTATTCCAAATAAATAATTAAATATGAATTTTTTACCAAAAAATTTTTGGATTAAAAAAAGTCTCGTGTTTGACCACCCTAATTAATAGAAAATTTGATCAAATTTTTCTTTTTTTATTTTTTTCTTATACTAGGCGAAGTATAAAATGTGACGCAACTTTTAGATTTAAAAAATGTTATACCGTTTGAATGCTATAGCTATTTTTCATTTAGTATGTCAATCAACACTTTACAATAATCTTCATTGATAATTAACTAATAAATACTTATCGAACTCAGAATTTGACAGAAATTATATTGATGGAATCTAGAGAGCGATATTAAAAAACCCATTTCGTTTCATTCAATTTCAATCAAAATAACATTGTTAGACGGCTACCCGAAGTCTGAGTATCACTAAAACTCTCTATAAACATGTCTTTGGGGTTGACCGGGCAGGCTTGGTAAATACCAAGCCTGATCAGATATCCAATTCAAAATGGGATATCCGATTTGACATCGGATATCCAATATGGCTCGGTAGTCAAATTTCAAAAATCTTCAAATTTTGGAGGGAAATTCGATTTAAACATTCCAATTTTTTATTTTTAAATTATTTCACTTATATTAATATGTAAAGGCATATTTTAATATATTATATATATATAATAACGTAATGTAAACATATAAGATATAATCTAGTAATATATAATAATATCTTATGTTAATCTTATTACAATCTATAAATATAATATATATTATTATTATTTTTACTAAATATAATAACGTAATTTATATATATATATATAAAATACGTATTATATATTATTATATTAATATATATGTTATTAATATATACAATAACGTAATATTTTCATTAAATGTAATATGTATTATATATTATTATATTAATATGTATAATAATATAATATTTATATAACAACGTAATATTTTTATTAAATATAATATATATTATAAATATTATTATATTAATATGTATGTTATTAATATATTTATATAATAACGTAATATTTTCATTAAATATAATAATGTATTATGTATATGTGTATATATATATATATATTATATTGATATGTATATTATTAATATGTATATTATTAATATATAAGAGTCAAAGGGGGTCATAGGGTGACCTATAACCCTCTTTGACCCATTAAAGGAAGATATATGTCTCTAGGGGTCCTAGGACCCCTAGGGACATATGTCGTATTTTAATGGGTCAAAGGGGGTCCCTTTGACCCATTAAATGACGACATATGTCCCTAGGACCCCCAGGGACATAGCCGAATCGTTCATATCGGTCAAATGGGGTCATAGGCCTCTTTTGACCCATTAAATGATGACATATGTCTCTAGGGCTCCTAGGACCCCTAGGGACATATTCGAATGGGTATTATGGGTCAAAGGGGGTCATAGGGTGACCTATGACCCTCTTTGACCCATTAAACGATGACATATGTCCTTAAGGGTCCTAGGACCCCTAGGGACATAGTCGAATCGTTCATATGGGTCAAAGGGGGTCATAGGGTGACCTATGACCCCCTTTGACCCATTAAACGACGACATATGTCCCTAGGGGTCCTAGGACCTCTAGGGACATATTCAAATGGTTAATATGGGTAAAAGGGGGTCATAGGGTGACCTATGACCCTCTTTGACCCATTAAACGACGACATATGTCCCTAGGGGTCCTAGGACCCCTGGGGACATATTCGAATGGGTAATATGGGTCAAAGAGGGTCATAGGGTGACTTATGACCCTCTCTGACTCATTAAACGATGACATATTTCTCTAAGGGTCCTTGGACTCCTAGAGACATATTCGAATTGTTCATATGGGTCAAAGGGGGTCATAGGGTGACCTATGACCCCGTTTGACCCATTAAACGATGACATATGTCCCTAGGGGTGCTAGGACCCCTAGGGACATATTCGAATGGGTAATGTGGGTCAAATGGCGTCATAGGGTAACCTATGACGCTCTTTGACCCATTAAATGATGACATATGTCTCTATAGGTCCTAGGACCCCTAGAGACATATTTGAATCGTTCATATGGGTCAAAGGGGGTCATAGGGTGACCTATGACCCTTCTGACCCATTAAACGATGATATATGTCTCTAGGGGTCCTAGGACCCTTAGGGACATATTCGAATGGGTAGTATAGGTCAAAGGGGGTCATAGGGTGATCTATGACCCTCTTTGAGCCATTAAATGACGACATATGTCCCTAGGGGTCCTCGAACCCCAAGGGACATATTCGAATGGGTAATATGGGTGAAATGGGGTCATAAGGTAACCTATGACCCTCTTTGACCCATTAAACGATGACATATGTCTCTAGAGGTCCTAGGACCTCTAGGGACATATTCGAATCGTTCATATGGGTCAAATGGTGTCATAGGTCACCCTATGACCCTCTTGACCCATTAAACAACGATATATGTCTCTACGGGTCCTAGGACTCCTAGGGACATATTCGAATGGGTAATATGTGTCAAAGGGGGTCATAGGGTGACCTATGACCCTCTTTGACCTATTAAACGACGACATATGTCCCTAGGGGTCCTCGAACCCTAAGGGACATATTCGAATGGGTAATATGGGTCAAAGGGAGTCATAGGGTGACCTATGACCCTCTTTTACCCATTAAACAACGACATATGTCCCTAGGGGTCCTAGGACCCTAGGGACATATTTGAATCGTTCATATGGATCAAAGGGGGTCATAGGGTGGTGACCTATGACCCCCTTTGACTCATTAAACAATGACATATGTCATAATTTAATGGTTCGAAGGGGGTCATAGGTCAACCTATGATGCCCTTTGACCCATAAGAATGATTCTAATATGTCTCTAGGGTTCCTAGGACACCTAAGGACATATGTCATCATTTAATGAGTCAAATGGGGTCATACTTCACTTTATAACCCCCTTTAACCCATAAGAATGATTTTAATATTTCCCTAGGGGTCCTAGGACCCCTAGGGACATGTATCATCATGTAATAGGTCAAAGGGGTGATAGGGTCAACCTATGACCCTCTTTGACCCATAAAAATGATTCTAATATGACCCCTACGGATATATGTCATCATTTAATAGGTCGAAGGGGGTCATAGGTCAATCTATGACACCGTTTGACCCATATGAAGCATTCTAATATGTCCCTAGGTGTCCTAGGACAGCTAAGGACATATGTCATCATTTAATGAGTCGAAGGGGATCATAGGTCAACCTATGAACCTTTTTGACCCATATGAAACATTCTAATATGTCCGTAGGTGTCCTAGGATCTCTAACGACATATGTCGTCATATAATGGTTTGAAGGGGGTCATAGGTCACCCTATGACCCTCTTTGACCCATAAGAACAATTCTAATATGTCCCTAGTAGTCCTAGGACCCCTAGGGACATATCTTGTCATTTAATGGGTAAAAGGAGGTCATAGGTCATCATATGACCTCGTTTGACCCATATGAAGCATTCTAATATGTCCCTAAGGGTCTTAGGACCTCTAGGGACATATGTCATCATGTAATGTGTCGAAGGTGGTCATAAGTCAACCTATGACTCCTTTTGACCCATACAAATAATTCTAATATGTCCCTAGGGGTCCTAAGACCCCTAAGAACATATGTCATCATTTAATAGGTAGAAGCGAGTCATAGGTTAAGCTATGACCCCTTTTGATCCATATAAACGATTCTAATATGTCCCTATGGGTCTTAGGACCCCTAGGGACATATGTCATCATATAATGTATCGAAAAGGGTCATAGGTCAACCTATGACCCCCTTAGACCCATATGAAATATTCTAATATGTTCGTAGGGATCCTAGGAGCCCTAGGGACATATGTCATAATGTAATGGGTCATGAACAATTTTAAGACATTGCTAGGGGTCCTAGGACCCCTAGGGAAATATGTCATCATGTAATTGGTCAAAGGGGGTCATAGGTCAATCTATGACCCCCTTTGACCCATAAGAATGATTCTAATATGTCCCTAAGGCTCCTAGGACCCCTAGGGACATATGTCATCATTTAATGGGTCAAATGGGGTCATAGGTCAACTTTTGACCCCCTTTGACCCATATGAATGAATCTAATATGTTCCTAGGGGTCCTAAGACCCCTAGGGACATATGCCATCATGTAATATGTCGAAGTGGGTTAGAGGCTAACCTGTGACCCTCTTTGAGCCATAAAAATTACTCTAATATGTCCCTAGGGGTCCTAAGACCCCTAGGGAGATATGTCATCATTTGATGGGTTGAAGGGGGTAATATGTCAAACTATGACCCGCTTTGAGCCATATGAAGCATTCTAATATGTCCCTAGGGGTCCTAGGACCCCTATGGACATATGTCATCAGGTAATGGGTTGAAGGGGGTCATAGGTCACCTTATGACCCCCTTTGACCCATTACCTGATGATTCTAATATGTCCCTAGGAGTTTTAGGATCCTTAGGGACATATTTCATCATATAATGGGTCGAAGGGGGTTATAGGTCAACCTATGACCCCCTTTGACCGATAAGAACAATTCTAATATGTCCTTAGGGGTCCTAGCACCCCTAGGGACAAATGTCATCATTTAATGGGTTGAAGGGGGTCATAGGTCAACCTATGACCCCCGCTGATCCATAAGAACAAATCTAATATGTCCTTAGGGGTCTTAGAACTGGTAGGGACATATGTCATCATTTAAAGAGTCAAAAGGGGTTATTGGTAAACCTATATCCCCGTTTGACCCATATGAATGATTCTAGTATGTCTTGAGGGATCTTAGGACCCCTGGGGACATATGTCATCATGTAATGCATCGAATGGGGTCATAGGTCAATCTACGACCCCCTTTAACCCATATGAATAATTCTAATATGTTCCTAGAGATCTTAGGACCCCTGGGGACATATATCGTCATGTAATGGGTCGAAGATTCTAATATGTCCCTAGAACCCCTAGGGATATATTTTGTCATTTAATGGTTCGAAGGGGGTCATAGGTCAACCTATGACCCCCTTTGACCCATATGAAACATTCTAATATGTCCCTAGGGTTCCTAGGACCCCTAGGGAAATATGTCATCATGTAATGGGTCAGAGGGGGTTATAGGTCAACTTATGACCCCCTTGACCCATAAGAACGATTGTAATATGTCCCTAGGGGTCCTAGGACCCCTAGCTATATATGTCATCATGTAATTGGTCGAAGAGGGTCATAGGTCAACCTAGGACACCGTTTGACCCACATGAAGCATTCTAATATGTCCCTAGGTGTCCTAAGACCCCTAGGGACATATGTCATCATGTAATGTGTCGAAGAGGATCATAAGTCAACCTATGACCCCCTTTGATCCATAAGAATGATTCTAATATGTCGCTAGAGGTCCTAGGACCCCTAGGGACATATGTCATCATCTAATGGGTCGAAGGGGGTCATAGGTCACCCTATGAGCCTTTTTGACCGATAAGAATGATTCTAATATATCCCTAGGGGTCTTAGGACCTCTAGAGACATATGCCATCATTTAATGGGTCAAAGGGGGTCAAAAATCAACCTATGACACCCTTTGACCCATATGAAGCATTCTAATATGTCCTTAGGTGTCTTAGGACCCCTAGGAACATATGTCATCATGTAATGTGTCGAAGGGTGTCACAGTTCACCCTATGACCCCCTTCAAACCATATGAAAGATTCTAATTTGTCCCTAGGGGTCTTAGGACCCTTAGGGACATATGTCATTATAGAATGTGTCGAAGGGGGTCATATGTCACCCTATGATTCCCTTCGACCCATATGAATGATTCTAATATGTCCCTAGGGGTCTTAGGACCCCTAAGGACATATGTCATCGTGGAATGTGTCGAAGGTGGCCATTGGTCACCCTATGACCCCCTTCGACCCATATGAATAATTATAATATGTCCCTAAGTGTCCTAGGACCCCTAGGAACAAATGTCGTCTTGTAATATGTCGAACGGGTTCATAGGTCATCCTGTGACCCCCTTCAACCCATATAAACTATTCTAATATGTCCCTAGGGGTCCTAGGATCCCTTAGGGGCATATGTCGTCATGAAATGTGTCGAAAGGGGTCATAGGTCATCCTATGAGCCCTTTTGACCCATATAAATGATTCCACTAGAAATAATATTGTAAAAATAATAATAATATAGTATAACAATCATATATATATATAATTTATAGATTATAATAATAATAACATAATATATTATATATTATAATTTACATATGATAATAATAATAATAATATATTATAGATTATAATTTATATATGATAATAATAATAATATGTATTAATAACATATATATAATATATTACGTTATTATATTTAATAAAAATATAGTAAAAATAATAATAATTTATTATAATAATATATATTATATTTATAGATAATAATAATAATAACATAATATATTATTATATATTAATAGATTATATATTATATCTTTACATTACGTTATATATATAATATTATATTATATTATTATATAATATATAGATTATATATTATTTTATATATAATAGTTATGTTATTATATTATATATTTATAGGTTATATATTATATCTTTACATATTTCATAACTCAAATTAGTTATATCACTTACAAATTTGTTTTTCCCTCTAATTTTTGTGCCTTTCCCTCCAATTTTTATGCCGCTGATATCAGATATCGGATCTCATATCCGATATCCGATATGAGATCCGATATCCGATCTCATATCGGATATCTGATAAGGCTTGGGCCTTACTTTCCAGGTTTGGTACCTGGATAGGTGAAAAATAGTCAAAGCAGATTTTGAAGCGCTTTTAGACGTGTTCAAAGTCTATTTTTTTCACATTGCCACTTTTTGGCACACCATGATCCTGCACATACCCTTATATCTTATATCTTTACATTATGTTTATATATATATACACACACGTCTTTACATAGTAATATAAGTGAAATAATTTATAAATTATAAGCTATAACTTTTAAATGCAATTTTCCCTCCAAAATGGGTTGGGATTTGAAATTTCTCACCCAAATTCTGTTGAAGCATATCGGATATCCGGTTAGGCTTGGTATTTACCAAGGCTACCTGGTGAAAACAAAAGACGTGTTTGAAGAGGGTTTTAGTGATACTCAGACTTTGGGTAGCCGTCTAACAATGTTATTTTGATTGAAATTGAATGAAACGAAAAGAGTCTTTTAATATTGCTGTGGAGATTCCATCAATATAATTTTTGTCCAATTTTGAGTTCGATAAGTATTTATTAGTTAATTATCAATGAAGATTATTGTAAAGTGCTAATTGACATACTGATTCAAAAATAGCTGTAACTTTCAAACGGTATAACATTTTTTAAATCTAAAAGTTGTGTCACATTCTATGCTTCACCTAGTATACGAAAAAATAAATTTAAATTAAATTTGGTAAATTTTTCTATTTGTTAAGGTTGTCAGACACGGGACTTTTTTTTTTTTATAATTTTTTTTGGTATAAAATTCATATTTAATTATTTATTTGGAATAAAAATACCAAAAAATATGTGTCACATCTCAGCATGAGTCTAATTTTCATATCTATAATTATATTTAAAAAAATTATAATTTGATTTTGATTAAGGTGGTCAGACATACACCTACTTTTTATTTTTGCCCTGAAATTTTGTAGTACTGCATTAAAATTCAAACTGTTGACCAATCAATTATTATTTTTCTCCTGATAAGGCTTAGAAGTTTAGAAACTGCATTCAATTTCCTACAGATTATTTTCTTATAACTTTTTGATATAAAGTCCATAACCACTTGAAAATTATGTATCAAGTTGACATAACCCTAATTTGCTGATTTTTCACTGCCACTTAAAGCCATCATTTGGTACACCATGATCCTGCACATGCCCACTAGAATTTTTACAAATGGTTTTGAAATTTTTTAGCCATTAAAATTACAAGTCTAAAGTTAGCTCAACAACCCTTGCCATCACTTCAATTTTGCAATTATTAAGACAAATCAAAGAGAGAATAGGAACAAATCTTTGCTAATGGAACCTCAGTTCATGGTGAAAATAATACCCTAGCAATTTGGCATTTGATAAAATTTATGAACAACTTTCTTAAATCTGAGTCAATTTGGGCTAGTTGAACAAGTTTATGCACAGTGAATCCGAAACTCAAAAAACTGCTCTAGTGTCTTTTTTGGAAAATAAGCACAAAATACAAGGAACGAAAAAAGGTTGATTGACATAATAAATGTTTATTTATTTTATTTATTTCCTAAAGACAACAATCAATTTAACAAAATCCTATCTACTAAATGTTTTCAAGCACAAAACCATGCTTTTGCAGCAAATGCATAGTGGAGTTGGAGGATCAGGGGTAGAATAATGATTTCTTTTTATTTCTAGTTGAAATGTTTTAACTTTCTTCATATTTGCAGTCATGATGATTTTTAAATAAAATTTCAGCTGTAAGATTTTGTTTCTAAATTATTTCATAAATCTTCCTCATCTAAATAATTATAATTTAACACTTTATTAGTCCACTAAGTTATGTTTTCATTTTCCCTCCACCTATTAATTTTTTTCCTGACATTTACAAAATATGCTAAGGTGGAGAAATAACATATATTAGATATTTAAATAAGATTATTTTTTAAATTGCAAATATTTGTATTTTTCATATTTGATTTCATAACATAATACTATAATGCATTATATATAAAAACTATTTTTAAAATACTAACTTCTAATTATAATTATAATTTTTAAATAATGATATATATTTGAATATTTAAATATATCTCTTTTAATTCATCTATAATTTGAGCATATATAATAAGAAATAAAATTCATGAATAATTTATTGAAGAACTATCACTTTACTTTCTAAGTTGTTGTCCTCTTTTCTTTTAAAAAATATGAACAATCTTCTCACACAATGAGTGAAAGGAACAACATTCCTATCTTTCCACAAAGTAAGAAAAACCTCCATCTTGAAGGTATGCCAAATTTGGGTAAAATACTTAGGGAACTTGGGGGAATCACCTAATAGAACCATATGCTAGGAAGAAGGTTCTAGTTGAAAAGACTTAAATAAATCATGAATCCAATGCCAATAAAATTGGGCATGTCTATAGAACCAAAAATCATGCAAAAAAAAGACTCTAGCTATCCACAAAATAGACACTGAGGATCAAGAACCCCAACATACTTGAGCTAAGGCCCAAGGGGAAGACTTGAAACAATAGGAATCAAGAAAAATGGACAATCTTAGGCTCAGTAATGACACTCCCAATAGTGTCAAAATGCTTTCTCCATTGAGAAAGGGAAGACTGCAAATGCGAGCATTGGTTGAGAGTATCCACCATTGACATGTGGGGAGAAAGCCATTGATACCCCATACTTGTTTTATAGCTAGTGGAGTGTGTGATCAGATACCACTTCCAGTCTATCCACCAAGGTTGAATAGATTGGATACCCCCTTATGAATTAAGTGGTCTGGAATTGTATAAAGCAACATATCAAAAGTCTTCAAATTTGAATGAGCAAAATAAAATTAGATTTGCATGTCTTCCCAAGATCTGAGACTCATAGAGACCTTGGAAAAGAGGTCCTTAGAAGTCTTGATGCCATGTTTGAAAAAATGCAGAGCACTAGCACCTTGAGTCTTGGCTAGAGGAACACCCTGGATGGAAAAAAATGGAGACCACCAAAGGTTTTGCTGATTCAAAGAGGGCCCATCATGAAATGCATCACTAGACAACCAAAGCCAAGGGTTGATAGCTTCCCAATATTTCCATATGCTCTTGCTAACAAAAGAGCCCTAAATGTGCATAGGTTCCCACATGATGAGAAGGGTTTGAAAGCAAATCCCCTTCCATGTAGGCCTATTAACCAAAAATCTAGAAGCAATATAGTGCCAAAAAAAAGCTTTCCAAGCTTCATCACTAGTGATGGCATGTATAACCCACTTGGCACAAAGTGTGAGGCCTTGCTTCTATGTGGAAAGAAGGCCAAGACCTCCAGACTCTTTGGGGAAACAACAAAAATCCTAGGCCACTCTATGAAAGCCATGATGATAGGAACCAGAAGCCCAAAGAAAGTCACATAGAATTTCATTTCAATTTTAGATGAGGCTTTGGAAGGAGCCCAACAAGAAGAATAGTAAACATGCATAGTCGCCGGGACCTCTGAACAAATCTAGAATTTCCCCATAAGAGAAAGGGGCTTAGAAAGCTAGTAGTCAAGGTTCTTTTCAATTTTCACAAGCACAACATTCCACAAATCTATTGACAAAGCTTGAAAGGCAAAGGGAATGCCTAGAAAGTGAAAAATCTCCCTGTGTGTGACCCATTTCCATTCAAACTAGGCAAGCCATGGTAGAGTTGGAAGAAAAGATTACCTATAGCAGAGTGTTTTGTGCCATTGGATAGCATAACCAGTGGCTTGACATAAGGTGTCTAGGTATTGCAAGGCATTAGTGATGTTCGCCTCATCCTCCAAAAGAGTGAGAAATGAATCATCAACAAAATGTCCATTAACCAATTGAGATGAGGAATATGGCAAGGAGATGCCATAGACTAAACCAAAGGAGATAAAGTGGGCTAGGAAGCAACCAAATCCATCGAAATCAAGAACATATAAAGAAAGAGCCAGAGGGTAACCTTACCAAATAGAGAAAAAGAGCCCAAAGGCTTCAAATTGAGAGCTATTGATAGTAATACAAGCATTATCATCTCCAAAAATCATCTCCATAGACTAAAGAAAATTGGGTCTAAAACCTAAAGCTTGAAGCATAGCCAAAATGAAGGGCCATTCAATTCGATCACAAGCTTTAGCAAAATCAATTTTAAAAGACATGGTTTGTTGATTGGATTTGCAAGCCCATTCCATGCCTTTTGAAACAACAATGATGTTGTCAATCTAATATACTTGGTTTTAATAAAGCCAATTTTCTTTGGCCACATAATTAAAGGCAGAAGATGTTGAATTTTAAAAGATAATTCCTTAGCAATAATCTTATATTACACATTAAACAAAACAATAGGCTGTTAGTTATAGATATCCTTAGGGTCACCAAATTTAGGTATGAATTTGATGTTTCCTTTTTTGATAATGGCTCCTAGACTCTTAGAATAGTAGGCTTCAAGATAAACATTGTTCAGGTCTGGACCAATAGACTCCCAGAGGTGCTTGTAAAATTCATAGGGAAACCCATCACACCTAGGGGATTTGTCATCAACCATGGAAAAGATAGCCTCCATGAGGTCTTGGATGGTGAGAAGCTTCTCACAGAAAGAACATTGATCGACCACTAGGCAATTTGGATTAATAGAAATACACTTCTTGAGAGCTTCCTTTCAAGAAACCAAATTTCCCTGCAAAGCAAAAACATTTTCATAGTGGTGAACAAAAGCTTGTAGGATGTTAGGGAGATTAGAGAGAATAGAATTGCCCTGTTTAATCTTTTAAATCTTACAATTGGTATGATAGTCTCTAAGAGCCTAAAAGAACTCTTTAGAAGCCTTATTGCCAGCCTCCAACCAATAGAGATGAGCCTTGATTTTGGCCCCTCAAGCAACATAATTATCTACAATCTTCTTTTCATGAGGAAGCTTGGAAAGCTAGATTTATAAATCGGCATCAAATAGGTTAACAATTAGAGCTTCAGAAGCCTTCTTGAGGGCCTTGGTAGTGGAGTCATAAGACTGTCACTTGAAAATTGCCAACTGCTGACCATAGATGTGAAAAAATATAGAAATTATAGTACATCGTTCCACCATTAAATCCAACCTATCGAAGAATGCAGATTGGCTCCAAATTCCAAATGTGTAGGATATGAGCAATAGTGGAATCATGTGTCAGCACTAACATATTGAGGGAAAACTGCATCTTAACAACTCGCTAGACAACTAGATGCCAACAAATGGTAAAATAAATGGGATAGTGGTCTGATAACATCACATCTGGTAGAGGAATGATAGGTAAATCTTGACCCTCAAAAAAGGAGTTCAAAAAATTGTGCAATAATCATGGCACGATTGAGACATTTTAAAATGTAGTTAGAGCCAACTTGAAAATTAGACCAAGTGTGCTAGACCCCACTATGTTGGCTCTAGTTAGTATTGGGATCACAAAGGCCCAATTTATTATGCATGTAGTACCAAGCTTCGCTTTCCCCATCTATCTAGTGAAAAGGTAAAATGTCATCTTTGTTAAAGGCCAGTTCAACCATATTAAAATCACCACACATAACCCAAGTAGTTGGAGGTAAGTTGTCAGCCATCCAACACAACAATAAAGTGATTTCCACAACATCATTATAAGCATAAAAATTAACTACTCTAAAGGAATGATTGTTCATAGAAAGAAAAATCCAAATTATTCTGTAGATGGGGTCAAAACCATGCGAAGTAATAGCAGAATGAAGACGAGGTGACACAAGAGTAGCTACACCACCTCTACAATTTTGTGTTTTTGAGGAAAACATAATGCCATCTAGCCAAACGGCACAACATGTAGAAGAAAGCATGAAACTAGAGATTTTAACCTCCTGCATGTAAAGAAAATCTAAATTACCAAGTCTACAAGAGGTGTCCCTGACATAGTACTTTCTGGAGAGATCTTTAAGACCTTGCACATCCCATGATAAAAAGTTCATGAAAACTCTTCCATATCTTCTTTGTCCTTGAGAGAGGAGTAGCTATTTTGCAAGAAAGTAGAAACTTGATTGAAGCCAGAAGAAAACTCTTCTAGACTGATAGCCTATCGTTTCTCCTCTGGTTTCTTAGTACGTCTAAGAGGATTGCAAGAAAGCCGCACATTCTAAGTCGTAATAGATGATGCAAAAAACAAAGTGTAAACCACTACAAGAGTGGTAGCCCTTGCATCTACCTTAATCCCCTATGAACTATTGGGGTTTGAAACCTATGAAACAAAATGATTTGACTTTGGAAAAACTATTGTTGACCATACAATGGCTAAGGTTTGCGCTTGTATTTTGATAGGTGGAATTGAAATGGTAGTGGCATACGACTGTTTAGGAGCTGAGGAAACCTTGCCCTTGCCCCCAATAGTAGTCCATTCCTCCTTTTTTTTTCCTTCTATTGGTTTGGCAGGGGCCTCCTTGGCAAGGGATTTAACCCTAGGCACTACCAAAGGGAAATCCCTAATCTAGTGTTTTGCTCACTGGCACCTACAGGAGGTGTTGGGCAGGTTCAAATAGAGAACCTTTTGAGAAAAGGTTTAGGAACCAATCTATATCTGCACAGAATCCTTGAGATCCTTGGAGAGATCAACCTCAACACAAAAATGTTTCTAAGGATGAGTATTAAAAACTTTTCATGATCCTTAGTAACAAATTTTCCAAGAATATTGGCAATGGACTCAATAAAAGGCCAACATGGCAAGGGTAAACCTAGGAACTCAACCCACACAAGAACCCTAAGCTTTTTGTCATTAGAGATGGTGAAGTCTCCCAACCATCTTTGAAACACTAGTAGGGAGGAACACAATGACCAAGGACCATTGTTAAACACCGTGTCTACATGAGATGGCTTAGAAAAACAAAAAAAAATGTTTGGTAAGATTTTCCAAAGCATCAAGGTGAACTCCATGAGGAGTCCAACTCTTGTTAACCCATTCTCAGAGCATGGCTTTAGGAGGAGTCCTAACCATAAAATACCCTATCAAGGTATGCTATTCTAGCCAATCACAAGCACCATCAAATTCTAGAAGAGGAAGGATAATATCATGATTACCTTATGAGAGAACTTTAGGATGAATTTGTGAGAATGTTTGTTCAATATAGGTGTCATGGCTTTTCAAAGTAGCATCATGAACACAAGTATCAACAACTAGGTCACCACTGGCCGAGGCCATGATAAACTAGCCCTAAAAACTCCTGAACTAAATGCAGTTTGACAAGTGGTGAACACAGAAGGAAAGGTCAAATGAAGAGCCATATGCAAGGAAACTCAAAAATGCATGAAACTTTAGCAGAGTGAAAACAAGCTGATTATTTTAATTAGATTAATGAATTATATATTTTATTTTATTTTATTTTATTTTATTTTCAAAGTTAATAAATAAATTCAATTATATAGTTGCATTTATCTTTGCATTCGTTGTTAGGGAACCTAATGTAGACACATTATTTAGAAAACCCCTTTTTATTAAAAAAAAAAAATAAAATTGAAAGCGCATTTAAAATGATAAGTTTTTGCAGAAAAATACCATGACACAATTTTTGTAAATTGAGTTCCTAATTTGAAAAATTATAAAACCAAATAAATGAATTTATTTATCAACCACTAAAATAGAAATGGCACATCTAAAATTAAACAATAAATTTAACTATCATAAGTTCTACATAGATGTGTATTACGACTATCAAAAAATAAGGAAAGTTTACTTCCTGTACTGCTCCCCTTCAAGATACTTACAACAATATCTCCTTAGAAAGTTAGATTTGGAGGTGCGCTACAATCACATTTTGATTAATAAAATAATTTTGCAATTGGATGTTACCCACAAAATCAATAATTGAAGATAAGTATAATAGAATAATCATTTTAGTGTTCATGCAAATCACCATCAATGGGTAGAGATAAAAATATCGCAGATTAAATAATTGTTCAATTTTTTCTTATGAACAAATAAGTTTTAAAGAGGCCACAAAACCTTTATACCAAAAATAAATTCACTCAAAAAGAAATAGGTATTAACAAACCACAAAAAAATAGTTAACCAAAAGTAACCAAAATGAGAGACAACAACACCAACCCAATTACAAATTTTTCATTAAGTCTGCATTCCCATGAATAATATCCTAATTAACATTGTGGAGTTCATGAAGAATACTATCAAGGGGATTGATACCTTTATCCTTGTTTTCAAGCCTAGTAGCAAGGCTTGTAATACACTCATAGCCTTAAATGGCATAAACTTGTGCATTTAATTGTCTTAGGGAATTTGAGAAATTTTGAATTTTTGTATAATAAACTATCACAACAACTTTTATTTATTTTTAAACTTTCTCAAAGTTGTTCCACATTCTTGATTATGTATTCATGCACTTCTTTAATTTATATAATGTCCTTCATGAGGTTCTAAATGTTGGAAATAATCTTATCAACATTATACTCATTAGATGAAGCATTTACAACCTTTGATGAATAATTTTATTAAATAGAAAATTTATTAATAGTATTAAATTCAAAAACCAACTGTAAATATAAGGTACAATGACAATAAGTCACTTCCTTCACATTTTTCTTATAACCCCTATATCAACTACCTTTGATTTGGCTTTTTCTTTTACCATAATTTAACTATATATGCAGTAGAAAGAAAGGAATTGTTTGATACAAAAATAAAACTAAAATAACCATTCAAAATTTTAAAAGACCGCATGTTTAAAGCCAATAACTTAACATGATTGTGAAACTCAGATTAAATTTCCTTAAACTAGCATATCTTAGAGTTTTCATTTACATCAATGTATATAGTTGGATGAATATATTATTATATCTATATAACCATATTGCTTTCGATTTGTGAAAGAAAGATGTTATTTCCTAATTTTTTTATTTGTATGAAAATATATTTCACATAGACAATTGTTCACACATTTGTTATATTTTCTTATTTACCATACTAGAGCTCTATGATAGATAATGAATTTTTCTTATCTAACACTTTTGAAAGAGAACATTTGGAATGGGTGACCTTATGAGAACTCTTGGTGCTTTACCCTAATGATGATTACCTAGATGCAATTAGTGCTAAGTGTTTTATCCATTCTCATAAGATATGGGTTCTTGTGAACCACTGCTCATAAAATTAAAGTCCACAAGCTTGAATAAAAAATATCACAAAGTTGAATCCTCATAAGAATATCACAATCTTAATTTTTGTTAGTCATACAATTAAATAATGATATACATGTTACTCTTATTGATTTTTATATTTGTAAGACATTTGAATTGGGCAAGATCAGGGCATAATAGGCAAGCAATGGGTTTTATCGATGGAACAAATAATACTAATTGTCAACAACACCTACTGCATGCGATTCTTGATGAACAACTTGCATCGAATTGCAAGTACTGGATATAAAAAACCACACATGATTAAGTACATCTAATATTAGGTATAAAATATGATTTCTCTTCCAGTACCAATGAAGTCAGTTGGAAATAATTTTCTTTTAGTCAAATATGACATAGTCCTCTCTTCGTTTAAACCGTAATTTTTTTATTTTATTGAGCATTTAAATTTTTCATGCATTAAATTGTCAAATAAATAGCAATGATGTCACATAGATATAGCAGTAGGTCTTTAGAAGAGAAGCACAACAAAAAAATTATGTTTTCTTAGAAAAATGATGTTGCTAACAAATCACAATAACAAGCATGTGCATAATTATTTTGTGAAGGATGTTTAGATCACATGTGCCCATGATTGTTTTCAAAACTATGTTTATATTTTAAGTTTTAATTTTTTTAATTTGGAATATGTCACTCGTCAAGTTTAAAGAAATTATTAATGTGGGCTTGGGCTTAAAAACTTTTTTCAAGCTAACAAGGCTTAGCCCTACCTTCTCTTTTGTCCCCGACTAGAGGAAATTCCTTTGGATTTTTTAAATTAGGTTCTTATATCTACCTAGGAGTTTAAACAGGGATTGAAGGTACATTGGGATCCCTTGTAAAGATGTCAAGAGGAGTTGGAGTTTTCTTGCATTACTCAGGATCTTTCCTTTCTAACCCACAAGCTTTCTCTGAATGCATTCCACCAACACATTCCACTACTGGGACGTTACCTCTCTAACTGTGACTTGGAGACCAAGCTAGGTGTCTGGCAACTCAACTTCTTGGCAACCCAATATTTTGATCACTTTCCACCTAAGGTCCCTTTCTGTGTTGAAGAAGTAAACCTTAAATTTTTGATAGTTTATTCATTGTCCAAAATCCTCCTCATACTGACCAAGTAGATGGTTCCATGCCTTGGCTTCATGGATCAAAGAGATACCATAAAGGAAGGTATCATTGACAAATTGTTCAAGCACTTGTAGTGAGAGAGATGAGACAAGTCTTATGTCGTTAATTTCACCTTGATGAGATAAATCCATTAAGTTTCCTCCAAACTCTTATACAACAATAATGAATAGGTAAGATGATAAGACCTTGGCTAGAGGTGAAATTAATTTCTAGTGTTCCATTTAGTAAAATTGAAAACTAAACTGTGTTGACAACTTCCTGAAAAATTCTTAGAAATCTCTCATCAAAGCCTAGTTTGATTAGAATTTCAAGTAAAAATTCCCTCCTCCCTTTATCATAGGCCTTAGAATATCATATTTTAAAGCCATACCTAGGTTCCTACATTTGTCCATGGAGTGGATCACCTCATGGGCTGTAATCACTGCATCTAGAATCTATCTACCTAGGACAAAAAAATTCTAAGGGGGGGCAATAATTTTGTCTAACAGGGGTTTAATACGATCAACCACAACCATAGATCAAATATTACAGATCATTTTGTATAGACTTGTAGGTCTAAATTCCCCTAGTCACTCAAGTTCATTAGTTATAGGCATCAGAACCAAGAAGGACTAGTTGAGTACTTTTAGAAATTTTCTCATTCTAGAAAAATCCAAAATAGTGTGGGTGAGACCATACTTGATGACTTCCCAACATTCTTAGAAGAACATTGGGGGAGAACCATCTAAACCTAGAGCTTTATAGAAGCCCATAGAAAAAAAAATTCTAGCTTTCTTTTCAAAAAAAATTCCAATTAGGTCCTTATTCATTTGTTTATCAATTACTAGGATCATGTTCCATAATAATTCCTCTAAGTATTGATATCTATGTTGGATGGTGGTGGGAAGGATTGTAGATATCCTGAAAGTAGTTTGATGCACACTTCTCCATCGCTTCCTCATGCCCCAACTCATGTCCAATGTTATCCAACAGTTTGTTTATGGTATTCCTCTTTTTTCATTTTGAAGTTGTTCTATGGAAGAAATTTGTGTTCTTGTCACCCTCGGCCATGCACTAAACACTTGAACATTGTTTCCAAAAAAATTTGTCCCTTCCTAATATCATATTCCATTGAGCATGGCAGGCTTATTCTTCTTGTTGCACTTCAATGTTACCACTGGCCATATTCTTTTGTAGGATCTCTAGCTTCCTCTCAGTCTCCTTCTTCTCCTTAAAAATATTAGCAAAAAATGATTTGCTCCAACCTCTAATCTCCTTTTATATCTTCTCAAGATTTATAGCAATGGAGAACATTGTAGATCCATGAACTGGGATATTCCACCATCGAGAGATATAATCTTTGAAATCTAGGTGTCAGTGCCACATTATTTTATATCTAAAGGGTCTTCTTTTGGCCTTTTGGGTCAACTTCCAGGAACAAAGAAGCATGGAATGATCAGAGATGGTCCTAGGGTAAGTTGTCAACGTGGTGCTTGAGAGTATATCCCAATTAGTAGAGATTAGAGCCTAGTCAAATCTAACCTCAATAAGATTGTTCTCCATCCTATTGTTTGACAAGGTAAAGGGGACACCCTAGAGATCAATATGTAGGAGGTCATTTTGTTGGACTAACCATCAATGTTCATCTTCAAGATTTGTGACATGGCTTAACTGCCCTATGTTCTATAAGTCTAGTGGTTGTATTGAGCATTGACAAGTTGATGTTTTGGTGTAATAACAACCCTATCTTGTAACAAGTGGTATTAGAGTTGGGTCATAGGGTAAAACATCCTTGGGTAATGCTGGGGGGGGGATTGTTGGACTAACCACCAACATTCTTCTTCGACATTCATGACATAGCTTAACTACCTCATGTGTTCTATAAGTCTAGTGGTTGTATTAAACATTGATCGATCAATATTTTTGTGCAATGAGAACCCTAGCTTGTAACACATTCCTCCCTAGGAAGTTTTCCAAATCATACATACTTTCAAAGAAGTCATCCAAGCTGCCAATCTTCTCTGATGGGTAAAGGGGGGTATTAAAATCTGCCATACATGACATTTTCTCATTCCTCATTGAATTTTTTATATCACTTAACTCCTCCCAAACCTTAAGTCTTCTAGTCTATGTATTTGGGGCATAAAGATTAAACATATTCCATCAATGGGTTTTGGAAACAAAAGCAAAAATAGTAAAATGGGGGTTTAGATAGATCTCCTTACCTATAACATGCTAGGGTTCCAAAGAGTTGCTATGCATCTTGACACCCTAGTAGTGACACTAAGAGAATTTCTCACCTGACTGAACATACTCTGCAACCTTAGAAAATGTTTGAGTCATCATATTTACCTAATGCAAAAGAATAATACTATTTCCTAGGGTTATTGAACCCCTTCACATTCCAAGAAATAATCTTCATCTATTCTATTTTTCTATCTCCTGCAAGGTCTTTTGTTTGCCCTGTGCTATTTCCCTTACCACCTTCCTCTTGCAAATAGTCTTTCCTAGGGGTTTCCCAACTTTCACATTCATCCCAACATAAGCTTTCCTAACACCTTATTGTTTTCTCATGGGTATAGTCCATTCCATTTTACTGTGCAAATCTACCAATTTTTTTAACTAAGGGAGGTTGGGTGTGGTGAGTAAACCTAAATAATTCTTAGGTTGGACACCGCTAGGGTAATGCCTAGCTACAATGAGACATTTTTCTTTCCTGAGGGGCTTTGGAAAGGCTCCAATTTCTACTAGGTCCTCGGAACCTCTTCAAAAAGTCCCATAAAGGTATTTCACTATTCCCTCCTCCAAAGATGTGACCACAATACTTTTCATTGAGGGAATATCCCCTTCCTCAAAGCCTATTCCACTATTTCCAATGCTCATTAAGACCCTAGTTGCATTCTCCATATCCTTAAGGTGATTACTTACCTTAGCACCTGGGAGAATCTGTAGCCTAAATTCCTTTGCGGACCCTTCTTCCTCCATTTGGGGGTTCTCTTTCCATACCATATCTTAAGAGGATTGCAAATCCATATCCATAGCCTTTAGGTGACTCAACACTATCCTAATGCTTTATCATTGTCTCTGTTGAGCAACCCACTTCAAACACTCCAAGGGAGGAGACTTTCTCCTTCAACTTATTATTTTTGCAGGAGAGTTCCCAGTTGACAACCATTGTCCAAACATATTCGAATTTTGGTAGTAAGGGGTGACATCCTAATTCAAGATGGGTTGTGACCAAGCACCCCATTTTGACTTTAGGGCCACTAAGTTTGGCAAGGGTTTTTTCACCACAACATTCACACAGAATCTTAGAAAACCTAGTCTAGCTTTAGTACTAGGTGTGATGTCAAGTTTAATAAAGTACCCAAAGGAATCCCAAATCTATATAAACATTCTAATCCTAGAATTCTAAGGAGAGTCCTAACAATCAAACTCAGACAAGAGCAAGCCTGTGGAGGTCCAGGTTAGGATAAAAACCTAACTTCAATTTTGTTAGCAATAAAAGGTGCTTACCAAATTTCCAAGAGCCTTCGAAAATGATGTTTTTGTTTGCTTCATTTATGAACATAAAAAGAAAGAGAGATCCCAACATCACCAAAATCGTCACAGATCTCCCTAGCCTGCAATTAGATGTGCACAACTTCCTAACCATATCCACATTAGGTTTAAAAGATACAAACTTATCAACCAGAGTTAGAGAGAGCCCAAAGGATATCGAGTTAACCATTGAGTTTGGTAGAGATATCATAGGTCATTCTAATCTTGAAACCACATTAGGAAGATCCCCGAGTTCCATAGATTTGGAGACCATGGAAACCCCTTTCCAATTTGGCTTTAGGATTACCATTTTTTGGGAGCCCATGTCATGAGAAGGTCCTAGGGGAGGGGGAATAGAAAGCCAAATCATCAGAGACAACAGGAAACCCAAAAGAGGCCAGTGTAAGGTCAACCCTAACCTCTATAAAGGTAGCATGTGGTTTCATAGAAAGGTCTAGAAACATGTTTGGACAAGCCTGCTTTAGATCAAGGGGGAGGAGGGTAGGGGCACTCTTGCATATGTACAATCATACGTAGGAAACATGTGGAACTTACAAGCTATTACTATTATGATATCAAATCATTTTTTATGCAAAATGAAGGTAAGCTTGATTATACATTACCATAGTTATTAAAGTCTATAATTCATAATATATTATTTTGATTCAATTATCTGTACAAATTGTATAATTTATTTATTATAATTCACTACCATTGTTAGTTCATAAAATGTTATTCTTTTTAGTTGTCTATTTTTGTAAAACTTATTTAAAATCTATAAAAATTGAAGGACTTAAAATTTGATTTGAAGGAATATATCCAAGTTGTGTTAAAATTATTATTGATAAAACATACAATCTAATGACACTTACAATTACCCCCAACCCTCGATGCAGAATGGATCAAGCTAAACTTTAATGGTTTTTTCTATGGGTAACCTATGTCAGGTGGGTGGGGGTAGCCTTATGAGAAGCTCAAAATGGGACATGTTGGTTGCTTACTTAGTCAACTTCGGTGTTTAAACAACTTATCTGGTTGAACTCCTAGCTCTTTACCATGGCGTCTTAGTGATGACAAGGAAAAATGTGATCATCGAAGGGAATTCTTTAAACATCATCAACATTTTAAAAGATGTCACAAATATAGGTTAGAAAGGTAGGGATGTTATTGCAATGATAAGACACATGTTAAGAAAATTGGATGAGGTGTCCATTTACCACACCTAATTTTTTTCCACTTCAAATAAGCTGGGAAACATCCAAACAGAAACATAAACATATATCTGAGCTAGGTTGAGGAGCTCACATTGTTTCTCAAAATTTGAATTGTTTCTTGAGATTGTGGTAAATGTTTAAGGCACTCCAATGTTTCTAATAGTTTATATTGAGGGGAAATGGTATATCATGTCAATTTTTATATTTATTTTTTAAATAATAATTATTTCCTTAATAATATTAAATTTGTAATGAACCACAAAAATAAGGTGCACCAACCCTTACTCACTCGCCTAGCATTTTTTCTCATATCTCTTATATCACAAACCTCTATTATGACTTTTTTGGTTTTAATTTAACTATATATTCACTAGAAAGCAAAGAAAACTGCATAGAATTGATAGCAAAAGAAATAGAGCAATTGTTCAAAAATTAAAAAACCTACATACTATAGCCAATAACTTAGCATTATTGTGAAACTCCTAAAGTTAAATTTCCTTAAATTAGAACATTTTAGAGCTTTCATTTGCATCAATGCATATAGTTCATAGAATATATTTTTATTTTTAATATTTCCTTATTGCTTTCTATTTGCTGATAAAGGATCCTATTTCATACTTCCTTAATTTGTATGAAAGGATATTTCACATAGATTATTGTTCACATTTTATTTTAGTTTTCTTATATTTAATATCAAACAAAATTCTTATGAATAATAATAACCTTTTATTCTTTATTTGTTTCTAAAATTCAAAGTAGAGTGAGTTTAACCATGCAAAAAACATTTTAGCTAACACATTCAAGATAGAGTAATCCTAGCATGGGTGGCCATCAAACAAGTCTTAATACGTCACCTATATGTAATGAGTGCTAAGCATTCCATTCATTCTCATAAGATATTGGTTCTTGTGAACTAGTACTCCTAAAACAAGAGTCAACAAATTTGAGTCAAAACACTACACATTTGAATCCTAATAAGAATATCATAACACTTACTTTTTGTTGGCCAAAAAATTAGATAATGATATGTACATTAATTTTAAGCTAGAGTCTTCTCTATGGACCATGTGTGTGCGCATGTGCTCATACACATACACACATGATATGGACTAGCTACTCTGGCCCTCTCCTTTAACTGCTTTAATAATCAATATCGAATCCCCATCAATTTTCAATCTGTTAATTCCTCTAGCTCTTGCAATTCTCATTCCCCATAGAAGAGCCATGGCTTTCGCTTCATTGTTCAAACCCCCTCCATAGTTCCCAGTATAAGTAACCACCAACTCCCCCATACTATTTCGGAAGACACCCTTGATTGTAGTGCTTCTAGCCATGATTGAGCCATCAAAATTTAGTTTTATCTATATTTCAAGAGAGGGGTGCCACATCATTCTATCATGGTCATAGCTTTGGAGTTATCAAATTGTGCCACCATCAAGCTTAAGTCCCAAGCGGATGCCCACTTCATATCAAGTCTTCTCAGGGGGTTGGGGGGGCTTCCATCGCTAGATAAAACTACATTCGTTTAAGAGTTAGTGCTTACTAAATGTTGTTTATATTTATATTTATATTATTTTTAATGTGGAATGTGTCACTAGTTAGGTTTTTTGGAAATTATCAATTCTAAGATGGGGACATTTACATCAAAACATAATAATTCACATATATTCAAGATAGGCAACTTGCATCTCAAGATTTGCTTAGATATTTTTCATTGTAAATTGAAAGATTGAATTGAGTTTTAAACTATTGGAATAATGGAGTGAGTCATCCACTTTTGTATTTTTCTACTATTTTAATATTTTAGTTTTAGTAAAATTTTGGATTAGATTTCTAAATATTTTTTTAAATGTTTAAATGAATACACTCAAGTAGAATGTCTATATGAATATTTGAATGTGGTTAGATAGATGCAAATATTTATTTATTATTTGAAATTTGATATATGGACATATTTTACATTATTTAAAAGAAAAATGCTAGTTATGCTAGTTTTTAATTTTAATACATGAAAACTAGGATTAAATGAAACATTTAGTTCACCCCCTCAAATATTCTCAGAGTTACATGCAAAAGCGCATGTGTGTGTGATGCTTTTGACAAGTTTTATTTAACTAAATACACTAATATAATATTTTTGGAGTACATTTTTTAATATTAAGAATCAAAACATAGCAATACATCATAAACACTATTAAAAGTGTAGTAACTACATCATTATTAAAGTAGTAGTATAAAGAAGACATCATTCTAAGCCTGTGTTTAAGTTTTCTTTTGGACTACTCTTAATTTTTGACATGCATTTATAGAATAATGTTATTCCTAAGATCAATTACACATTGTCTAGTAAATAAAATAAAAGTAGTTTAAAAAATTAAAGAAGTATTCCTATAAAAAGGGATGGTGCTTTCATCAAATATTTGTAATAGTAATGCATTTATACATTTATCATTGTTTATTTACTTCAAGATTGGTTGAATATCTCAAATTTTTTTCTTATAAGAAAAATCCACAAGAATGACAAGTAATAGAACATTAACTTTTGTACCATGTAAAATGTACATAACACAACAATAAATTTCAACATTGAAAATAGTTTTAATAAAAATTTGACACAAAAATTATTTGCAAACAAGGTATGTTGTTCCGTAACTATTGCTGACTGGATGTTACTAAAAGCACTTAGCCATGAAGCAAACGCCAAACTGTATCCTTTCCACTAATGAGAGACACGTATTTTTCCACAACACTTAGCAGTGACCTCTTCTCCTCTCCTCCAGCCACCCTTAAACATCACACACTAAGGGAAGAATTATGCTTGGGAATAAAAGGTCAACTTTGACTATTTAACACTTTTGGTCTAGGAATTAAGCTTAGTATGTGATGTTTAAGTTGTTTCCTCTCCTCTTGTTGAAGTTTTTTTATTTCTTTGGCACTTTTGCAAGGGGCGCCCAGACAAACATGGAGGATTTCCCATGAAGGATGTCTCGTTGAAAGTGTCGAATTGTGTTCCACTTGGTATGATTCCACAGAGTCTGTTGAAGGATGCCAACATGGCCAGTTTCGATAGATCCTATGGAATTCTCCCACTTAGGCCATTTCTAGACAAGTCCAACTACTCTAGAGTAGCAATATTTCCAAGAGATGTTGCTATTCTCCCCTCCAATTGATTTCTAGACAGATTCATAAGCCTCACCCTACTTAACTCGACAAAAATCCCTCTAGAGCTCGTTCAACACACTACCACTTAATACCTGGTAAAACCTCGGTAGACACTAAATCGATTTACTTGGTGAAGCTCAAGGAACTCAGTCAACACTAAACTCGAAGTTGCATGATATACACTGTGTTCATGTAGCTCGAAAAAAGTAAACACTTGGTAGACATTAAACTGATTTACTCAGTGAAGCTCAAGTAACTCAGTCAACACTAAACCTAAAGTTTCATGGTATACACAGTGCAAAAGTAGACACTTAGTAGACATTAAACTGAGTATCTCAGTGAGGCTCAAGAGAATCGGTCATTACTAAATCCGAGATTGCATGGTATACTCTATGTTCATGTAGCTCGGCAAAAACTTTACCCTACCTTGCTTGGCAATTATTGAATTTTGGCAAGAATTGTATATCAGCAATAGTTGAAACTCGACAGTAATACTAGCATTCGACAATTAAATGGTATTCCCTATTCAAGAAAATGTAAGAAATAACCAATTACTGCTGGCAGTCCACAAACTCATTAGATATCAATTTCTGCAAGTCTTTGTAGTACTCCATGAATGCCAAAGGTTGTAATGTAAAAGTAGTAATCCCATTACAACATAAAGAGAGATAATCGGCAATTCTGTTTCCTTCTCTATATGTGTGTGATAAAGTAACTTCCTAAAACTGATCAATTATATTCCAAATTTGCTGAAACACATACTTAAGTTTCCAAGATGATGATTGTCTCTTGACACAAGCTAAGATTATAACTTGAGTGTCCCCTTCAATGTCCACATGATGAAAATTCCCTTTTTTGGCAAGAATTAATCTGGAAAGCAATGCCTGAGCCTCAGCCATAAATGGTTAGAATTAGGATTAGAATTAGGGTTATATAGGGTCAGCATTAGGGTTAGGGGTAGAATTAAATTTAGAGTTAGAGTTAGGGTTAGGGTTAGGATGAGAATTAGGGTTACAAATACAATTAGGGCTAGAGTTAGAGTTAGGGTTAGGGAAAGGGTAAGAATTATGGTTAGGGATAGAATTAGGGTTACAAATATAGTTAGGGTTAGAATTTGGGTTAGGGTTAGAATTAGAGTTAGGGTTTGAACTAAAATTAGAGTTAGAGTTAGAGTTAGTGTAAGAGTTAGAAGTAGGGTTAGGATTAGAATTAGGGTTAGAGTTAGGGTTAATGCTAGGATTACAGTTATAGTAAGGGTTAGCATTAGGATTAGGGTTACAATCAAAGTTATAGTGTTAGTGTTAGTATTAGTGTTAGGGTCAGGGTTAGGGTTATGGTTAGGGTTAGTATTAGTGTTAGAGTTAGGCTTAGGGTTAGAATTGGGGCTAGGGTTAGGGTTAGGGTTAGGGTTAGAATTAGGGATAGAATTAGAGTTAGAGTTAGGGTTTAAGTTAGAGTTAGACTTAAAGTTGGAGATAAAGTTGGGATTTGTGTTAGATTTAGAATTAGGGTTAGGGTTAGGGTTAGGGTTAGAGTTAGAGTTAGGGTAAGAATTAGGGTTTGAGTTAGGATTATAATTAGGGTTCAGATTAGAGTTAGAGTTATATATAGTGTTAGGGTTAGGATAAGGGGTAAGGTTAGGTTTAGGGTTAGAGTTAGAGTTAGGGTGAGTGTTAGGGTTAGGGTTACAATTTGAGTTATAGTTATAGTTATAGTTAGGGTTAGAGTTAGAGTTAGAGTTAGGGTTATAATTAGGGGTAGTGTTAGGGTTAGAATTAGAGATAAAGTTAGAGTTAGGGTAAGAGTTAGAGTTAGAGTTAGAAATAGAATTAGGGTTAAAATTAGGGTTAGGGTTAGGTTTAGATAAGAATATCTAAGAAACAATTTTATGGAAATCATTTTCTCTATGATGATGTGAAAATATTATATATTGTTGAATTTTTAATCATGCTAATGCAATTTTTATTGCAATGATCAAGAAATGTAATCAATAAATATGCATTTTATTAAGGACATCTATTTAGGCTTACGATTTTATTTCTTAATTAACATACTTAGTAACCACATCCATTGAAAAAATCTTTTGTACAAAAATAAATTTAGTTTTTCTTGTTCTTTTCTTCATGAAAGTTACATAGAACAACGGGGAAACAAAACTCTCAATACAACTAATTAGAAGTAAAATTCTGAAATCAAAGACAAGAATGAATTATATATAAGAAAAATCTTTGTAATGGTGTAAAAAAATGTCACATTCTTTAATCATTATGATTCCTTTATGACCTTTATTTGAACAATGATTGCAAAACATTTCTTTCATCATTGAGGGAAACCAATCCATTTTTGTAGATGTGTCATAGAAGGAATTTTCTGTGTCTTTCATCTACATTACTTCCATTTCCTCAACACAGTCAATTGGAAATATGTTGTTCTCCACAAATTTTATTATAGTTGTGCATGCCTCTTTAATTATTTGTAGCCATTAAATTTTTACCCCTCTTTTTGCAAAAAAAAATTATTTGTAGCCACTTTTCAAACTTAGTCTCAAAGAAATCACTCGAGGTCATTCAAGTAGTCAAGCTAGTATCAATAATATTTGATTCTTTTTTTGAGACATGCATAACTCAAGTAGTAACCTACAAATTTATAAACAAACATCAATATATAGAAACAGTGAGAATAAAAAAGTATTAATAATTAACATAAATTCTTTAAAATGAATAATTTTCAAAATAAGATAAATAAAAATGAGAATTATTTCAAATGAAACATTTACATTGTAATGTTTGAAGTATGGTGGCATTTCTTTCCACATTTCAACATTACAAACATAAATACAAATAAAAATCTATATATACTATGAAAATATTTAAATAAAATGCATAATATAATTAAATAAGGACAAAATATAAACTAAATATACAATTCACCTATTTTAAATTAATTATCAACTTTAGTAAATATATATTTTATTGATATGGGGACCTTGCTGTCCACCTTAATGATAAAATTTAATTTTGAAATGTGAAATATAAATATTTTAAAATGTGAAAATATAAAACTATTATGAAGCATACAAATCTAAAACATGCAAACCAAAAGCATTTTGAAATATGCAAATCTAAAACTAATATGAAACAGGAAAATCTAAAACTAAATTGAAAAGTATTATCAAATATACAAATCAAATAGATTTCGAATGCAATTCAAATTCTAAATCTAAATCTGAGATGAAACTAATGCTAAAATATTACATGCAAATCTTAACAATTTTGAATAGAATTCTAAATTTGAGATGAAACTAATTGAAATTGAAATCTAAATCAAAGTAGAATATTATAACTAATTTTGAAACTAAATCTACGTCTAAATCTAAATACATAACTAAATCTAAATCTAAATGCAAAATCTAAATAAAATTTAAAATTTAAAAATAGAAATATCACCTACAAAAAAATTACCCTAAAACTTTAATCTACTCCTCTTCAAAACTCCAATCTACTCCAAGAATCTCCACCTCTTCTTCTTTCCAAAAACACAAATAAGAAAAAGAAATGAGGAGCATTTGTTTTATAACCTATAAGAGGCTCCTCATATCCCCCAATAGATGTCTCTTGACATTCCATGATTTTTTTTTCAAATTCCCCCACTCCCCACAAAATATAAGAAAAAATATATTTAATAAAGAGAATATAATTCATATTTAAAATTTTAAAGAAATTATTTTAGCCTTATTTTTTCTGGTCCTATTTTTTCAGGCCGATTTTTTAGCTCCTATTTTTTGGGCCCTTTTTTTTGGGTCATATTATTTTGGCCTCCATTTGGCTTCTTATTCTTAATTTATAATAAATATTTAGATTGAAATGTTTGAAATATGGTGACATTTGCTTCCACTTTTCAAATATTACAAGCATAAATATAAATAAAATGTTTTTTCCTTACACGAATTATTCCTTGGAATATTCTCATGCTGGGAATTGTTGCTCCCATTGTATATGCCTCTCGGCATAATAAATTTGCTAGAAAGTGAATTGATCGACCAACTATTACGTAGCCACTTAAGTTATTATGATTTTTTTTAAAGATTTGATACTCCACTACAACCAATCAAATAAACACCTTTATTAAATTTAATATATATGTAATTGTGCTAAATTGGACGTGATGCAAGCAATGCAACCTATTTTGTCATTACCATAGTGATTACAATTGACTAAATTTTAAATTTGGGGAGCACAAAAAGTTCGTAGTAATTGTGAAAGAAATGAACAATGCCCATTTTACAAATCATCTATATTCCAATCTCCCAACTCACCATCTTGTTAATTTATCATAAAATATTAAAATGATGTATATTCAAATGAACATCATTTTAAAAAAAATATATAAATGTTTACATTGTAGAAAACTTCTAGCTTAACAATCCTAATACACTCAAGTGATGAATGACAGTAAATGAAACAAAACAAGAGCTTTGTATAGCTACAGTCCCACCTTGAGAAAGAAAAGAGAAGCATAAATAATTGCACAATAAAGATACAAGTTTAAATAATAAAAATAAAAGTGATAACTACAAAATCTGTGATTGTTATGTTTCAAGAAACCTATTAAATTAGTAAATTTGGTATCTGTCTTTTGAAAATAAAAATAAAGTTTCATATTTATTGTCACAAGCTACGTAATGAATTTGTCACATAGAAACTTTGGTCCTTTGGCCCAATGTTTCGCCAAAGTAATTTTTAAACCTAAACATGATGATTATTAAAGTAGTTGGTATGAGATCTCCACATTCTATAGGGTAGATGCACGTGCTTCTATTTCAAGCTGAATTGTTTCCCATACTTTTTAGCTAGTGTCCAACAATTATTCACCGAAGTCATGATAGAGCCACCTTGAACACCTTGAGCACCTTGAGAAAAATATTATACTTAAATTGTTTTTTTTTTTTCATATTCTGAAATGCACTCAAAATTTTACTTCCATTCTCACACTTTCTTATGCAAATGATCTCTAGTTTTGATGATTTTGTATACCTTCTATGAAGGTTGGCTAAACTCTATTCGTGAATTGGGAAAGCATGATTGATCTCAGACTTCTTGAATGTTTATTTTGAATACCTTGTACTAAAGGTTGGCTAAACTCTATTCATGAATTATCAAAGCATGATTGATCTCGGACTTCCTGAATGTCCAACCTCCTTCATTCTACATTCTACTAAAGATTGGCTAAACTCTATTCATGCATCAAAAACGCATGATCTTTATTATAAAAAATAAAATAAATAATCAATTATAATATTCTAGATCCAAAAGCTTCTAATACATTTGTTCTTATCAGTTTGGTTGGCCAGCTAATTTGGTTGACCTACGATCGGACCATCTTGAGTTCTACCAAGTGTTTGTTTGAGTCGTGTGGAGCTTTTTGGTCGAAAACAAACGGTCTGAATCATTTGTATCATCTTGCAAAACTCCACACCGTCAATCACTTCAATCAAGCGAATTGACTGAAATACAATAATGATCATAAAAATATTTCTCCTTGTCTTGAAAATTTCCTAGTGGTGAAGGATTCAATATTCTTTCCAACTTGAACAGGCTTCTAATAGTAAACTGTATAAGAAAATCGATTTTACCTTCGATAGTGTTTTATTAAATGATCAAAAGTGGGTAGAGATGGTAAATGAAATCAAGGGAGAAAAGATCTCTCGTACAAACTTTCCAAAGTTTTTTCCAAAGCGAAAGAAAAGCATTTTAGTACTCTTGTGTCTTTTTAAACAGCTCAGTTTTGTCATAAACTGGTCAAACCAACGAGTCTTGTGGCACGCAGAATAAAATTGTATTAAAAAATAGAAAGAAGCTACTTCAGTCATCACTTGTGGAGAAAATCGTAAGATTCCAATATAAAATGGAAGGCGGAGAAAACACAAGTCATTTCAAAATGCATATCAAATTGTGCAAAATCAGCCCTCACTTACAAATTTTCATGTGGAGAACATAATCACTCGTACAAAATTTCCAAGTTTTCCCCAAAGAAAAAGAAAAGCATTTCACTTTTCATAATGCGCTTAACTATTTCGGACAAATTTAAATGCGAATTGGAGATTCTTCATTAAGTTGTGTGGAGCTTTGACGGCAAGAACGACAATTCCTCTTTGACGATTATGAACAGCCTGCATCATTTCAATCGTGCAAAGATTTTTCATTGTCTTGAAATTCTCAGGAGTTTTTCATTGACTGAGTGAAATACAATTAGAATCATTAATTTTTAGGGGCCAATTTCTTTGGTGGTTTCACATTTGTTCGAAATTAAATAGATTTTCAATGAACATTTTAAAAAGATTTGATTTTACTATCCATAGCACATTATTACTCAGTAAAAGTAGGAGCAGATGATAAGTAAAATATCAAGTGGAGATACGCATGTAAATGAGTCATACAAATTTCAAAGGCTTTTGCAAAGCGAAAGAAAACCATTTCACTTTTTGTAGTCTTTAGGTTTTCGAAAATAGCTCAGTTTTGTGTTCAAAACGATCGCTCTTACGAATTTTCCGAGTTTGTTTTTGAAGCAAAAGAAAAGCATTTCAATTTTCATTTTGAAATAGAAGGCGAAGAAATCGCAAGTCTTTTTAACTCTCAAAAGACTACTTTATCTGAAAAATAATAGGTTAGAGGGCTGTATCCCATATCAGCTTGGAAGGCTCTTTCGCTTGAGAAGGCTTCGGTTACCTCTTAACAACTTAATTGGAAGTATTCCCCCTGAATTCAGTCTTCTTTCAAATTTAGAAGCCTTAGCATTAGGACGAAACAATTTGACATGTATTATTCTGCCTTTTTAAGGGAACATATCCTCCTTAAGAATCCTTGATTTGTCCGAAAATAAACTCCGAGGTGGTATTCCTGCTGGGCTGGGTATGCTTGGTCAGCTCACCTGGCTCAATCTTGGAATGAACAACTTAAGAATTGTGAGAAATATACTTTCATAGATTAAAAAAATTTCTCCAAGTGACAGGTAGGTATCGAGTGAACTCGCTACATTAAGGAGCCAAGTAGAGGTTTACTTGGTACCAGTAAATGTCGAGTGACTCAGTCACCAAAGGAAGATGGAGCTCGGCAACAATACTTGGTCAACACTGAGACTGAGTGAGCTCGATCGATGAAGGAATCAAGTAAGCTCGGTCACTTGGCAAGGGAGAGACTGACTGAGCTCAGTAGGAGTAGAAATTGAGTGAGCTCAGTAAGCACAAAGGAGGTACTCCATGGACTCAACTGTAGCTCGGCAGACAACACAAACATGTGCCTCAAATTTTGTCACATTCATTAATTATTCATGGTGGTCACCCTTATATTGAAACAAATTGATTAATATTAAAAAAATGTTAACAGTTTATAATTAATATACCTAAGAATAAATACCATGCACATCTCTCCTTTATGCTGATTATTTCATATCTTTAATTAATAATATTGCGATATTTTATATATTATAGGTATCAAAATCTAAACATTACTCGTTTTTGTCATTTTATACCAGTACTACAAAATACAACACATAAACTAGTTGGCTAGAAAATAAATCAACAATTTATATAAAAATCCTAGGAAGTAGATGTAGATGAACGATGATTATTCCTTGAACCATACATATTTATACTTCTTGTGTTGTTTAGAAAAGGTGATATGTCTATTGCTGATAAAGGAATGATAAAAGTACCAAGAAAGGCACCTCTAATTGTATCTAGTCTACCAACTATTTAGTCATATCAGGTCACTCTTGAGGTGACTCCCTTGTGAAAAATAGTACAAGTTCTATAAATTGGGTAAGACATTATATTACCATTAATGTTTCTAATTCATGAGAATATATAAGAAAATAATCATCCACCATATCTTAGATTCTATTTGGAAAAATTGTATACATCTTCTTTTGGAGTAAGTATTCCTCCAATTCCATTTTCTAAAGGGGGGTGTAGTTCAATATGTGCTTTTGGAAAATCCTTTCTATCAAACTTCGATCAAGAAATATAAGGATCAAGTTCATAGTTTTTAGCTCGGCTTTCAAATTAAAAACATGTTGGATGTTCTTACAATGGTAGTGGTTGAGTTCAATTCGAAAGGTATGGATGGAACCTCTTCTTGTCTACAAACTTCAATTCACACATAGTGATCCAAGCAATATTTGAGAAATTTTAGCTGTTCACCCTTGTAACCTCTAACTCTTTGATTTTGAATTTAGGGAATTGGATGATGAAGCTTTTGTAAATAAAAATGAGCCAAGTTTCTTCTTTTGATAACCTTCTATTTTCTTTTCCCTGCAATTCAAAAACCAATTTTTTTAAGAAGTTATTTTGAACCCTCCTGAAATCTTCATAATTCTTCTTCTGCAGTAATGGGTAATAGTCATAGAATGTCATATTACTAGAGTAAGAAAAGTTTTGAAAATTAAGTCCAACATGGGGATAAAACAAGGCATAGCCTTGAATTCTTGAATAGAAGATACTCTAATAGCATGAATAGGTAGTAAAGTTCTCAATACTTTACTTATAACTTCTTTGTCATTAATGACCCATCCAATAGTTTTGATGGCATACACAACTTCTTTGATTCGATTACTGCATTGAAAAACATTTTCTCTTTCTTTCATTTGCATCTCGTCATACTTTCCTCTTAGGATGTCAACCTTGTCTCTAAATACATTCTGATCTCTGCCATGCACAGGTATCAAGATGTTCCATAGCTCTTTAGCAGTAGCATAGTCTTTTACATCATCAAATATGCATCATTCAGTGAAGAAGCAATCATAATCAGCACACTATTGTGTTCTCTCTTCTAGTTCATCTCATCAATTCCCATAGGTTGGTTAGTGCAATCTATTGTCTCCAATTCTTGATAGATACAAAATCATTCTGCTATGCTATGATGAATAGTTCACCCTATTCATCTTAGGCACATCTCTTTTATACATCTTTATATCTTTAGCTTAAGTCTCTTTAAATATTCTCCTTCAAGCACTTATCTTTGATACCAATTGTTAGATAACTAAGCATGGGGGTTGAATCAGTCATATCTAGTTATCCTACATGTCCTTAAAAAATACTTTTCATAAAACTTTTTTTTCTTTTAGTTTCTACTAAGATGCAACAATAAACAACAAAAATGGAATAATATGCAACACAATAAACATTCCCACAATTTGACACAAACATTTGACATGAAAACCCTATAAATGGAAAACCCACATAGAAATTAGCAACCCAAAAATTTCACTCTTCTAAATGGCACTCTGCTAAGAGCCTACCATTTAAACAGTTACATACACATCATTACATGTGACCTTGCTAGAGGATTTTTTTAAAATATCATCTAGACCTTATCATTCCATTCAACATATGCAGAGTAGCCTGTTCTAATTGACTTATAAAACACTTGGTTAAGATATTTTTTGTTACAATGGTTAGAATGCAACAATGAAATGATTTCTTATATTTAGAACTACCTTTTTTGTTCAAAATTGTGTTTCTCTCCATCTCTTTCTTTTGTCTTCCTTCTAATCCCTTATATTTGATCCACTTAACAACCCATCCACTTAACACTTCTCTTGATTGATCTTCACAATGCAATACAACTTGGTTTTCCTCTAGCTATAACTTTCTTCAATTTCTTCAGTTTCTTCAAGTTAATCAGGAAGAATAAATATTGCATTCATTCCCTAAATATAAGGATTTATGCTTCATCATTCCATCATATCCATTCATTTTTCCACTTAATTACAATAGTTAGATTTTCAATATGGTTAGGTTGATTGAATCTAGACACTCGATCAATACTTCTTCACCTTGAAGTTTGTGTTGTATCTTAAAATAATAAATCTCCTCCATTAGAACTATCTTGAATTTCCCCAGAACCATTGATCTCATAACTACCTTCATCTTTGTCCACAAAAGTTCTTTTTATTCATCAAATTTTGGCCTTAAGTTACATATTTTCTATATTATTATTTCTTTCCATGCCCAATTAACACTATGTCTTCACTCAATACTTCACTCAGTTAATATTGTTTTTTCTGAAGAAACACTAGACTTCCTTCACTTCTTTCCTTGCACTTAGTTACCTAAATGTAGTAGCTTGGTGACAACTATAGTCACTCTGTTACTACTAAGATTCTTCTTTCACCGACCAAACTAGCTTTTCTTCTCAAGACTTGATAACATCCTTATAGATGATTTCACCACTTAATCAAATCATCTAAGACAATAAAATCATCATTACACTATCATTGTTGAACTCATTCAAGTTCCCATTGAATACCATAAACTTATCATTACTTTACATCATTCCCATTCTTTCTTCAAATATTCTTCATCAATCAAATCCTCTTTATCAATAAAATGATATGGCACTCTACTAAATTGTCATAATGTCCCACCCATTTAGGCTTGACATCAACAACAACATAACAAAAAATATGTCTCTTTCATATACATCAACAACACTACCAGTTGAGGCTAATAGTTAATTTATTTTGTAACATGATTATCAATACACAACTTATTAGATTGGAATGGCATACCATAAGTCTAAGAAATGAACTAATGAAATAATTTTAATCATGTCACAAGACCAAGAGTCTAAGGAACCAATCTATACATCTTTATAATTTTATTTTTTCTCCCCTCTACATGTCTCTATATATATCACTTTATATCTCTATCCTTATCTTTTTATTTCTCATCCATATTCTTTTTCCTTTTCTATATATTTGTTTCTTCCATCTCAATATATCACACTCCCCTCTCTATTCATCTCTTCTTCTTTGTATTTCCATTGCCACTCTCCCTTAATCTTGACTTTTTCTATTCATATTGCTCCCTCTCTTTGTATCTCTTCTTATGGAAAACATAAACCTAATGGTTATAAATCATTTCTTATATTCTTCACTTAGATACTATTGAATCTATGTTGGGATCCCTCTAAGTAGACGCTTAGTTGATTTGAAGGTATAACTTATTCATTGAGATTTTTTTGCACAAATAATAGCTTTGCAAAGTCCTTTTCATTGATCGCAAATTTCATAAGTCTTCTTTGAAACAAAGGAAAATTTTAGCAATGAAAAATATTTGAACACCATATAAATTAGCCAATAACTTGATGAGCCAAATCAATTGGCTGATTGATAGAGCCAAATCAATTGGCTGATTGATAGAGCCAATTGGTTTAACAAGCATATGGGCTACACTAGTGAGCTAATTAATCTTCTTCTAAAACAATTAGTAACAAGTTATATTAAAGAAGAAAAGTTAGCCAATGATTTACTTGATATAACTATTCTCTTTTCAATAAATATAGAATCTTTTCTTGTTAAATGTATGGACTAAGTTGGCAAAGGCTATAATAATAAATGCAATAATAGGCATAATTGAAATATAAATTCATCTAAAATTTTACCTATTCCTAAAGTACACTCATTTATTCTTGAAAAAAATGTAAATTCATTTATTTAAAATAAAAATTGTAAGAACGGTTTAAGGATTTGCTCCCGATCTTCAACTTTCACTTAATTATAATATACACTCATACTCATAGCATGTGGAATACAACAGTTAAGTAATGACAAATAAAATATAGGTAATCCTAAATTAATGAAAGATAGGAGCTCCTCAATTATTTCTAGTGTGTGGAATACATGGGTTAAATAGTGATAAATGAAAGACATACACTCTCCAATTTTTCATAGCATGTGGAATACATTGGTTAAAGAGTCACAAAAGAAAGACACTCCTCAATTATTCATAGTGTGTGGAATATATTGATTAAGTAATTACAAATGAAAGATAGAGACCCCTCAATTATTCATAGCATGTGGAATACATTAGTTAAGTAGTGACAAATAAAAGGCATACACTCTTCAATTATTCATGGAGTGTCAAATACATTTGTTAAGTAGTGACAAATGAAAAATTGCACTCAATTATTTGTAGAGTGTGTAATGGATTAATTAAATAGTGAAAAATGAAAGACAAACACTCCTCAATTATTCATAACATGAAGAATATATTAATTAAGTAATAACAAACGAATCACATATATTCCCCAATTATTCATAAGGTATGAATACATTAGTTAAATAGTGACAAATAATGAGAGAAAGATATTTTTGCTTATTCATAGCATGTGAAATATGTTTGACTAAGTAGTAACAAACGAAAAATATTCATCTAATCTCCACCCTTCAATTATTCATAGCGTCTGGAATACGCTGATGAAGAAATGATCAATCAAAAATAGACAGAACACGTTTTAGCCTTCAATTATTCACAGCGTCTTGGGGACGTTGCAAGTAAAGACAAGTGCAGAAGAAGATTCCAGTTGGAGCAAAAGTTACGGCTGCAAGAATAGACACAAGCATCTGCAGCTCGTTTTCAGCGCCCACTTCACACTTCATTCATAACTTCTGGAGAAAATTGTATTGCAGACAAATATTGAAGACGATGAAATTCTAAGACATTTCAAAATGGGAGGGAATCGTTCTTTCGTTACGCCTCGATCAACGAATTGCCTTTTCAAACTCAACTTTCACAGATCATCTTTATGACAAATTTTAATTTGAACTATTTCATATACCACCAATTTATTTGTTTTGGGTCTTTTCGTGGGCAAGCTAAGAATTAAGATGGCGATTATGATGCCTCTTCTTCTGTCTTTCTGCGATTATGATGCGATTATGATGCCTATGTCATGAGTATGATGCCTCCTCATAAGCTCTTCCTCCATGGGCTTCGCTTGATAGATAACAGCCTAAGTGGAAGCAATCCCCCTAAGTTTTAGTCTTCTCTCAAATTAAGAAGCCATAGGATTAGGATAACCGGGAAGCGGCTATGTAGCCGACTAATTCAATCGATTTAATTATTTTATAATATTTATTAATTAGATTTTTTTGAAAAAAATTAGTGTATACTTTTTAATTTATTTAATAAATATATTTAAATTGTCAATTAGTCAGCTGTATAGTCACTTCATCATTATTCCACCTTTTTTAGGAAACACGTCTTTTATAAGAATCCTTGAATTGAGTAAAAATAAACTCTAAGGTGGTATTCCTCATGAGTTTGGCATGTTTGGTCAGCTAAATTGACTCTATCTTAACATGAACAACTTAATTAATCATTGGAGATGGTGGACTTTGAATTGGCAAGAAATATACCTCTTGAAGTTATGGGTCTTCAAAATCTTGAGTTCCAATAATTTCTTACAAGGTTCAATTTTGGAAATGAGCAAAATGGTTATGGTTCTAGCTATAGACGTTTCCTAAAATAATTTAACAGGTGCCATTCCTAGTGCATTGGCAAGTTGCAAGGGCTTTGAATATCCGAATCTCACAATAATTTGTTAGGCATCATACCAATGGCTTTCATGAAGATGAAAATGCTCTAACATCTCAATCTCTCTTCAAAAAGGCTAACTCAAGAGGTCCCAAAAGGAGGTTTTTTTGCAACAATTGATGCCTCAGGAATTATGGGAAATCTTGGCCTTCCTTTGTAGTGGATGGATAAATGTACTGCCATGCTCTAATTCTAATCACAAACAACAATGAGACTCAAAAAAAGTTGATTATTCCTATTGTAGTTGGCATTGCAATTTTTATTGTCTCTACTACTGGTATTGGTAGTGTTTTTCTATAGATCATGCAAACATTTCAGGACCCCTTCTCTCAGAGTATGGCCTCCAAAATTTTCATATGAAGAACTTGTAGAACCAGCTGGTGAATTTAGTGATGAAAATCTTTTAGGAATTGGTAGTTTTGTATAGGGGTTTTGAAGAATGGTAGAGATATTGTTGTTAAATTTCTCCATTTATAATATGAACATGCTCATCAAAGTTTCAACAAAGAATGCAATGTACTAAAGAGAGTTTGACATTGCAATTTGATTAAAATAATTTTGATATCCTCCAACCTTGATTTTAAATCCTTAATTGACTCATTCACGTGAAATGGAAGTTTAGAGACATGGCTATATCACCTAGAAGGTGGTAGATGTAGATTAAATTTGAGTGATCATATAATGATAGAAATAGAGATAGCAAAGGGAATGACATATCTGCTGACAATTGGTTATATGAAGATATGTAATTATTGTCACTAATGGCAACACATGATGTACATTCTTGTAGAAAATGTCAAAAATAAAGATACTTAGCTTTTGGTACTCAGAAAATTGTCTTAGTATGAAAATGGTTTACAACAGTATATTGTTTTGTATGTAACTTGTTACCGATGTCATATTATGACTAACAAGGTTACATGGAGGAAGAGTCAAGTGAGTTGAACAAGTGGTTAACATAATGTGTAGGAATACTAACTCTAACACTTGTTATTCAAGTTTTACTGAATGCAGTTATATGTTTATCAGATAGGAACATAGAGCAATATTTAAAGTATAACTTGTTTATATAATGTTATTTCTAAAAGAGACGTTACATAGAGACATAATACATATTGGTGATGATGTGTACAACCTTACACATCAGTATGGACAATATGGATAAAAGATATTCAACATTTACCGAACATTGGAATAAAAGGTAGATGAATTATTTTATTTACAAAATGATTAGTTGACCAATTAGAGCCGACATCCTAGATGTTTACTCTAAGTTGGAAAAGTATATTTTGGTCCTAGCCAACCAAAGAACAATTTTTGTAAAGGCATGGTATGTGTATGCAAAGATAACTTGAGAAGTTATTTGGAAGAGGTGATGCGAATGAAAGCTAATATGAATGTGAATTTTTGTATCTCATGAAGTGAAGTTTTTTAGAACCTAATTTTCCAATCCAAGATCAAGTTGAGGTCAGAGATCAGTTGAAAGAAAGTTAATACATCTATTCTTCTATATTCGAGGAACTTAAAGGCTAATTACTTGTTTGGGTAGTGAGCTCATCTTGTAATTGGAAGTGCATGTTTGGGTAGTGAACTCTTCTTGTGTACATTGTACTACAACTCCTAACATGGTTGGAATCTCCTAATGCTGGGATCAAAAGTCTCTTAAGAAGGACTCCTATGTACTGATTGTGGTTTATAGACTCCTAACAGGGTCCATCCTCTAACAAGGAACATATATATCAGTATATCTTTGTGGGCATCATTTCCACCAGAGTTTTCCCTTGGCTAGGGTTTCCCTAGTTAACAAACTATAGTGTTATGAGTTCTCTTTTTGTATGGTTATTGTTACTATCTAACATTACTTGTTTACTTTATTATGTACGGTTTAAAGTAACAAATAATATCCTATTGGCAGAAAAAGTTTGTAAATTACTGATTTAACACCCCCCCCCGCCTCACCTCGTAATTCTTATTTGTAATAATTGGTATCAGAGCTCAGTTACTCAAAAGAGGCTTAAGAAATTGAGTAAGATCCCTATGGATATGGAACAGTTGAAGAGGAACCTTGGAGAGACACTTGAACAAATTGATCTCCTTATTGAAGAAAGAGATAAATTAAGAGATAGGATTGAAGCCTCCAAAGTATACATTGGATAGCTGAAGGACAAGATTGAACATCTTAAATCCAAGCCTAAATCTACTAAATCTAAAATTGATGATGATGAAGATTCAAAGCTGAAAATAGAGTACAATATCTTATAGCATGAATTGAAGATTACAAATCTAAGGCTGAGCTTGAAGAGTGATCCTAGCAAAGTTGAATCTGATTTGAAGACTGAAAATTTAGATCTTAGAGCCAATCTAGAAAAGATGGTATTTGAACTTCAAACATTAAAAGAAGATCATGAAGAACTTCAAAAGTAAAACACTATTGTGAAAGGTGAACTAACTCAAAGCAAAGTATAGCTTGAAAAACTTTATTCTAGTAGAGAAAATTTTGATGAACCAATGTCAATACAAAGACCTACCTATGATAAGAATAGTCTTGGTTACCTATTTAACATGTCTATAAAGAAACTTGAAATTCGATCAAATTTGAAAGAAAAAGATAAATTTGATGATAAAATTGAATCCAATTAATCCTCTATTAAATCTAAAGAAGTTGGACAAGGAAAGGAACCTAATAAATTGAATGAACCTAAGCAAGTTGAATCTCCTAAAGAAACTAGGTATGAATTTAGAGGTAAGTTCTTTTCATGTAATGGAATAGGTCATATGAAAAGAGATCGTACAAATAAGTCATTTAATCATGTTACAAATTTTTATTGTCATAATTGTCATGGAATTTGTCATAAAGCAATTGATTGTAGGAAACAAAAATATGATAATGATAGAAGGAATAGTAGAATGTTTGGAAATACTAACCCTGTAGATAGAAGAAGATCTAATTAGAGGACATCAAGAGAAAGAAGACCTTATGAAGAAAGAAGATATATTGTGTGTTATAAGTGTATCAACTTTTGACACATATCCCATAATTGCCAAGCACCTCTTGATCAACAAAATCCTAGAAGTAGAACCACAGTATGTTAGTTATGCAACAACTTTGGACATATAGTGAAGTATTGTAAAATGGATAGAAGGAATGATGGAAGAAACTTTGGAGGTAGAAGGAATGGAGGAAGAAACTTCGGAGATAGAAGGAACAATGGAAGAAACTTCAAAAATAGAAGAAATGATGAAAGAAACTTCAAAAATGACAAAAGAATCATTAAAAGAACTCTAGAACTAACAAAGATAATGAAGATCAAAGAAATGTAGTTACTTAACTTTGAGAGGAACTTAATGAGACATTTTTAAAAGGATGAACTATTTCTAAGGAAAAATTAGATGATGCAGAGATAGGAAGATTGAAGTCAATATTTGAGTTTGATTCAACCAAGTTGAATTAAGCTCTTTCATAGCACTAGAATTTAAAACTTCATTAGGAGATTGACCTATGAGTAGCGAGGCTTAGAAAAGATGTATCGAGATGAGTTTATATTGTAGCTAAGCTCACTTGCAATTTGGAGTTTATGAAAATAAGTTACAAAGGAAATTAGAGTTACTGTTATAAAAGAGAAAGTGTATTTGATAACAGAAGATGAGATCTATGTTTTCACATCAAATTTCATGGAGAGAAGTTTTGTGGAGCATTGTCATGATGAAAGGAAGGTATGGTAAACCTCAGGTAGCATTTGAAGATCGAATAGAAGATTTTGAGTAGATATTTTATTTTAGAATGAAATTGACAGCTTTTTGATTTTGCAATGTACACAGTTAATGCAAGTTCAAGTTGGATGAACAAAATGAAGTAAAAACTTAATTTCCACCACACTACGAATAGTTTAGAAGGATAGAGCATCTAGAAGCTATTTTTCAAGGTGATTTCAAGAAAAATCCTACTTCAAAAAGGTATTTTCCATGTAGAATTTCTTCAATAAGTTTATATTTGGTAAAATCATGGATATGTTAGTAGTTCATAATGTTGAGGATGATGAGAGACCCAAATTGAAGGTTGTTTCTATGAAATCCTTAGAAGGAACCCTGATTTCAACTCTATCTGTAACTCTAAACAATGTAGTTTATTTGGAAGTTGTTGGAAGTAATTTAACTAGCAAGTTTGAAACTATTGGAAGTGAATTTATGAACAAGAATATGTAAAAAAATTTCAACCATGATATGCCTATGAAGCCCAAATTCGAATGTCTAAAGGATTTAGAGCTAATCAAATATCATTTCTATCATGAACTTGATAATGAAGAATGGACTCAGATCATATTAAGAAGAATTCATGATGGAAAGTTTTGGATAAGAGATAATGTAGTTGACATTTTATCCAACCTTATTCATGAGGTTACTGGTCTTAGCTAACAAGGAAGTGTACTTATTGGTGAGAGATTAGTTAATAAGAAGGTTGAAAGCTATACTAAGGTAGTTTATAATGGAAAGGCTATGGTGATCAGCACTATTAAATGAAATCATGTGAGATTCTTGACTAGAATCATTGCATATTCTATTTGTGCAAGTTCTAAAATTGATAAATTGTTCGCAAGATTTATCTATGTAGCCTATAAGATTTGTATTGAGAAGGAATAAGTGAACCTAAGTGAGATTCTGAGAGTAAAATTCCTTAAGAATCTGGAGAAGATCAAGAGAACTAAGAAAGGTGTATTCAGATTCCAGTCACTAATCAATCACATTTTCTTTCATGTACTTAAGAGATTTCCATTTCTATTAGTCACAAAAATTATGAGTACTGAAAGGTGTACTATGGATAAGATAATAGATGTATGCATAAGGCATCCTATAGATAAAATATCAAATAGCGGAAACTTGATTATGAGAACGTTCCAGAATGAGATGAAATAGAGATTCAAAATTGCACCTACAATTTTTGATAGATTTAAGAATGATATATGCTTTATGGTAGATATAGATCTAGCACATATTGAAGACGTAGAACCTAAGAAAACATTTCTTGATCCCTTAGGTAATGAGTTGAGTGATGATGTACCTATTGGTTACATTGATCTTTTATTGAACTCTGAAAAGGACCAAGCATCTTATAGATTTGGAAGATATGAGGAGATAACTCAGTTAGCTTACCAAGCATCCTTGGAGAAAGCATCTCATAAGAAGATTGAGACTATAATGAAGAAAGTAATAATTGAGGCTAGTATGCTAGAAAGTGAATCACAGGTAGTCAGGGAAACAAACAAACAAGGTGTGATGCATGTGCAACCTTTATTAGTTGGGCAAGCATTGGGTGTATCTATTACAAAAGCTCCTATAGAGCAAAGTATTCCATATATTTTTGTATAAGTCAAGGAACCTAGTGAACCAAAGAGAAAATCTAAAAGGCTAGTAGAAGCTAACTCACAAGACAAAGAGAGTCAAGCAACAGGCTACTAGACTAGGGAAAATGCAAGAAACATTGTTGACAATTGTGGAATCCAGTGATGAAGAAGAAGAGGAACATGAAGTCAAACAACCAAAAAATGTTATTTTTTCTAAACAACCAACAAGTAAAACAAGGCAACCATGGAAGCTTAAGATAGAAAAGATCAACACAACCATTGCAAATGAAGAATTTATTTTTCAAATGAACAAGTTTTATGTTTTGTATAGTGATATTGAGAAAAATCAAATCGATATCTCTACTATGAGATATATATATATATATATATATATATATATATATATATATATATATATATATATATATATATATATATATATATATGTATGTATGTATGTATGTATGTATGTATGTATGTATGTATGTATGTATGTATGTATGTATGTATGTATGTATGTATGTATGTATGTATGTATGTATGTATGTATGTATGTATGTATGTATGTATGTATGTATGTATGTATGTATGTGATTCTTAATAACTTGAAACTTGAAGTCATTGAAGGAATCGTAAATCAAAAATTTTATAGAGAAGAAGACACCAGTTCGAGAAGAAGACATGGAACTTTGGAAATTAATGATAACGACCATATGTAAAACTAATGATGAAGAAAAAGTCAAAAGATTGATGAACAAACTAGCACCCTACCTATAGAATAAAATGAGGCTATTTCTATTTATGGGAGTAGAGAAGAAAGTTATAAGAAGTGAAACAATTGCAACCATGAACTAGATGATGTTAGAATCAAAGAAAACACCTACCACAACACAAAAAAACTCCAGAAGTGTCAATAAGTGATGACACCATGTAGATTGATCAAACAAATGTTACTGTTAACATTGATGAAAATATTTTTGAAGGTATTAATTAGCCCGAGTCTCTTTCCAAGGACATTCAAGATCATTTGAAACTAATTGAAGGAGAGAAGAGGCAATTACAAGAAGAAAAGAAAAAGATTGAAGAAGCCAAGAAGAAATTTCTTAAGGAAGAAAAGAGGCAGAAAGAAGAAAAGAAGAGGAAAGAAGAGGAAGAAGAAAAGAAGAGGAGAGAAGAGGAAGAAGAAAAGAAAGAAAAGGAAAGAAAAGAAAAAGACGAGAAAGAAAATCAAGAGAGAAGAACAAAGGAGGAAGCAAAGAAGAAGCTAAAGGAAGATGAGACTAAAACATCTAGCTCATCCACTCCACTATATCTTTCCAACCTAACAGGTGATGATGATGATCAAACTGACTTGATCTCATCCTTGACAAAGTTGATTGAGAAGAATAAGAAGGTAAATAGCCTACAAAGAACATTGATTGAGGTGAATGATTGATTACAAAACACTCTAGTAGCCAAACATATAGAGGCAGATCCTAAATAAAGAGCCAAAACTGTAATAAATTCTATTGATGAAAAGTTCATAGATTTGTTGAGTGTAGTAGAGTCTAAAGCTCAAATTTCTCATGATGCTAATATTTTTAGCACTATTTGTCAGAATATTAAGAATGATTTGATGAGTCTTGATACTTGTATCAAGGAACTGCAAAGATGTCAACAAGATGGCAAGGTATTGTACATTAAGTATACTTTATCTCACAAGTTGACAAAGGATATAGATGGTAAGATTGAAATGAAACTGAGTGAGCTAGAAACTTTGATAAGTTAGGTACAAAAAACCTCTAGCAAAATTGATGATTTTGAAGGACAAGTTACTAGTACTCACTCTGACATCAGGAAACTACAACTTGAAAAAGAGAAAGTTTTGAAAAAAGTATCAAATTTTAGAGAGACTATAGCTCTAAAGATATTAGCCATTGAGAGACAGTTGGACGAATGTGTCAAAGAAAAGGACACTTATTCCAATTTCTTATATTCTGACCTTAATGTAGTTGAGATGGCATCATATGCCTTATGTGTAATTCTTGCTTTTGCTAAAGCAACCAAGGACACATGGGAGAAAGGTATGAAGAGTCTTAAGGAAATTTTTGATGATTGCATGAAGATAATATCAGCTTAAGGCAGAAATACATAAATTTTAACAATTTTTTACAGTAGATAGACATATAGATTTTGATAGTTTTTGGACATTACAACCTTTGTCATTGATGTCAAAGGGGGCGAAGTTGCATGAGAAAATTGTAAGTTATGCATTTTGTAATCATATCAAAAGGAGGAGCATTTGTAAGATGGAACAATTGTAATAGATTATAAATGTAGTCATATTGTAATGTTTTGGAAAAGTTTTTGATAATTAGCCAAATTTCCTTATTTTGTTGCCATCAGTGCCAAAGGGAGAGATTGTTGAAAATTGGCTATATGAAGATATATAATTGTTTTCATTAATGGCAACATGTGATGTACATGCTTGTAAAAAACCTCAAAAATAAAGATACTTAGTTTATGATACTCAAAAAATTGTCTAAGTATAAAAATGTTTTAAAGCAGTGTATTGCTTTATATGTAACTTGTTATTAACATCATATTATGACTAATGAGGTTACATGGAGGAAGAGTCAAGTGAGTTGAACAAGTGGTTAATTTCGTGTGTAGGAATACTAATTCTAACACTTGTTATTCAAGTTTTAGTGAATAGTTATATGTTTATTACACAGGAATAGTGAGCAATATTTAAAGTATAACTTTTTTATATGATGCTATTTCTAAAAGAGAGGTTAGATAGAGATAGTATACATATTGGTGATGATGTGTATAACCTCAGACATCAATATGAACTATATAGATAAAAGATATTCAAGATTTATTGAACATTGAAATGAAAGGTAAATGTATTATTTTGTTTACAAAATAATTATTTGACCAATTAGAGACGACATCCTAGATGTTTACTCTAAGTTGGAAAAGTATATTTTGGTCCTAGCCGACCTAACAACAATTTGTGTAAAGGCATGGTATATATGTAAAGACAACTTGACAATTTATTTGGAAGAGGTGATGCGAATGAAAAGTAATATGAATGTGAATTTTTGTATCTTATGAAGCAAATTTTTTGAGAACCTAAGGAGTATACTAAATTTAATCATTTTCATCTGGCCAAAAGTAACCTCCATATATAACATAATTTAATTATTAGTCCTATCAATTGGTTAAATATAACCTTCATATATAACATAATAGTAAATTTAAGTGTTTTTAGATACTAGTTAGAGAGAGTGGCCAAATGCTTCCATATATAACATAATTTAAATATTAGTTTGTCAATTGGTCAAATGTAAGCTATGTTAGATTGTGGTGACTGATCAGGAAAGTACTGTACATACTTCATAAATAGTAGCCGACATGGTAGCCGACATATTATGGCCAAAATATTATGGTAGCCGACATATTATGGGAAGTAGCCGACATGGTAGCCGACATATTATGGCCAAAATATGGCCGACATGTTATAACCCTAAAGCAGTTTAATACTTGTATAAAAAGGGCTTAGGGTTGGGTATTTTTGATATGTGGTGATACGAAATTGGTTCTTGTGGCGGTATTGAGCTGTAAGGGATTACGGATTGTAATCAGGTTGTAATCACTGGATTGTAATAAGATCGGACTTGCTATTTGGTGGACATAGCCCAAGGATTGGGTGAACCACGTTAAATCTTGGTGCCTTGTGTTCATTTCTGTGTGTTCTATTATTTTCTGTTATTGGTTATATTTGCATGTAGTTTTTATTTCTGTCCGTGGTTTATCCTAACAAGTGGTATTAGAGCAAGGTTGTCTTTCAGTTATCCTCTACAGGAAAGTCTCACGGTTAAGTGGGAGTCTCACAGTTGAGTGGGAGCAATGGAAGATGAGGGTAAGCTGAGGGTTGACAGGTTTAATGGGTAGAACTTCCAGTTATGGAAGATGCAAATGGAAGACTATTTATATCAGAAGGATTTATGGAAGCCGTTGGAAGGAAAAGCCAAGAATCAGGGAACTATGTCAGAGGCTGAATGGGATCTTTTGGATAGAAAGGCACTCAGAAGCATTCGGTTATGCTTGGCACCATCGGTGGCATTTAATATTACAAAAGCAAAGACGATAGAAGATTTGATGAAAACCCTAGCGACACTATATGAAAAGCCCTCCGCTTCAAATAAGGTATTTCTCATGAAGCGTTTATTTAATATGAAAATGTCAAAAGGTGGATCTGTTGCAGATCATTTAAATGAGTTTAATACTATTAATAGTCAATTATCTTCTGTGGGTATCAATTTTGATGAAGAAATTAGGGCTCTCTTGATTTTGTGTTCTTTGCTTGAAAGCTGGAATGGCTTGATAATGGCGTTGAGTAATTCTGTTCCTGGATCTAGTACCCTAAAATATGATGATGTGATCAGTGTTATTTTAAGTGAGGAAACTCGTAGAAAATCCTCAGGTGGATCTACATCAGGAAGTGCTTTAAATGCACAAAGCAGGGGCAGAACGACTGAAAGAGGAAGTAACTCTGGAAATCATGGGAAATCAAGAGGAAAGTTAAAGGGGAGGAGGTCTCAATCGAGAGGACCAAATGATTGCTGGTACTGTGGGAAACTAGGGCACAAAAGGAAAGATTGTTGGACTTGAAAGAAAAATGAAGGAGATAAATCAGATGGAGACAAAGAGGCAAATGTGGTAAGTAACAAATCCGAAGAGGATGCTTTGCTTTTGTCTTTAGAGAGTGTTGATGATTCATGGGTTTTAGATTCTGGTGCTTCTTTTCATGCTACACCTCATAGAGGTTATTTCATTGATTATGTCCAAGGGGATTTTGGGCTTGTTTATTTGGGGGATAATGAACCCTGTCAGATTGTTGGAAAGGGAAAAATTAAGATTAAGTTGCAGAATGGGAATCATTGGCTACTACATGAGGTAAGACATGTTCCAAAGCTAAGTAGGAATTTAATTTCAGCAGGGCAACTCGGTGATGAGGGTTGTGTATTTACTTTTAATGATAAAAATTGGAAGGTTTCAAAAGGTTCCCTTGTAGTAGAAAAAGGTGTGAAAGTAGGCACCTTATATCTTTGTACAGGTCATATTGTTCATTCTACTTTGATTGTTTCAGAGAAAAATGAATATTCAGGAACAATTACTGCAGTTGAGCAGGGAGAACAAATAGCTGCTGTAGATTCTGATACAACGTTGTGGCACAATAGACTTGGGCACATGAGTGAGAAAGGTATGAAAGTACTTCATTCAAGGAAAGTTTTACCAGGTCTAAAATGTGTGAATATGGATTTCTATGAAAGTTGTGTGTATGGAAAACAAAAGAGAGTGATTTTTGTAAAGACAGGGAAGGAAAACAAAAAGGAGAAATTAGAGCTTGTGCATACAGATGTATGGGGACCGGCTCAGGTATCTTCCCTTGGTGGCTCTCATTATTATGTTACATTTATTGATGACGCAACTAGAAAAGTATGGGTTTATTTCCTTAGACAGAAATATGATATATTTCAAACTTTTAAGAAATGGAAATGCTTGGTTGAAAATGAGACTAGTAAGATATTAAAATGTCTCAGATCTAATAATGGTGGTGAGTATTGCAGTCATGAATTTGAAGATTATTGCTCCACTAATGGTACTCGTAGACAAAAAACTGTTCCAAGGACTCCACAGGAAAATGGAGTGGTTGAACGCATGAACAGGACTATAATGGAGCGCGCAAGGAGCATGAGGTTGCATGCTGGGTTGCCCTTACACATGTGGGCGGAGGCTGTCAATACTGTAGTATATTTGATTAATAGAGGTCCCTCTACTCCTTTGGGCTGTGGTATTCTAGAGGAAGCATGGACTGGTAAGAAGGTGAGTTATTCTTTTCTCAAGACCGTCGGTTGTGAAGCTTTTGCTGATATAGACTCTGAAAATAGAACCAAGCTAGAAGCTAAATCAAAGAAATGTGTTTTTGTTGGATATGGCATTGATGAATTTGGCTATAGGCTTTGGGATTTTGAAAATCATAAAATTATAAGAAGCCGGGATGTCATATTCAATGAAAAAGTGTTGTACAAAGATCTGTTGTAGCAACATGAGAAGAAAGAAGATGATTATGTAGTGCTGGATGATACTCCAAAAGCTGATGTTCCAGCCATTCCTCATGATGTGCAACAATTGCAACAACAAATACCACACACACCAGTGAATGTTAGATGGTCAACAAGGCCAATTAGACCTCCACAAAGGTTTTCTCCCTCTTTGTATTCTATTTTACTTACTGATGCTGGTGAACCTGAAAGTTATGATGAAGCTGTGGAGGTGGATACTAAGATTCAGTGGGAGTCTGCCATGAAAGATGAAATGGACTCTTTGCTGAAAAATAAGACATGGAATTTGTGCAAGTTGCCTGTAGGTAAAAAGGCTTTATAGAATAAATGGGTTTATAGGTTGAAAGAAGAGGAAGGAGGTAAGAAAAGATTTAAGGCCAGGTTAGTTGTAAAAGGATTTGCACAGAAAAAGGGAATTGATTTTTATGAGATATTTTCTCCTGTTGTTAAAATGACTTCTATTCGTACTGTTTTAAGTCTTGTGGCTACTGAAGATTTGCATTTAGAGCAGATGGATGTTAAAACAACCTTTCTTCTTGGTGATTTGGATGAAGAAATATATATGGCTCAACCATAGGGTTTTGAGGTCAAAGGTAAGGAGAACATAGTGTGCAAATTGAAGAAAAGTTTATATGGCTTGAAGCAAGCACCTCGGCAATGGTATCTGAAATTTGATAGTTTTATGCATGAGCATGGATATAATAGGTGTCATTCAGATTACTATGTTTATTTTAAGAGGTTGGATGATGATAGCTACATTATTTTATGTTTATATGTTGATGATATGCTTATAGCTGGGTCTAACATGGATCATATTAAGGGGCTGAAACGCCAATTAGCACATGCATTTGCTATGAAGGATTTGGGAGCAGCAAAACAAATCCTTGGTATGAAGATTTTTAGAGATAGGAAGAATAGAACATTGACGCTATCTCAAGCTGATTATGTTGAGAAGGTGTTGCAACGTTTCTCTATGGAGAATGCTAAAGCTGTCAGCACACCTTTACCTGGTCATTTGAAATTGACTAAGGAGATGTGTCCCAAGACACAGGAAGAGGAGGATAAGATGTCCAAGGTACCCTATGCTTTAGCTGTAGGAAGTTTGATGTATGCTATGGTATGCACTAGGCCAGATATTGCACATGCAGTGGGAGTCGTTAGCAGGTATATGAGTCATCCAGGATTTGAGCATTGGAATGCTGTCAAGTGGGTTCTCATATATTTGAGAGGAACATCCAATAAATGTTTACACTTTGGGTGCTCTACTACTGATTTACAGGGCTATGTTGACTCAGATTTGGCTGGGGATATTGATACCAGGCGGAGTACTACAGGTTATGTCTTTACTATTGGTGGGGCAGCCGTGAGCTGGGTTTCTAGGCTACAGAAGATTAATGCTCTCTCCACTACAGAGGCAGAGTATGTTGCTGCTACAGAGGCAGCCAAAGAGATGATATGGCTTCAGTTCTTCTTGGAAGAATTGGGACATCCTTAGAAGGATAATTATTTGTTCACAGATAGTCAGAGTGCCATTCATCTTGCTAAGAATTCAGCTCTGCATTCTAAGACCAAACACATACAGTTGCGGTACCATTTCATTCGGTCAGTTTTGGAGGATGGACAGTTAAAGCTGGCGAAGATACATACCAATGAAAATCCAGCAGATATGTTGACAAAGGTTGTAACAAGGGAGAAGCTGAACTCCTCTTCAGCTTCAGTTGGTCTTTTAGACTAAATGAGAATAAAAGAACAGCAGAGTCCAGGGTGGTTTGATCAAGTGGGAGCCCCATGTGGTAGTTGCATTGCTATAGGATCAATCTCCAAGTGGGAGATTGTTGTTTAGTGTGGAGCCTGATCAGTCCCTAAGTGGGAGATTGTTAGATTGTGGTGACTGATCAGGAAAGTACTGTACATACTTCATAAATAGTGGGAGATTGTTAGATTGTGGTGACTGATCAGGAAAGTACTATACATATTATGGCTGAAATATGGCCGACATGTTATAACCCTAAAGTAGTTTAATACTTGTATAAAAAGGGCTTAGGGTTGGGTATTTTTGATATGTGGTGATACAAAATTGGTTCTTGCGGCGGTATTGAGCTCTAAGGGATTACGGATTGTAATCAGGTTGTAATCACTGGATTGTAATAAGATCGGACTTGCTGTTTGGTGGACGTAGCCCAGGGATTGGGTGAACCACGTTAAATCTTGGTGCCTTGTGTTCATTTCTGTGTGTTCTATTATTTTCTATTATTGGTATATTTGCATGTAGTTTTTATTTCTGTCCGTGGTTTATCCTAACAAGCTGCATATATAACATAGTTTAAATATTAGTCTTGTCAATTAAATGAGAAATGAAATATATGGACAAGAAAACAAGTTATAGAAAACCCACTTAAATTAAAGATTATGAAATCAACCTTTAAACCTTTGTTAGTTAAATTAGGTATTTTATAGTGAATTTATATATATTTTTCTACTACTTGAAACTTGACACAACTATGCAGCTAATGACTCAACAAATTAACTCTACTAAAACAATAATATAACCATCCACTACAAATTGTATTTGACATTGACAAGGAAGGGAAAATTTAATTTGAAGATAGAATAAGTATCCAACTTCAAAAATGAGATCAAGGAGATCAAGATTCACATTTATTTATTTATTTAGAAGACATTCAACTCTTCCATAAGCCACTAGAATTTGTGAGTAGGGTTGTTCATAGGAGGTACATGATTTAGTTTCTAACAAGGGATACCTTACAAAATTTTTGCTACCTATATAAGAAAGAGCACGAGTCTATACACTAAAATAATTATATATCAAAGGATCACATTGACTGCATATATTATACTTAATATCTTATAAATCCTTTCTACTTGTCCACATTTTGCATTTATTGAAGATATGCTTGATGTGTTGGAGAGTTGGATGTTCTTAAAAAAGTAATTTATTTTTCTTCTCTATGCTTTATAACCACTGCTATTTATGCAGTGAAGAAATGTGTTTTAGTATTTTTTTCTTATTTTACTATAGTTTGAGAATAATATTTTTGCTATTTTTTTAGTTTATAAAGATTTTCTTTATTAGTTTTATTTTTGGAATCAAATCTTGATATATTGGAGACTCTGCAATTATTCTTTAAAAAGTGTTTCTATCAAGATTGTAGTTTTGAAGTCTTCTTGCAATTTTATATTCTTTCATTATAAAATATTTCATTTTGTATCAGAGCAGGTTACAAGATATTTTTTGATTGTGGAGAGAACATTTGTTTATAAATGGGTAATGAAAATGATTTAGCATTCCATAATTGAATGGAGAAAACTATGATTATTGGAGTATCAAAATGAAGACCTTACTTTCATCACAAGATCTTTTGGAATTTATGGGAGGATGTACATAGAATCTAGAAATTAGAATGTATTCAATACATGGACACCACAACAAAGCTGAAAGAAGATAAAAAGAAGGATAACAAAACTCTTTTCACCATTCAATCTACTTGGGATGTTTCATTTTTTCCCCTAATCGTCATATTAACAAAATCAAAAGATACATGTGAGACTCTACAAACTGCATACCATAGAACAAACAAAATCAAATCTTATATATTGAAATCTCCTCTAGAGCCAAGTCTTCTCTAGAGCTTGTGTAGTCTCACATTTGTGGTGACATGGAAGAGTCATCATATGGTAAGAAGCTTTTTTTTTTTTTTTGACCTTCATTGATGATTACTCATGTTGCACACGGGTTTATTTTTTGAAGAAAAAATTTGAAGCATTTGCATGCTTATAGAATTTAATGGCAATGTCAGAAAAAAAGAAAAGAAAAGTGGGCACTCTATCAAGATACTCATAGCTGATGGAGAGGGAGATTTTACTTCTATTGTGTTTCATACTTTTTGTCTTCAACATAGCATACAAAGACCACTTTGTGCTACATATACACCTCACCAAGATGGTATTTTCAAAAGAAAGAATCATACCATTATGGAAATGGCTCGAAGCATGTTGGAGACCAAAAATATTCCAAATAGTTTTTGGGGAGAAGCATTTGCTAACACAATATGGTCTAGATCGGTCACAACTACAAACAAAAATTATGCTATCCTTAACTCTTTTATGTATAAGGCTCATATTTTGGTACAAGGCTCTTAAAACACTAGAAAATTTGGTTTTATGCCTACCAATTTCATTTGCCTAAAATTTAATAAAGCACTATTCTTAAATTCTTATTTTTTGGAATATTAGAGTCCAAAAAAAAAATCAACAAATTCTTCTTTTCATAGTACACGAAACAATGAATTAATATTGATTTTGAGCTAAAGGTCCATGTTCAAAAGGAATGCAATGCTCTCAGTAGAGCTAACTGCATTAATTATATGCATGTCACATAGCTTGCTTTTAATTATTTTGTCATATTTTTATTTTACCTAGATGAAAGCTTCTGGCAACTTTAGTTCAATCCAATTTCAATGAAGTAATAATAATTACTATATTCATGGATGTTGAGTTGTATATGTATACCTTGCTTCAGATTTGATTTTTCTAACTTAGAAAAAAACCTTCTTTTGTTATAAAAATTATATTTCACAAAATACTAATGTATAATTATGGTTGTACAATTTAATTGATATTTCTTTAAATTATTAATTTTAAAAAATATATATGTTAACAAAATAAAATCTAAACATATTGAAGTACACAAAAATATTACAAATGTCAAATAATTTTTCTCTCATTAAAATGAATCTAATTTAAAATTGATGTCAAAAATATTTTAAAAATCAATTCAATTATTTTTTAAATGTCTCATGTTCATTAGTTAATTTAAAATTTAACCTCAAATAAAACTAAAAAGTATTTTTATTTTTAAAATTCCACATTTATAAAACATAAATTATAATAAATAAATAATATTAACTTTTCAAGATATTAATTTATTCCTAGATTCTAATGCATCAAAGGTGCTTGCAAATCAAGCCCTTTCCATTCTTGAACAATTCTTTACTACATTATAAACTACCCTAAGTTTTCAATATTTAGAAATGGAAAATTTTGAAATAAAATTTAAAACTAAAATCTTTGAACTATTCTATTCTCATCACTCTATCTTATACACTGTCCTCAAGGGCAATTAGGACAATTGTGTTCATGACATTCTACTATTTGTTTATTAACATCTCTCGGACCTAGGAATCACATTTTAATTGAATGTTGCAACCTTCCATGTACTAATTGTAGGTAGATGTATTTCTTTATAGGTTCCTCAAATAAACTTGTATTGGCATTAGGGCTTAAGCTTATTTCACTTCTTTATCATTTGTAAAACATCGAGTAAAATCTTACACACAAGTAATTAAAACACCTTCTTTGGAAAGATTATCTTTCTATTTGCCCACATTATCCTTCTACAATTTCAACATAATTTCTTCTCCCTCCAATTCCCTCAACCTCGATAGTATTCTCCCTTTTAGGTGGCAATAGTATGCTCACATCAAATTTATTAAAAAAAAAATCAACCAAAAAAACTTCATTTCCAAAGCTATGTTGAGAGAAATTTTTACACTCAATATATAATGTATATATCTACACCAGTCACAACAACCAAATAACATCTAGCTTAAATATTTTTTGTTTTCACTATCTTTGTATATTATTGTTGTGGAATGAGTCTTGAGATCTCGACTTGAATTTTCTATTATCTATTAACTCCTCCATTACACCCAATAATACTTGCAGTGTACCATGAATCTCTTGAAATATTGAATTACAAAAAGATGGAGAAAATATCTTACCAATTCAATAAAAAAAGTTTTGTGTATGTAAATTTGTTCTAAATGAGGAAATTGGTCTAGAATATTTATTCCAGGCTCAAACTAATGCACAAATATAAAAAATCTCTCTACTCTAAGAGAAACAACTAACTATAATATTAGCAAATGGAAAAGATCTAGAAATCCTAAATGTGAAGATATTACACACACACGCACGCATGCACGCACGCACGTGCGCGCGCGCGCGCACACACACACACACACACATCAAGTAGTAGATATAACAAGTAGTAGAATGATCTCGAATATAATTTCTAATAGTATTTTTCTTCCCATTACCAAATTCAAAATCTATGCAACATGTGGAAGGATAGCAAAGACAATTAGACTACAAAGGAACTATTATGCTATGCAATGGAATATTTGTAGACTATCAATTGTAGATATTTTCAGCAATTCTTATGTTTTCCTATTTTTCTCACCTAAAAAGAATAAGAACACCAGAAAAAAAAGCATTAGCATCTCCAAAAATCATCTCCATAGACTGAAGAAAATTGGGTCTGAAACCTAAAGCTTAAAGCATAGCCAAAATGAAGGGACATTCAATTCAATCATAAGCTTTAGCAAAATCAATTTTTAAAAGCATGGTATGCTGATTGGATTTGTGAGCCTATTCCATGCCTTCCCAAAAAACAATGATGTTGTCAATCTAATATACCTAGACTTAATAAAGCTAGTTTTCTTTGACTGTAGAATTAAAGGTAGGAGATGCTAAATTTTTAAAGATATTGCCTTAGCAATAATCTTATATGACACATTAAGAAAAGTAATAGGTTGTTAGTTATAAATATCCTTAGGGTCACTAGCTTTAGTTATAAACTTGATGTTTCCTTTATTGATAATGGCTCCTAGACTCTTAGAATAGTAGGCTTCAATATAAACATTGTGCAGGTTTGGACCAATAGACTTCTAGAGGTGCTTGCAAACTTCATAGGGAAACCCATCGCACCTAGGGGATTTGTCATCAGCCATGGAAAAGATAGCCTCATTGATGTCTCAAATGGTTAGAAGCTTCTTACAGAAAGCATGTTGATTGACTGCTAGGTGATTTGGATTAATAGAAATACACTTCTTAAGGGCTTCCTCTTGAGCAACTGAATTTTCCTATGAGGCAAAAACATTTTCATAGTGGTGAGCAAAAGCTTGTAGTATGTTAGGAAGATTGGAGAGAATAGAATTTCCCTCTTTAATATTTTTAATCATATAATTGGTATGACAAGTTCTAAGAGCCTACAAGAACTCTTTAGAAGACTTATTGCTAGCCTCCAACCAATAGAGATGAGCCTTGATTTGGGCCCCTCAAGCAACATAATTATATACAATCTTCTTGTCATGATGAAGCTTGGCAAGCTAGATTTGTAAGTCAACATCAAACAGGTTAATGATGAGAGCTTCAAAAGCTTTCTTGAGGGCCTTGGTAGTGGAGTCATTAGACCTTCACCTGAAAACCACCAACTACCACCCATATATGTGCAAAAATATAGAAGTTCTAGTACATCGTTCCACCATTGAATCTAGCCTATCTGAGAATGCAAATGTGGCTCCAAATTCTTGACATGTAGGATATGAGCAATAGTGGAAGCATGTGTCAACACTGATGTATTGAGGGAAAACTGCATCTTGACAGTTCGTTAGACAACTGTATACCAACAAATGGTAAAATAAATGGGGTAGTGCTCTAATAACATCAAATTTGGTAGAGGAATTAAGGTAAATATTGACCCTTAGAAAAGGAGTTCGAAATTTTTTTTGCAGTAATCATGGCATGATCTAGACATTTTAAAATGTAGTTAGAGCCAGCTTGAAAATTAGACCAAGTGTGCTAGACCCCATTATGCTGGTGGAAGTTAGTATTGGGATCATAAAGGCCCAATTTATAATGCATGTAGTACCAGGCTTCCCTTTCCCCAGCTATCTAGTGAAAAAGGTAAAATGTCATCTTTGTCAAAGGCTAGTTCAACCATATTAAAATCACCACACATAACCCAAGTAGCTGGAGGTAAGTTGTCAGCCATCCAACACCACAATAAAGAGATTTCCACAACATCATTAGAAGTATAAACATTAACTACTCCAAAGGAATGATTTTTCATAAAAGGAAAGATCTAAATTATTTTGTGCATGGGGTCAGAACCATGCAAAATAATAGCAGAATGAAGACAAGGTGACAAAAGAGTAGCTATATGACCTCTACAGTTTTGTGTTGAGAGGAAAACATAATGCCATTCAGCCAAATGGTGCGACATGTAGAAGAAAGCATGAAACCAGAGATTTTAACCTCCTCCATGGAAAGAAAATTTAAATTACCAACTCTATGATAGGTGTCCCTAACACAGTACTTTCTGGAGAGGTCTTTAAGACCTTGCACATCCCATGATAAAATGTTCATGAAAACTCTTCCGTATCTTCTTTATCCTCAAGAGAGGAGTAGCTAATTTGCAAGAAAGTAGAAACTTGATTGAAGCTAGAAGGAAACTCTTCTAGACTAAAAGCCTATCATTTCTCCTTTGGTTTCTCAGTAGGTTTGGGAGGATTGCGAGAATGCTACACATTCTAAGTCACAATGGATGATGCAAAAAATAAAGTGCAAACCACTACAAGAGTGGTAGCCCTTGCACCCACCTTGATCCCCTATGAACTACCAGGGTTTGAAACATATGAAACAATAGGATTTGACTACAAAAATGCTATCATTGACCCAATGGATAAGGTTGCGCTTCTATTTAGATAGGTGGAATTCAAATGGTAATAGCATATGACTATTTTGGCACTGAGGAAGCCTTTTCCTTGCCCCCAATAGTAGTCCATTCCTCCTTTTTTTTTTTCTTCTATTGGTTTGGCAGGGGCCTCCTTGGGTAGGGATTTAACCCTAGGCACTACCAAAGGAAAATCCCTAATCTTGTGTTCCACTAACTGGCAGCTATAATAGGTGTTGGGTAGGTTCAAATAGAGAACCTTTTGAGAAAAGGTTTGGCAACCAATCTGTATCTCCACATAATCATTGAGATCCTTGGAGAGATCAACCTTAATGCAAGCATTTTTCCAAGGACAAATATTAAAAACTTTTCATCCTCCTTAGTAACAACTTTTCCAAGAATATAAGCAATGGACTCAATAAAAGGCCAAAATGGCAAGGGTAAACCTAGGAACTCAACCACACAAGAACCCTAAGATTTTTGGCATCAAAGATGATGAAGTCTCCCAACCATCTTTGAAACACTAGTAGGGAGGAACACATTGACCAAGGACCATCGTTAAACATTGTGTTTGCATGAGATGGGTTAGCAAAGAAAAAAAAACCTTTGGTAAGGTTTTGTACATCGTCAAGGTGAACTCTATGAGTTAAACTCTTGTTAAACCATTCTTAGAGCATGGCTTTAGGAGGAGCCCTACCCACAAAATACCCTATCAAGGTATGCTATTCTAACCAATCACAAGTAGCATCAAATTCTTGTAGAGGAAGGATAATATCATGATTACCTCATGAAAGAAGTTTAGGATGAATTTTCAAAGACATTTGTTCAATAGAGGTGCCATGGCTTTTTGAAGTAGCATCATGAACACTAATATCAACAACTACGTCATCACTGGCCAAGGCCATTATAAACTAGTCCTGAAAATTCTTGCACTAAATGCGATTTCACAAGTGGTGAACATAGAAGGAAAGGTCAGACAAAGAGCCATACACAAGGAAACTCAAAAAATCCATGAAACCTTAGCAAAGAGAAAATAGGCTGATTATTTTAATTAGATTAATGAATTATATATTTTATTTTATTTTATTTTCAAAGTAAATAAATAAATTCAATTATATAGTTGCATTTATCTTTGCATTCCTTTTTTGAGAACTAAATGTATACACATTATTTAGAATACCCCTTTTTATTACAAGTATTTTTTATTAAAAAAATAAAAAATAAAAAGTGCATTTAAAATAATATTTTCTTTCAGCGAAATACCATGGCACATTTTTTGTAAATTGAGTTCCTAACTTGAAAAATTATAAAACTATCAACCATTAAAATAGCAATGGCACATCTAAAATTGAATGATAAATTTAACTATCATAAGTTTTACATAGATGTACATCACGACTATAACAAAAAATTAGGCAAGTTTATTTACCTGTACTGCTCCCCTTCAAGATACTTACAACCATATCTCCTTAGAAATTTAGATTTGGAAGTGCACTACAATCACATTTTGATTAATAAAATAATTTTGCAATTGCATGTTACCCATAAAATCAATAATTGAAGATAAGTATAATAGAAGAATCATTTTAGTGTTTATGCAAATCACCATCAATAGGTAGAGATAAAAATAGCGCACATTAAATAATTGTTCAATTTTTTCTTATGAACAAATAAGCTTTAAAGAGGCCACAAAACCTTTATATGAAAAATAAATTCACTCAAAAAGAAATAGGTATTAAGAAACCACTAAAATATAGTTAACCAAAAGTAACCAAAATGAGAGACAACAACACCAACCCAATTACAAGGTTTTCATTAAGTAATATCTTAATTAACATTGTGGATTTCATGAAAAATACTATCAAGGGGATTCATACCTTTATCCTTGTTTTCAAGCCTAGTAGCAAGGCTTGGAATACAATCGGAGCCTTAAATGGCAGAAACTTGTGCATTTAATTGTCTTAGGGAATTTAAGCAATTTGCATTTTTTTATGAAAAACTATCACAAAAACTTTTATTTGTTCTTAAAATTTCTCAAAGTTGTTCTACATTCTTGATTATGTATTCATGCACTTCTTTAATTTCTATAATGTCCTTCACGATGTTCTAAATGTTGGAAATAATCTTATCAACTTTATACTCATTAGATGAAGCATTTACTACCTTTGATGAACAATTTTATTAAACAAAAAAATTATTAATAATATTAAATTCAAAAACCAACCACAAATATAAGGTACAATGACTTTAAGTCACTTCCTTCACATTTTTCTTATAACCCCTATATCAACTACCTTCATTTTGGCTTTTTCTTTTACCATAATTTAACTATTTATACAGTAGAAAGAAAGGAATTGTTTGATACAAAAATAACACTAAAAAAACCATTCAAAATTTTAAAATATTGCATGTTTACAGCCAATAACTTAACATGATTGTGAAACTCAGATTAAATTTCCTTAAACTAGCATATCTTAGAGTTTTCATTTACATCAATGTATATAGTTGGATGAATATATTATTATATCTATATTTCCATAGTGCTTTCTATTTTTGAAATAAAGATGTTATTTCCTAATTTGTTTATTTGTATGAAAATATATTTCATGGAGACAATTGTTCACACATTTGTTATATTTTCTTATTTACCATACTAGAGCTCTATGATAGACAATGATTTTTTTTTTTTCTTTTTGTTTATATAGTTGCACATAGAGTGGGCTTAACCATGGGGGAAACTTTATAGCTAACACTTTTGAAAGAGAAGATATGGAATGGGTGACCTTATGAGAAATCTTTGTGCTTTAGCTTAATGATGATTACCTGGATGCAATTAGTGCTAAGTGTTTTATCCATTCTCATAAGATATGGGTTCTTGTGAACCACTACTCATAAAACACGAGTCTAGAAGCTTGAATAAAAAATACTACAAAGTTGAATCCTCATAAGAATATTACAATCTTAATTTTTGTTAGTCATACAATTAAATAATGAAATACATGTTACTCTTATTGATTTTTTTATTTGTAAGAAATTTGAATTGGACAAGATCAGGGCATAATAGGAAAGTGATTGGTTTTATCGATGGAACAAATAATACTAATTGTCAACAACACATTTTGCATGCAATTCTTGATTAACAACTTGCATAGGGTTTCAAGTACTTGATATAAAAAAGCACACATGATTAAGTACATCTAATGTTGGGTATAAAATATGATTTCTCTTCCACTACCAATGGAGTCCTTTGGAAGTAGTTTTCTTTTAGTCAAATATGACATAGTCCTTGCTCTTTTTAAACCATAATTTTTTATTTTCTTGAGCATTTAACATTTTGATGCATTAAATCATCAAACAAATAGCAATGATGTCACATAGATATAACAATAGGTCTTTAAAAGAGAAACACAACAAAAGGATTATGGTTTCTTAGAAAAATGATGTTGCTAACAAATCACAAATAACAAGCATGTGCAAAATTATTTTACGAAGGATGTTTAGATCACATGTGCCCATGACTATTTTGAAAACTATGTTTATATTTTATTTTATATTATTTTTAATTTGGAATATGTCACCCATCAAGTTTAAATAAAATATTAATATTGGCTTGGGTTTACAAACTTTTTCCAAGCTAACAAGGCTTAGCCCTATCTTCTCTTTAGTCCCTAACTAGAGGAAATTTGTTTGGATTTTTTAAATTAGGTTCTTATATCTACCTAGGAGTTTAAAGAGGGATTGAAGGTATACTGGGATCCCTTGTAAAGATGTCAAGAGGAGTTGGAGTTTTCTTGCATTATTCAAGATCTTTCCTTTCTAGCCCACAAGCTTTCTCTGAATGCATTCCACTAGCTCATTCCATTACTGGGATGTTACCTCTCTAACATTGACTTGGAGACCAAGGTAGGTGTCTAGTAACTCAACTTCTTGGCAACCCAATATTCTGATCACTTTCTGCCTAAGGTCCCTTTCTGTGTTGAAGAAGTAAACCTTACTTTTTTGAAAGTTTATTCATTGTCCAAAATCCTCCTCATACTAATCAATTAGATGCTTCCATGCCTTGGCTTCATGTATCAAAGAGATACAATAAAGGAAGGTATCATTGACAAATTGTTCAAGCACCTGCAGTGAGAGAGATGAGGTAGGTCTGATGCCATTAATTTCACCTTGATGAGATAAATCCATTAAGTTTCTTCCCAACACTTCTGCAATAGTAATGAATAGGTAAGATAATAAGACCTTGGCTAGAGTCAAAATTTTTTTCTAGGGTTTCATTTAGTAGAACTAAAAACTAAATTGTGTTGACAACTTCCTAAACAATTTTTAGAAAATTCTCATCAAAGCCTAGTTTGATTATAATTTCAAATAAAAATTCCCTCCTCCCTTTATCATAGGCCTTAGAAATATCATGTTTTAAAGCCATACCTAGGTTCCTACATTTCTCGATGGAATGGATCACCTCATGGGCTATAATCACTACATCTGGTATCTATCTACCTAGGACAAACACATTCTAAGGGTGGCCAATAATTTTTCCTAACAAGGGTTTAATACGATCAACCATAACCATAGTCAAATATTATAGATCATTTTGTATAGACTTATATTTCTAAATTCCCCTAGCCACTTAGGTTTATTAGTTTTAGGCATCAAAACCATGAAGGATTGGTTGAGTTCTTTCAGAAATTTTATCATTCTAACAAAATCCCAAATAGTGTGGGTGAGACCATACTTGACGACTTCCCATAATTCTTAGAAGAACATTGCGGGAGAACCATCTAGTCCTAGAGCTTTATACAAACCCATCGAAAAAACATAATTTCTAACTTTCTTTTCAAAAAAAATTCCAATTAGGTCCTTATTCATTTGTTCATCGATTACTAGGATCATGTTCCATAATAAATCCTCTATGTATTGATATCTATGTTGGATGGTGAGGGGAAGGATTGTAGATATCCTGAAAGTAGTTTGATGCACACTTCTCCATTGCTTCCTCATGCCCCAACTCATGTGTTTTCCAGCTATTTTTTTATGGTATTCCTCTTTTTTCATTTTGAAGTTATTCTATGGAAGCAAGTTGTGTTCCTGTCACCCTCGACCATCCACTAAACACTTGAACATTATTTCCAAAAATATTTGTCCCTTCCTAATATCATATTCCATTGAACATGGTAGGTCAGTTCTTCTTGTTGCACTTTAATGTTACCACTAGCCATATTCTTTTGTAGGATCTCTAGTTTCCTCTTAGTCTCCTTCTTCTCCTTAAAAATATTAGCAAAAGATGATTTACTCCAACCTCTAATCTCCTTTTATATCTTCTCAAGATTTATAGCAAGGGAGAACATTGCAGATCCATGAACTTAGATATTCCACTATCGACAAATATAATCTTTGAAATCTAGGTGTTAGTGCCACATTATTTCATATCTAAAGGGTCTTCTTTTGGCCTTTTGGGTCAAATTTCAAGAACAAAGAAGCATGGAACGATCAGAGATGGTCCTAGGGTAAGTTGTCAATATGGTGCTCGAGACTATATCCCAATTAGTAGAGATTAGAGCCCAATCAAATCTAACATCAATAAGATTGTTCCCCATCCTATTATTTGACTAGGTAAAGGTGACTCTCTAGAGATCAATATGCAGGATGTCATTTTTTCGGACTAACCATCAATGTTCCCCTTCGAGATTCATGACATGGCTTAACTGCCCTATGTTCTATAAGTCTAGTGGTTGTATTGAGCATTGACAAGTTGATGTTTTGGTATAATAACAACTCTATCTTCTAACAAGTGGTATTAGAGCTGGGTCATAGGGTCAAATATCCTTTGGTAATGTTGGGGGGAGTCGTTGGACTAACCACCACCATTCTCCTTCCACTTTCTCATGTAGCTTAACCACCTCATGTGTTCTATAAGTCTAGTGATTGTATTAAACATTGATAGGTCAATATTTTTGTGCAATGACAACCCTAGCTTTTAACACATTCCTCCCTAGGAAGTTTTCCAAATCATAGATACTTTCAGAGAAGTCTTCCAAGTTGCCAATCTTCTCATTCCTCATTGATTTTTTTATATCAATTAACTCCTCCCAAACCTTAAGTCTTCTAGTCTAGGCATTTGGGGCATAAATATTAAACCTATTCCATCAATGGGTTTTTGAAATAAAAGAAAAAATAGTAAAATGGGGGTTTAGACAGATCTCCTTACCTATAACATTCCAAGGTTCCAAAGAGTAGCTATGCCTCTTGACACCCCTGTAGTGACACTGTAAGAGAATTTCACACCTAACCAAACATACTCTGCAACCTTAGAAAATTTTTAAATCATCATTTTTACCAATTGCAAAAGAATAATATCGGCTTTAAAATAAAAAAATTTCTTCTTGACTTCATATATTTTCTAGGGTTATTGAACCCCCTCACATTCCAGGAAATAATCTTCATCTATTCTATTTCTCTATCTCATCCAGGGTCTTCTATTTGCCTTGTGCTATTTCCTTTATCTCCTTCCTCTTGTGGATAGTCTTTCCTAGGGGTTTCCCAATTTTCACATTCATCCCAACATAAGCTTTCCTAACACCTCTCTATTTTCTCATGGGTATAGTCCATCCCATTTTACTGTCCAAATATACCAATTGTTTTGAGCTCATGGAGCTTGGGTTTGATGAGTAAACCTCAATAATTCTTGGGATGGACACCGCTAGGGTCACGCATAGCTATGACGAGACATTTTTCTTTCCTGAGGGGCTTTGGAAAGGTTCCAATTTCTACTAGGTCCTCCTAACCTCTTCAAAAAGTCCTATAAAGGTATATCACTATTCCTACCTCCTAAGATGTGACCACAATACTTTTCATTGAGGGAATCTCCCCTTCCTTGAAGCCTATTCCACTATTTCCAATGCTCATTAAGACCCTAGCTGCATTCTCCATATCCTTAAGGTGATTACTTACTTGAGCACCTGGGAAAATCTGCAGCTCAAATTCCTTTGTGAACCCTTCCTCCTCCATCTAGGGGTTCTCTTTCCATACCATAGCTTAAGAGGACTTCAAACCCATATCCATAGACTTTAGGTGACTCAGCACTATCCTAATGCTTTATCATTGTCTTTGTTAAGAAACCCACCTCAAACACTATAGGGGAGGAGACTTTCTCCTTTAGCTTATCATTTTTGTGTGAGAGTTCCTAGTTGACAACCATTGTCTGAACATATTGCAATTTTGGTAGTAAGGGGTGACATCCTAATCCAAGATGGGTTGTGACCAAGCACACCATTTTGACTTTAGGGCCACTGTGTTTGGCAAGGGTTTTTTCACCAGAACATTCCCATAGAATCTTGGAAAACCTAGTCTAGCTTTAGTACTAGGTGCGATGTCAAGTTTAATAAAGTACCCAAAGGAATCCCCAATCCATCTAAAAACTCTCTCATCCTAGAATTCTAACTGGAGTCTCAACAATCAAATTCAAACTAGAGCAAGCCTATGGAGGTCCAAGTTAGGATTAAAACTTGACTTCCATTTTGTTAGCAAGAAAAGGTGCTTACCAAAGTGCCAAGAGCCTTCCAAAATGGTGTTTTTGTCTACTTCATCTATTAACCTAAAAATAAAGAGAGATCCCAACATCACCAAAATTGTCATAGATCTCCCTAGCCTCTAGTTAGATGTGCACAACATCCTAACCATATCCACATTAGGTTTGAAAGATACAGACTTATCAATTAGACTCAAAGAGAGCCCAAAGGATATCGAGTCAACCATTGAGATTGGTAAAGATATCACAGGCCCTTCTAATCTCAAAACCACATTATGAAGATTCCCAAGTTCCATAGATTTGGAGACCATGGAAACCCCTTTCCAATTTGGTTTTACGATTACCATTTTTTGGGAGCCCACGTCATGAGAAGGTCCTAGGCAAGGGGGGTAGAAAGGCCAAATCCTCAGAGACACCAGGAAACCCAAAAGAGACTAGTGTAAGGTCAACCCTAACCTCTATAGAGGTAGCATGTGGTTTCACAGAAAGGTCCAAAAACATGTTTGGAAAAGCCTACTTTAGATCGAGGGGGAGGAGGGTAGGGGCACTCTTGCATATGGATGATCATACATAGGAAATAGGTGGGACTTACAAGCTATTAACAATATGATATCAAATCATTTTTTATGAAAAATGAAGGTAAGCTTGATTATACATTACCATAGTTATTAAAGTATATAATTTATAATAAATTATTTTGATTCAATTATTTGTACAAATTGTATAATTTATTTAGTATAATTCACTACCATTGTTAGTTCATAAAACATTATTCTTTTTAGTTGCCTATTTTTGTAAAACTTATTTAAAATTTATTAAAATTGGAGGACTTAAAATTTGATTCAAAGGAATATATCCAAGTTAATTTAAAATTATTATTGATAAAGCATACAATGTAAAGATACTTACAATTATCCCCAACCCTTGACCCACATTGGATCAAGCTAAACTTTGATGGTTTTTCTATGGGTAACCTATGTTAGGTGGGTGGGGGTGGCCTTACGAGAAGCTCAAAATGGGACATTTTGGTTGCTTAGTCAGCTTGAGTGTTCAAAAAACTTATGTGGTTGAACTCCTAGCTCTTTACCATGGCATCTTAGTGTTGACAAGGAAAAATGTGACCATCAAAGGGAATGCTTTAAACATCATCAACATTTTAAAAGATGCCACAAATATAGGTTAGAATGGAAGGGATTTTATTACAATGATAAGAAACATGTTAATAAAATTAGATGAGGTGTCTTTCCACCACACCTAATTTTTTCCACTTCAAATAAGTTGGGAAACATCTAAACAGAAACATAACATATATCTCAGCTAAGTTAAGAAGCTCACATTGTTTCTCAAAATTTAAGCTATTTCTTTAGATTGTGGTAAATATTTAAGGTACTCCAATGTTTCTAAGGTTTTATATTGAGGGGAAATGGTATATCATGTCAATTTTTATATCTATTTTCTAAATAATCTTTTTAAATTATTGAAGGAATTAATTATTCCCTTAATAATATTAAATTTGTAATGAACCACAAAAATAAGGTGCACCAACCCTTACTCACTTGCTTAACATTTTTTCTCGTATCTCTTATATCACCAACCTTTGCTATGACTTTTTGGCCATAATTTAACTATATATTCACTAGAAAACAAGGAAAACTACATAGAATTGATAGCACAAGAAATAGAGCAATTGTTCAAAATTTAAAAAATCTACATATTGTAGCCAATAACTTAGCATTATTGTGAAACTCCTAAAGTTAAATTTCCTTAAATTAGAATATATAGTTGATAGAATATATTTTTATTTTTAATATTTCCTTATTGCTTTCTATTTGTTGATAAAGGATGCTATTTCCTACCTCCTTAATTTGTATGAAAGGATATTTCACATAGATTATTGTTCACACATTTTATTTTAATTTTCTTATATTTAATATCGCACAAAATTCTTATGAATAACAATAACCTTTTCTTCTTTATTTGTTTCTAAATTCAAAGTGGAGTGAGTTTAACCATGGAGGAAACATTTTAGCTAACACATTCAAGATAGAGTAGTCCTAGGATGGGTGGCCATCAAACAAGTCTTAATACTTCACCTCTATGAGCATCACCTATATGTAATGAGTGCTAAGAATTCCATTCATTCTCATAAGATATTGGTTCTCGTGAACCACTACACTACACATGAAACAAGAGTCAACAAATTTGACTCAAAACACTACACATTTGAATCCTAATAAGAATATCCTAACACTTATTTTTTGTTGGCCATGAAATTAGATAATGATATGTACTCTAATTTTAAGCTAGAGTCTTCTCTATGGACCATTTGTGTGCACATGTGCTCTCTCTCTCTCCCTCTCTCTCTCTCTCTCTCTCTCTCTCTCTCTCTCTCTCTCTCTCTCTCTCTCTCTCTCTCTCTCTCTCTCTCTCTCTCTCTCTCTCATAATCAATATCGAATCCCCCTCAATTGTCAATTTTTTAATTCCTCTAGCTCTTGCAATTATCATTCCCCATAGAAGAGCCATGGCTTTCACTTCATTATTCAAACCCCCTCTGTAGTTCCCAATATAAGCAACCACCAACTCCCCCATACTATTTTAGAAGACACTCTCGACTACAATGCTTCTAGCCATGACCAACCCATCAAAATTTAGTTTTTTCCATGTTTTAGGAGGGCGGTGCCACATCATTCTATGCATGGCAATAGCTTTGGAGATATCAAACTATGCCACCATCGAGCCTAAGTCCCAAGCAAATGCCCACTTCATATTCTTCTCATGGGGTTGGGGGGGCTTGAATGGCTAGATCCAACTACATTCCTTTAAGAGTTAGTGTTTACCAAATGTTGTTTATATTTATTTTATTTTTAATGTGGAATGTGTCACGAGTTAGGTTTCTTCGAAATTATTGATTCTAAGATGGGGACATTTACATCAAAACATAATAATTCACATATATTCAAGATAGGCAACTTGCATCTTAGGATTTGCCTAGACATTTTTGAGTGTAAATTGCAAGATTGAATTGAATTTTAAACTATTGGAATAATGAAGTGAGTCATCCACTTTTGTATTTTTCTACTATTTTAATATTTTTCTTTTAGTAAAATTTTGAATTAGATTTCTAAATATTTTTTTAAATGTTTAAATGAATACACTCAAGTAGAATCTCTACATAAATATTTATGTCATTTGAAATTTGATATATCGATATATTTTACATTATTTAAAAGAAAAATGCTAGTTATGCTAGTTTTTAATTTTAATACATGAAAAATAGGATTGAATGAAACATTTAGTTCACCCCCTCGAATATTTTGAGTGTTACATGCAAAAGCACACATGTGTGATGCTTTTGACAAGTTTTATTTAACTAAATACACTAATATAATATTGTTGGACTACATTTTTTAATATTAAGAATCAAAACATAGCAATACATCATAAACACTATTAAAATTTTAGTAACTACATCATTATTAAAGTAGTAGTATAAAGAAGACATAATTCTAAGCCTGTGTTTAAGTTTCCTTTTGGATTACTCTTAATTTTTGACATGTATTTATAGAATAATGTTATTCCTAAGATCCTTTACATGTTGTCTAATAAATCAAATGAAAATAGTTTAAAAACTTAAAGAAATATTCCTATAAAAGGGGATGGTACTTTCATCAAATATTTGTAATAGTAATGTATTTTATACATTTATCATTGTTTATTTACTTCAAGATTGGTTGAATATCTATAATTAAAATTTTTTTCTTATAAGAAAAATCCACAAGAATGAAAATTACTAGAACATTAACTTTTGTACTATGTAAAATGTACATAACACAACAATAAATTTCAATATTGAAAATAGTTTTAATAAAATTCTGACACAAAATTCTCTGCAGACAAGGTATGTCATTCTCTGACTGTTGGTGGCCAGATGTTACTAAAAGCACTTAACCGTGAAGCAAACACCAAATTGTATCCTTTCCACTAATGAGAGAGATCATTCCACCAAACAAAATGCCAAATCCCAGACCCAATGCAATCAGTGACATGTGTTGTTCCACAATACTCAATAGTGACCTCTCTTCCTTGCTTCCTATTGAAGTTTTCTTATTTCTTTGGCACTTTTGCAAGGGGTGCCCACACAAACATGGAGGATTTCCCATGAAGGATGTCTCGTTGAATGTGTCGAATTGCATTCCACTCAATATCATTCCATAGAGTTTTTTGAAGGACACTAACATGATCCTATGGAATTCTCCCACTTAGGCCATTTCTAGACAAGTCCAACTGCTCTAGAGTAGCGATATTTCCAAGAGATGCTACTATTCTCCCCTCCAATTAATTTCCACACAGATTTAGAAGCCTCACCTTACTTAACAAGGCAAAAACCCAACTAGAGCTCGTTCAACACACTGCCACTTAATACCCAGTAAAAACTTGATAGAAACTAAGCCGATTTACTCAATGAAGCTCAAGGAACTAGTCAACACTAAACTCGAAGTTGCACAATATACATTGTTCATGTAGCTTGGCAAAAGTAGACACTTGATAGACACTACATTGATTTACTTGGTGAAGCTTAAGGAACTCAGTCAACACTAAACCCAAATTTGCATGGTATACATAGTGCAAAAGTAGACACTCGGTAGACATTAAACCAAGTATCTCAATGAGGCTCAAGAGACTCGGTCATTACTAAACCCGAGATTGCATGGTATACTCTATATTCATGTAGCTTGGCAAAAACATTACCCTACCTTACTTTTCAATTATTGAATTTTGGAAAGAATTGTATCTCAGCAATAGTTGAAGCTCAATAGTAATACTGGCATTTGACAATGAAATGGTATTCCCTATTCAAGAAAATGTAAGAAATAACCAATTATTGCTGGCAGTCCACAAACTCATTAGATGTCAATTTCTACAAGTCTTTGTAGTACACCATGAATGCTAAAGTTGTAATGTAAAAGTAGTAATCCCAATACAACCTAAGTTAGAGAGATAATCAGTAATTATGTCTCCTTCTCTATATGTGCATGATAAAGTAACCTTTTGAAACTGATCAATTATATTCCAAATTTGCTAAAGTGCATACTTAAGTTTCCAAGATGATGATTGTCTCTTGACACAAGCTAAGATTGTAACTTGAGAGTCCCCTTCAATCTGCACATGATGAAAATTCCCTTTTTTGGCAAGAATTAATCCTAAAAGCAATGCTTGAGCCTCAACCATAAATGGTTAGAATTAGGATTAGAGTTAGGGTTATATAGGGTTAGCATTAGGGTTAGGCGTAGAATTAAAGTTAGAGTTAGAGTTAGGGTTAGGGATAGGGTTAGAATTGGGGTAACAAATACAATTAGGGCTAAAGTTAGAGTTAGGGTTAGGGAAAGGGTAATAATTATGGTTAGGGATAGAATTAGGGTTACAAATATAGTTAGGGTTAGAATTTGGGTTAGAATTGGAGTTAGGGTTTGAACTAAAGTTAGAGTTAGAGTTAGAGTTAGAGTTAGAGTTAGAGTTAGAGTTAGAAGTAGGGCTAGGATTAGAAGTAGGGTTAGAGTTAGGGTTAATGCTAGGGTTACAATTATAGTTAGGGTTAGCATTAGTATTAGGGTTAAAATTAGAGTTATAGTGTTAGTGTTATTGTTAGGGTTAGCGTTGGGGTTAGTGTTACTATTAGTGTCAGTGTTAGTGTTAGGCTTAGGGTTAGAATTGGGGCTAGGGTTAGGGATAGGGTTAGGGTTAGGGTTTGAATTAGGGATAGAATTAGAGTTGGAGTTAGGGTTCAAGTTAGAATTAGACTTATAGTTGGAGATAAAATTGGGATTTGTGTTAGATTTAGGATTAGGGTTAGGATTAGGGTTAGGGTTAGACTTAGGGTTAGAGTTAGAGTAAGGGTTAGAATTAGGGTTTGAGTTAGGATTAAAATTAGGGTTAGATTTAGAGTTAGAGTTATATATAGTGTTAGGGTTAGGATAAGGGGTAGGGTTAGGGTTAGGGTTAGAGTTAGGGTCAAGGTAAGTGTTAGGGTTAAGGTTACAATTTGAGTTATAGTTAGGGTTAGAGTTAGAGTTAGGGTTATAATTAGGGGTAGGGTTAGGGTTAGAATTAGAGATAGAGTTATAGTTAGGGTTAGAGTTAGAGTTAGAGTTAGAGTTAGAATTAGGGTTAAAATTAGGGTTAGGGTTAGGTTTAGATAAGAATATCTAATAAACAATTTTATGGAAATCATTTTCTCTATGAAGATGTGAAAATATTATATATTGTTGCATTTTTAATCATGCTAATGCAAGTTTATTTGCAATGATCAAGAAATGTAATCAATAAATATGCATGTCATTAAGGACATCTATTTAGGCTTGTGATTTTATTTCTTAATTAGCATATTTACTAACCACATCCATTGAAGAAATCTTTTGTACGAAAATAAATTTATTTTTTCTTGTTCTCTTCTTCATGAAAGTTACATAGAACAATGGAGAAACAAAACTCCCAGTACAACTAATTAGAAGTAAAATTCTAAAATTGAAGAAAAGAATGAATTATATACAAGAAAAATCTTTGTAATGGTGTAAAAATATGTCACATTCTTTAATCATTATGATTCCTTTGTGACCTTTATTTGAATGATGATTGCAAAACACTTCTTTCATCATTGAGGGAAAGCTATCCACTTTTGCAGATGTGTCACACGAGGAATTTCCTGCATCATTCATCTACATTATTTCCATTTCCTCAACATAGTCAATTGACAATATGTTGTTCTCCACAACTTTTATTATAGTTGTGCATGCCTCTTTAATTATTTGTAGCCACTTTTCAAACTCAGTCTCAAAGAAATCACTTGAGGTCATTCATGTAATCAGGCTGGTATCAATAATATTTGATTCTTTGTTCAAGACATCCATAACTCAGGTAGTAAGCTACAAACTTATAAACAAACATCAATATATGGAAACAATGAGAATTAAAAAGTATTAATAATTAACATAAATTCTTTAAAATGAATAATGTTCAAAATAAGATAAATAAATCTGAGAATTATTTCAAATGAAACCTATTTTAAATTAATTATTAGCTTTACTAAATACATATTTTATTGATATGGGGACCTTGCCATCCACCTTAATGCTAAAATTTAATTATGAAATGTGAAAATATAAATATTTGAAAATATGAAAATATAAATATTTGAAAAATGAAACATAAAAATCTAAAAAATGCAAACCAAAAGTATTTTGAAATGTGCAAATCTAAAACTAATATGAAACAGGCAAATCTAAAACTAAATTGAAACATGCACATTAAAAAATGTGCAAATGAAAAGTATTATCAAATATAAAAATCAAATAGATTTTGAATGCAATTCAAATTCTAAATCTAAATTTGAGATGAAACTAATGCTAAACTATTACATGCAAATCTTAACAATTTTGAATACAATTGAGATGAAACCAATTCAAATTGAAATCTAAATCAAAGTAGAATATTATAACTAATTTTGAAACTAAATCTACGTCTAAATCTAAATACATAACTAACTTTAAATCTAAATGCAAATCTAAATAAAATAAATTAAATTAAAAATAGAAATCTCACCTACAAAAAAATTACCCTAAAACATTAATATGCTCCTCTTCAAAAATTCCAATCTACTCCAAAAATCTCCACCTCTTCTTCTTTCCAAAAACACAAAAAAGAAAAAGAAATGAGGGGCATTTGTTTTATAACCTATAAGAGGCTCCTCACATCACCCAATAGATGTCTCGACATTCCATGATTTTTTTTTCAAATTCCCCCAGTCCCCACAAAATATAAGAGAAAATATATTTAACAAAGAGAATATAATTCATATTTAAAATTTAAAAGAAATTATTTCAGCCTTAATTTTTTTGGTCCTATTTTTTTGGGCCTATTTTTTCAACTCCTATTTTGTTTGGCCTTTTTCTTCTGGGTCCTAATATTTTGGCCTCCATTTGGATTCTTATTCTTAATTTATAATAAATATTTAGATTGTAATGTTTGAAATATGGTGACATTTCCTTCCACTTTTCAAACATTAAAAACATAAATATAATTTTTTTTTTCCTTACACGAATTATTCCTTGGAATATTTTCATGTTGGGAATTGTTGCTCCCATTGTATATGCCTCTCAGCATAATAAATTTGCTAGAAAGTGAATTGGTCGACCAACTATTATCTGGCCACTTAAGTTATTATGATTTTCTTTAAAGATTTGATACTCCACTACAACCATTGAAATAAACATGTTTATTAATTTTACTAATTATGTAATTGTGCTAAATTGGATGTGATGCAAGTAATGCAACCTCTTTTGTCATTACCATAGTGATTGTAATTGACTCAATTTCAAATTTGGAGAGCACAAAAAGTTGGTAGTAATTGTCAAAGAAATGAACCATGTCCATTTTACAAATCATCTATATTCCAATCTCCCAGCTCACCACCCTATTAATTTATCATAGAATATTAAAATGATGTATATTCAAATGAACATCATTTTTAAAAAAAATGTATAAATGTTTACATTGTAGAAAACCTCTAGCTTAACAATCCTAATACACTCAAGTGATCTATGATAGTAAATGAAACAAAACAACAACTTTGTATAGCTACAGTCCCACCTTGAGAAAGAAAAGAGAAGTATAAAGAATTGCACAATAAAGGTACAATTTTAAATAATAAAAATAAAAGTGATAACTACAAAATTTGTGATTGTTATGTTTCAAGAAACCTATTAAATTAGTAAATCTAGTATCAGCCTTTCAAAAATAAAAATAAAGTTTCATATTTATTGTCACAAGCTACATAATGAATTTGTCACATAGAAACTTTGGTCCTTTCGCCCAATGTTTTGCCAAAGTAATTTTTAAACCTAAACATGATGATTATTAAAGTAGTTGGTATGAGATCTCCACATTCTATATGGTAGATGCACGTGCTTCTATTTCAAGTTGAATTGTTTGCCATACTTTTTAGCTAGAGTTCAACAATTATTCACTGAAGTCATGATAGAGGCAACCTAAACACCTTGAGCACCTTGAGACAAATATTATACTTAAATTGTTTTTTTTTTTTCATATTTTAAAATGCACTCAAAATTGTAGTCCCATTCTTACACTTTGTTATGCAAATGATCTTTAGTTTTGATGATTTTGTATACCTTCTACTGAAGGTTGGCTAAAGTCTATTCATGAATTGAGAAAGCACGATTGATCTCAAATTTTTTTAATGTTTATTTTCTATATCTTGTACTAAAGGTTGGCTAAACTCTATTCATGAATTATCAAAGCATGATTGATCTCGGACTTCCTGAATGTCCAACCTCCTTCATTCTACATTCTACTAAAGATTGGCTAAACTCTATTCATGTGTCAAAAAAGCCTGATCTTTATTATAAAAAATAAAATTAATAATCAATTATAATATTCTAGATCCAAAAGCTTCTAATACATTTGTTCTTATCAGTTTGGTTGGCCAGCTAATTTGGTTGACCTATGGTTGAACCGTCTTGAGTTCTACCAAGGGTTTGTTTGAGTCGTGTGGGGCTTTTTGGTCGAAAACAAACGGTTTGAATCATTTTTATCATCTTGCAAAACTCCACACAGTCGACCTCTTCAATCAAGCAAATTGACTAAAATACAATAATAATCATGAGAAGATTTCTCCTTGTCTTGAAAATTTCGTAGTAGTGAAGGATTCAATATTCTTTCCAAATTGAACAGGCTTCTAATAATAAACTGTATAAGAAAATCTATTTTAGCTTCGATAACGTCTTATTAAATGATCAAAAGTGGGTACAGATGGTAAATGAAATCAAGGGAGAAAAGAATCTCTCATACAAAATTTCCATTTTTTCTTCCAAAGCGAAAGAAAAGCATTTAACTTTTAGTACTCTTGTGTCCTTTTAAACAACTCAATTTTGTCATAAACTAGTCAAAAGTCTTGTGGCATGCAGAGTAAAATTGTATTAAAAAATAGAGGCCCCGTTTAGTTGGGGAAGATGAATTTGTGGCATAATTAGGTTATCTTATCACCGGGTTTTTCAAAACCTGGTTTTGTGGTTTGGAAAGCTAATGGTCCGTTTGGTTGACACGGAAGATGAATATACCATGGACCCCACAATATTATTTAAAAAATTGTCATAAAATTCAAACACTGGTTTTAATCTTGAATTCCACCTTTTTATTGGAAGAAACATCTTCCAATTTTTAACCAAAATTGGAAGATGAAATTGAAAACCAGGTTATAATTTTAACCAACCAAACGCCCATGGTTTTTTGCAAAACCTAATTTTACCTCTGATAACCCGGTTTTGGCTCTCATCTTCCAGCAACCAAACGAGGCTAGAAAGAAGATACTTCAGTCATCATTTGTGGAGAAAATTGTAAGATTCCAATATAAAATGTAAGGCGAAGAAAACACAAGTCATTTCAAAATGCATATCAAATTGTGGAAAATCGGCCCTTACAAATTTTCACGTGGAGAATAGAATCACTCGTACAAAATTTCCAAGTTTTTCCCAAAGAAAAAGAAAAGCATTTCAATTTTCATTTTGAAATAGAAGGCGGAGAAATCACAAATCTTTTTAACTCTCAAAAGACTACTTTATCTGAAAAATAATAGGTTAGAGGGCTGTATCCCATATCAGCTTGGAAGGCTCTTTCGCTTGAGAAGGCTTCGGTTGCCTCTTAAAAACTTAACTGGAAGTATTTCCCCTGAATCCAATCTTCTTTCAAATTTAGAAGCCTTAGGATTAGGATGAAACAATTTGATAGGTATTATTCCGCCTTTTTTAGGGAACATATCCTCCTTAAGAATCCTTGATTTGTCCGAAAATATGAAGATTAATGTTGTTGTTGTTTGAATCCTACATTTGGTATCAGAGCTGAAGGTGTTTGGAAGACAGCAGCATGGCAAACAATTTGCAAATCCCAGAGTTTGATGGAGTTGATTACCAATATTGGTCAATCAAGATGAAGACTTTTTTGATTGGGAAATATTTTTGGGAGATCATTGAATCTGGATATGAAGAGCCTACAGATTGGAATACTCTCCAACCTAATGATAGGACATTGAAGAAAGAAGCTCAGAAGAAGAATGCAATGGCATTGTTTCACATTCAGATGGCTCTTGATAAGAGCTTGTTTCCTCGAATTGCTGATGCACAGACCGCAAAAGAGGCCTGGAAGACTCTAAAAGATGCTTACCATGGCAATGATCAGATCAAGGTTGTGAAGCTACAAACCTTGAAAAGAGAATATGAGAATTTGAAGATGAAGGAGACAGAGAGTGTGGGAGATTTCTGTGTGAGAGTGAAAGATGTGACTCATAAAATGGCCACTTTGGGTGAATCTATTGCTCAAGAGAAAATAATACAAAAGGTATTGAGATCTCTAACCCCAAGTTGGAATAATATATTAGTTTTTTTCTCTGCAGTAAAACAAAGTCTTCCTTGTTTTGAATATTATCATTTTTTTTTATTGTGTTGCTGCTGTTGTTTGAATCCTACATTTTGGTTGTTTGAATCCTTCCTCAGGTAATTTATTTTTGTGTTATGGGAAAGGTGAAAGTACTATGAATGATGTTTGGTATTTGGATTTTGGATGCTCTAACCATATGTCTGGCAACAGAGAAATATTTTCAAAGCTTGATGATAGTTACAGATCCAATATTACCCTTGGTAATAACAATACTGTGGATGTTGCGGCCAAAGGAGCCATGGATGTTCAGACAAAGGAAGGTATGAAAAGTGTTCAAGATATTTATTATACTCCCAAGTTAAAGCATAATTTATTGAGTGTTGGGTAGCTATGTGAGAAGAATTATAGAGTGGTATTTGAGAACATGCACTGTACTATCTATGATAAGAATCAAAAAAATAAAGTGATTACAGTTGTTCCTATGACAAAGAATAGGATGTTTCCTTTGAAGTTTGGTCAAAATGATAATCAGCTTCTCAATATGGCTTATGAAGATAAAAGTTGGTTGTGGCATCTCAGGTATGGCCATTTGAATTTCAATAGTTTGAAGAATCTAACATCAAATGCATTAGTTCTTGGATTGCCTAAGGTTGAAGAGCATAAACAGATTTGTGAAGGATGTGCAAAAGGGAAACATTCAAGGGAATCATTTCCAAAAGGCAATGCATGGTGGGCCCAATACCCACTTCAACTTATTCATTCAGATATTTGTGGTCCAATGCAAACACAAAGTTTGGGTAAGTCGTCATATTTCATTACTTTTATTGATGATTACTCACGCATGTGTTGGGTATATTTTTTGAAGACTAAAGATGAAGCCTTTGATACATTCAAGAAGTTTAAAGCTCGTGTAGAGAATGAGAAAGGGAACACAATAAGATGTTTGAGAACAGATCGAGGAGGAGAATTTTGCTCAAACAATTTTTAGAATTTTTGTGAGATGAATGGCATCAAAAGACAACTCACAACTGCATACACACCCCAACAAAATGGAGTGGCTGAAAGGAAGAATCGTACTGTGGTAGAAATGGCAAGGAGCATGTTACAAACCAAGGGTTTGAACAATTCTTATTGGGCTGATTCAGTTGCTACAGCCGTATATATTCTCAATAGGAGTCCTACAAGTGCCCTCCACAAGATGACTCCATATGAAGCATGGTATGAGAAAAAGCTTAATGTAAATCATTTTAAATTTTTTGGTTGTTTGGCTTATGTTCACATCCCTGATCAAAATAGGCAAAAGCTAGATGCTCAAAGTGAATCATGTATTTTTGTGGGCTATAGTGAGGAAAGCAAAGCTTATAGATTATTCAATCCTATTACTAATAAGATTGTTGTTTCAAGAGATGTGATTTTTGATGAAGGGGGAGTTTATAGTCATAAAAAACAACATGTTGGAAAGCCAAAATTAGTTTTGGATGATGATGATATTGCTGATAATGATAATGAGCAGCCAGCTAATGGTTCTATTTCAAGATCACCAAGCCCACCAAGAAACCCCTCACCAATCCCAAGAGCAAGTCCATCCTCAAGTCCTCCAAGGAAGGTAAGAAGATTGAGTGATATTTATGAAAGGTGTCAAAATCAAGCACATGAAGAAGATCCAATAGGTGAGACAATAAATTTTGCATTACTTGATAAAGCTGATTTTGAGCCATCATGTTTTGAAGATGCATGTGCTAATGAGGTTTGGATGCAAGCAATGAATGAAGAGATGGATTCCATTGATAGGAATGAAACATGGGAGCTTGTAGATCTTCCACATAAGAAGAAGAAGATTGGCACAAAATGGGTCTATAAGACCAAGTATAATAGTGATGGGAGTGTTGAAAGACATAAGGCAAGATTGGTTGCTAAAGATTTCACTCAAAGGTATGGCATTGATTATGAAGAAACTTTTGCACCAGTAGCAAGACAAGAAAATATTAGGATGCTAATCTCTCTTGCAGCTCAAAAGGAATGGAGTATTCATCACATGGATGTGAAAAGTGCTTTCTTGAATGGGTAATTAGAAGAAGAGGTATATGTGGGACAGCCACAAGGTTTTGAGATTGAAGGCAAAGAAGATTATGTCTACAAGTTGAAGAAGGCTTTGTATGGCCTCAAGCAAGCACCACGTGCATGGTATGCAAGAATTGATGGATATTTTCAGCAGAATGGCTTTCAAAGAAGTAAGAGTGAACCTACCCTTTACTACAAACAAGAAGGTAATGATATTCTCATTGTGAGTTTGTATGTTGATGATTTGTTATATATGGGTAGTAGTTCAAAGATGAAAGATGAATTTAAAGTTGCTATGATGAATGAGTTTGAGATGAAAGATTTAGGTCTCATGAAGTACTTTCTTGGCATGGAGGTTTATCAAGGTAAAGATGAAATTTTTATTTGTCAAGAAAAGTATGCAAAAGATATGTTGAAAATTTTTGATATGGCTGATTGTAAACCTCTTCCCACTCGAATTTCTCATGGAGTTACATTATGTAGAGATGATGGTGCTAAAATTGTTGATGAGACATTATATAGGAGCATTGTGGGGAGTTTGATGTTTTTAACTCACACAAGGCCTGATATTGCTTATTCAGTTTCATTGGTTTCAAGGTATATGGAAAATCCATCAGAGGAACATTTGAAGGCAACCAAGAGAATTTTGAGGTATGTGAAAAGCATGGTAGATTTTGGCATTCACTATTCTTCTAATAAGTTTGAGCTTGTTGGCTTTAGTGATTCAGATTGGGGAGGTTGTTTGGATGACCGAAAATCTACATCTGGTAATTTTTTTTCTTTGGGTTCTGGTTTAATTACATGGAGTTCAAAGAAGAAAAGTATGGTTGCTCTTTCTTCTACAGAAGCGGAATATGTTGCGGTCACTTCAGCTGGCACACAAGCTTTATGGCTTAGAAATCTTCTTGAAGAAATTGGAGAGATACAGGTTCAGCCTACTGTGATTTTTTGTGACAACATAAGTGCCATTAAATTGGCCAAGAATCCGGTTCATCACAGCAGGACCAAACACTTTGATCTGAAATAACATTTCATCAGAGATTTGGTATAAAATAAAGCGGTTGAGTTGAAGTACATCAGCACAAAGGAGCAAATCGCAGACATCTTCACAAAGGCAGTTGCAAAAGATCAATTTTTGGTACTCAGAGATCAAATTGTTAGTCCTCTCAACATCAAGGGGGAGTATGAAGATTAATGTTGCTGTTGTTTGAATCCTACAAAATAAACTCGAAGGTGGTATTCCTGCTGGGTTGGGTATGCTTGGTCAGCTCATCTGGCTCAATTTTGGAATCAACAACTTAAGAATTGTGAGAAATATACTTTCACAGATTAAAAAAATTTCTTCGAGTGATAGGGAGGTACTGAGTGAACTCGCTACGTTAAGGAGCCAAGTGGAGGTTTACTCAGTACCAGTAAATGCCGAGTGACTCAGTCACCTCGGCAACAATATTCGGTCAACACTGAGACCGAGTGAGCTCGATCGACAAAGGAATCAAGTAAGCTCGCTCAACTCCGTAAGGGAGAGACCGACTAAGCTCGGTAGGCATAGAAACCGAGTGAGCTTGGTAAGTGCCACATCATTCTATGCATGGCCATAGCTTTGGAGATATCAAATTGTGCCACCATCGAGCCTAAGTCCCAAGCGGATACCCACTTGATATCAAGTCTTCTCCGAGGGTTGGGGGGGCTTCCATCACTAGATCCAACTACATTCCTTTAAGAGTCAGTATTTACCAAATGTTGTTTATATTTATATTATTTTTAATGTGGATTGTTTCACTAGTCAAGTTTCTTGGAAATTATCGATTCTAAGATGGGGACATTTACATCAAAACATAATAATTCACATATATTCAAGATAGGCAACTTGCATCTCAAGATTTGCTTAGATATTTTTCAGTGTAAATTGCAAGATTGAATTGAATTTTAAACTATTGGAATAATGTAGTGAGTCATCCACTTTTGTATTTTTCTACTATTTTAATATTTTTCTTTTAGTAAAATTTTGGATTAGATTTCTAATTTTTTTTTATATGTTTAAATGAATACACTCAAGTAGAATGTCTACATGAATATTTGAATGTGGTTAGATAGATGTAAATATTTATTTATTATTTGAAATTTGATATATGTGGACATATTTTACATTATTTAAAAGAAAAATGCTAGTTATGCTAGTTTTTAATTTTAATGCATGAAAGATAGGATTAAATGACACATTTAGTTCACCCCCTCAAATATTTTCAGAGTTACACACAAAAGCATGTGTGTGCGATGCTTTTGACAAGTTTTATTTAACTAAATACACTAATATAATATTTTTGGACTATATTTTTTAATATTAAGAATCAAAATATAGCAATACATCATAAACACTGTTAAAATTGTAGTAACTGCATCATTATTAAAGTAGTACTATAAAGAAGACATCATTCTAAGCCTGTGTTTAAGTTTTCTTTTGGACTACCCTTAATTTTTGACATGCATTTATAGAATAATGTTATTCCTAAGACCCTTTACATGTTGTTTGCACTACTACATAGAGGGGTGGTTAAAGACAATTATTGAGACAATTGTTCAGCTAATTATCGTAATTGGAGACAAAAAAAAAAATTGTTTATCATCTTAAATATTTTAGTTAATTCATTGTCTTTAATTATCATCTTTAAGGATTGTCTCTTTAAGACAATGTTGATAATTACAAATTGTCTCGTAAAGACAATATGCAATGAAAGTTATGTCTCTTTATGACATTAGTTATAGTTAAATAGTGTCTCATAAAGACAAATATAAAATGAAAATTTTATTGTCTCTTTTCGACAAAAGTGACAAGACATTTCTAAATTAATTCTTGAGCAAGACAATATATATATATATATATATATATATATATATATATATATATATATATATATAGATATAACAAAGACAATTTGTTTTTAATATTTTATAAGTAAATTTTTTAACATCCAATATTTGCAAACATAAAAAATTGAATACTCTCTATATTTCAACATTTTACTCTTGTTAAGAGTTCAACATAGTATAGGACTAGCTTGAAACACCCCATTTGTTGTATTTATTCTCAATGTTGTGTTGCAAAATAATTTGGGAGTTTCTCCGCACATAAATAAACATATCATAGAAATGATATTAAGAATTATTGAATAATGAATCAATTATTCAATCATATGACACTATTTTCTCAAATATTGCAGCTTTATAATCAAGTACTTAAAAAATCCTCCATACTGTAGATTTCCACCAAGCTCTGGTATAGTAGAAAAGCTCTATGATTTAATAACATATTTTTAAGAAGAGAACAAGAGTGTTCCATTCTCTGTATGTTGGAGCTGTAGTAGTATATCATATACAGAAAGACTACTTGGAAATGCACATGCCCTCCCAACCGAACAAGAAGCATATCATATACTACAATTTTCCTCATTAACTTGAGAGAGAAAATTGTGTGAGAAAATCATTAATGTAATTGACATCTTATAAAGTGCACAAATAACTCAAAACAATTACCAAACAATTAAAATACTGATTCTAAAATAATATTATCTAGTCCATGGTATGCTACAGAAGTTTGAGGTGTGAATGAAGGAGGATATAACTATTTGCCACCATAATGTTATCACGAGGAACAAATGAATGGAGTTAGTTTGTAAAAGTAATACAACACAAAACATATGCCCATACCCCCAATCAAAGTGATAAAATGAGTCACATATCAATGTTATATAGAGGGTAGAAGACCTCTATAACGCAATCTATTAGATACATCTTTTTGTACATGCATGGAATGTGAAGAGGATGATTAAATAATAAAGCAATTACAATCAAGAAATCTGCAATCATATTCAACCTACTGTTATAGATCATTATGATCAAGGTACATAGGGACAACCAAGTAATTACATTTATGTTCTAAGAAGCCATACACATACAGATTCTTAGTGCCTGTAGGAGATAGGAGGCAATTTAGTAGATTTAAAATAGAAAGACAAAACATGAAACAAAAATTTTAAGTGCAGGATTAGACCTATTGAACACATCTCAAAAATTGTAGCTTGCAGAAAATTCATTTATATCAAGAATAGAAATAAAGAAAAGTGAGACATAAATTTACCGTTAAAAAAACATGTTCCCCTATGAATCTAATATGCAGAAAATGAAAGGTCAATTTGAACAACCTTTCATGGTTATGTCAATCTCACTACTGCGATAAGGTCTTGATATTAACCGCTCCAACAATTTCATGTAACATTAAGAAAGCCTTGGACAGATGTTGAAATGATCATTACATACTAAGGTTCAATTGTTCTCTGTTTAAATTTCTTTACATGTTGGATGCTTTTGTATATAATTTCTCCCATAGAACTTCTATGGTGAATATTATTCATTCAGCATTTCAAAATATACAATTGGGTTGTCTCAACACTTTGACCATATATCCATCATTTGATTTACAGAAATTTCTTCCTTATTTTGTAATGCTTTGATTGAGGTTTGGTCCTCTAGAACATTTGATATAGACTAATAAAAGCTCATGAAACATCCTTCACTGATGTAATTTCTGCTATTTTTTATATTTTAGAAATTCACTGATTACAATTGTGTATTAGTTAAATTCAAATGAACTCTTTCTAAGAGTAATCTTCTTTGTTAATGTTGTTTCTAGACAAGTAGAAGACACGATTTGACAAACAAATACAAGGTATTGAATTATATATACTGCATGAATGTAAGGAAAATAATATCTTCAATAGCCATGTAATACATAACATAATTTCATTTTATGAGAAAAAAAAATTAGCTGTGAATGAACTAATAAACCATGACAAAAGAATGTTGTTACTACATACCTGAATTTTAAATTCAACATTATATCATATCTTCTTTCTTTGTGTCCTCTTTTTACGAGGCACCATTCTAATTGTGGATGTGGTCTGTTCATCAGATTGAGAACCTTCTTTGTTATTCTTATTTCCAGCATGTTGAGATTCAAGAATAGTTTCCTGGTGAGGCTCCAAAATGGTATTTGAATTATTGTGTGCAACAAATAGCTCATCACTTTCCCCTAGCTCAGCTCCATTCTCACTGCCTGATGAGTTCGATTGTTGGGTTCCCTAGACAACACAATTTAACTTACTAATATACATAATACCTTATATTGAACTATTACATAAGTTTAAAAATATTTTAATGAACTTACCTCATTTTCATGACCACCGGCTAATATCTCCCCTCTATCCAGAAGGTGTTTCCTAAAGCTTTGGGAGCCATGGAGCAAGGCATAGTTTAGTTCGTCCTGTGCAGCTTCCTTTTGAAATTGGTGAGCCTGCATAAACAAATATAACCAAGTTTATAACAACTCATATGATATAAATACTCATGTGTTTTACATTGATCTTTTCAATGAAATAAAAGATATTAAAAATAAAAATTCACTTACCAAGCCACCACAAATGCTACTGTACCCACCCGATCCTAATTTGTGGGATCCAATACTAGACACTTTGGCTTGGGTTTCTTTTGTCGTGTCTTGAAGGCGTCCTTTGGAACCTTCTAGTCCAAATGCTCTATAATTTGGATCATTTTCAACCTTCCTCTTAAATTTTCCATCTTTAATCAATTCATGCCATGTTTTTGGGTCTGAAATCCAAGTTGGACAAGGATAATTGCTGTCATTTTTCAGTTTGGTCCTTAAATTATCTCTTTTGGAATGAATATATTTCTGAGCGATACTCATAATAAATGCCTCACCAAATCTAGGGTCACCAAATCCAATTATTACATCTTTAAAAAGTTCAGCTTTCTTTTCTTTTGCTTGATTCCTTCAGTCTTTTTGAATAGAATTGCCAAACAATTGTTTTGTATGCTCATAAACGAAGTGAAACAATCTCATACACATTTCATCCTTAAAGACTTCACCATGTGAGGAGAGCAAGAGTGTAATTTCTTGTCTCCCTTTAGTAGTAACTAGGGATATTGTTGATGTCTTTGGTACTGACACACATGCTCCTATAGGTACATCGGTTTCTTTTTCATTTGTTTCCTATTTTTACAATGAGAATGTGAAGTTGTTAGAAAACCAATAAAAATTTAAAACTTTATTTAATTTTGAAGCTAACTAAATAAAGTAACTAAGAAATTAGAAATACTGTTGTCATTTTAATGCACTCTATGTTTTTTATGTTTGAGAATTTTTGGTCATGCATGGCCATAGTTAGTATTTCTGAAGTTCTTTAATTTTTTTGGATTATATGGTGTTGAATATAAGGTAATTTATGCCAAAAATATGTTTCCTATTGAGCCATGTCAGTCAAAGATGGTCAAATAGGTCAAAAAAGATTGGATATGCATTTGTGAAATGTTCTACAGTTGACAGGAGTTCTTACAATAAGGTCATGTTCCATGATAGTGTAGGATATTAAAAAGGTAAAGGCAAGTTGGGTGAGCATTAACGCATGTTAGTTGAACCTTGAATGTAGGAGAGCATAGGGGTGTATGTGTGTGTGTGTGTGTGTGTGTCTGTGTGTGCGCGCGCGCGTGCACACGTGTGGATGTGGGTGTGTATGTGTGTGTGTCACTAGTGTGTAACAAATAAGGAAGCTTGGTTATTGATATTTGAACCACTATTTTTGACTTGATGAAGAACAATACAATTGACATAGGTGAAGAAATCTTTCACGTAACAAACTAAAGATCCCATCAAGATTATATCACATACAGATTTTAAAATATAGAAGAGGCCTTGTAGGAAGACAATTAGCAATCAAAAATTACTATATATGCTACCTATTCAAGCTTAGGTTAATGTTTTTTTATTAAATATATAATGTAGGAACAAATAGAAAAAAAAGTACCTGGTCTACCATTTTGTATGGATGACAAAATGATATCTCGATAGAAAGCTACAAAGAAAAGGGTGTGGATCTCAATTAGGATCATTACATAAATAGGCATTGAAATATAGGAAATACATAACCCATCAAAAAATAGCACTTACCAAAAATATTGGAAGATTATCGTATATATGCAAAATTTTCAATTTCAGCTTTATGATTATCCTGCAGAAACCAGGCACTAGTCAACAAGAGATTAGATTTTTACAATCCTAAAATTATTACTTAGCTTTTGGATTCAAGTTATTAAAAAAATTTTACCTACTGAATAAACTTGTCATATTATTGAACACCAAAACATTCTCTTTGTATGTCAGAAAGTAGATTTCCAACTCAGTAGGTTACATACAAGACGCTGCATGTGGGCAAGATAAATTTATATTAATTATGACTATGAAAGGTTGGAAAAAATGTGGACATACAGTTGCACATGATAAGCGTCATAGCATCGCCTCTCTATTTTACTTTTCTTATTTTCAATTTACATAAATCAGATAAAATTAAGTATAAACCAACAAAAAATAATACCATGTACTAAAATGAGATAAGCAGATATAGGATCTCTTGTCAGCTCCATACATAACTTGACAGAACATGCATATTTTTATAATTTTCCTAACGCTAAATCACACATTATAAAAAGTCACTCTATGACTTAGCATACCACCATCAGTTATCATTACATTGGAGCTTGCTCTGTATGGAGATTTGTCTCTTAATTAGTCCTTGTGGAGAACAACATATTTACTTAGAAAATAGTAGTTAGCAGTTCCATTGGTATTCATTTTGGTGAAGTGAACATTACAAATCTTCATTTGTCAATGTGATGTCAAGTTGCAAATTATTGGGTCATGCATAGTCGTGAGTTTTTGGAGTTGTGATTGATAGAGCATCTTTGTGATTATGGATTTAGTTCCCAGGCAAGTGAATATCTCAACACAAGGTAACAAAAAGATGGGTGGTTATAAGAAATGGTTGTTGTTTGAAGAAAATTGGGAACCTAAAAAAGAAACTTAAATTTGAAAATATCAAAGGTGGGACTTGTTCCAAGAAGTAATTGAGGAAGCAACAAATTAAAAGATAGATTAAAGAACACATTTCTTGTTGCTATTCAAAGAGTTGTAGTTTATTCAATATTTAAACTCAAGTATAGTTTTCATTTATGTATTATGAGACAATATCAAACTAGTGCAACAATTGTTGGACTCTATGGAAGTCAATGCATGCTAGCTTTATTATTGTTTTAAATTCTATTACAAAGAGAGGCAAACAACATGCAAACAGATCACTTAGGGAACTCAAAAGTGTGAAAATTGAGTCAAAAAATACCAGAGTGAGAAGGGGAAAATAATAGAAAATAATGTAAAGCAAGACACTACTACCTTTTCCAACATATTCCCTGCATGTGCCAAAATGGGAGCTTCTAAATAGGGTATAGGTATCCATCCAAGCATAAAGGATAGGGGCTTTTGGTAGATCTAGTAGTTGTACGTGCACTGATATACATGTAAGCAAAATGTGGAAGCGTAGATAATGCACGTGAATAATTTGAGAGAATGACAAAGAAATGTGGTTTCATGGATTGCAATGGTCGAAGCATATGCAAATAATCAATTTGGCGAGGAGGCTTTACAAACTTTCAAGAAAATGCAATTTGCATGTGTAAAACAAAATTCCATAACATTTATCTGTGTCCTCTCTATTTGCGAGATACATGGTATAGATATCCATTGAAGCATATATTTGGAAGGGGGTATTCATTTGAACATTAAAGTAGGAAATACACTAGTAGACATGTATGCAAAATGTGGAAGCGTAGACAAGGCACGTTAATGGTTTGATAGAAAGCATCAATAAATGTTGTCTCACACACTGCGATGATTGTAGGCTATACAAAAAATGAATTTTTTTAAAAGGCCATCGAAACTTTCAGGTTGACAGAAAGCATCAATAAATGTTGTCTCGCGCACTGCGATGATTGTAGGCTATACAAAAAATGAATTTTTTCAAAAGGCCATCGAAACGTTCAGGAAAATACCATTGACAGTGTAGACCCTTATTCATCCACCTTTGTCATCATCCTCCCTACCTATAGCAAAATTGGAGCTCTGGAATAGGGTATGGGAATTCATCAAAGCATAATAGGAGGAGCTTTTTCATTACATATTATAGTTTGAAATGATCTTTTATAATTGTATACAAAATCTGGTAGCAAAGATAAAGAATGAGAATTATTTAATACGATGCATCAAAGAAATGTGGTTTCTTAGACTGTAATGATTGCAAGAAATGCACAAACTCAATTTGGTGAAAAGACTTTAGGAATTTTTCAGGCAAATGAAATTGGCTGGAATAAAACCAAATCGAACAACCTTTATCAGCACACTCCCTACTTGTGTAAAAATTGAAAACCCTCAGTTTCAAACCTACTCACAGTTAAAATAATATGAACTCTGGTTATTTTGATGCTTACTAACAATGATGTACAGTTGTCTTCATTATCTTAGTTGTTTGAGAAGTTTAATGGCTTTCAATGGACAAATAATTTTAAGGCCAACACAACGAACTTCTACATCACACATTAGAACACATGTTCATGTGTTATTTTTAATAGCTCTAAAACTGTATGTACTAGTCCAACTTTAGATCTAAAGTGAAGGGCAGAGCTTACAGACTGATTTCTTTAGCTGTTAATACGATATAACAAAAATATGGACCCTTCAAAATCTATTGCGAAAACTAAGAATGCTAAAAGAGTTAAAACAATTATATTACAATAAGCTTGCAAACACTTGGATAAGGGCATTGATTTGTTAAAACTAAATAGTGAGCTTGGAAAATCATCAGTCCTACAATGTTAGGGATACATTAAGTCTTTGGTTGGTAGGAAGAAGGAGAAGAAAGGGAAAGCTAAACATCAAAAAATCAAAGGCGAACCAAAGTATTTGAGGCATTTTCCCTCAAGAAGCATTTGAACTTGCTTAGCCTGTGGTCAGTTTAGATGTGGGGGTGAAGAAAAGGGCCTTAGTCCAAATTGATGTAGAGGGTAGGGTGGTGGTAACAAATGCACAAGTAGACTTAGAAATTTCAGAGTTTTAAGCAATCTAGCCGACCCAATCCCTTAAGAGACTTGAAGGTTTCACTTCTTAAACTTATCTCCTAGACTTCCTTATGATGTTTTCGTCTCAATATAATCCAATCCACTTGGATTTCAAGACTTTTTGAGTTCTAGATCAATACCAAACTCCCACAGTTCACAATCTTCTTTAATCTGTCCTAGAGACTAGACTGGCAGTCTACTAACCCTACAGCAAGTTTGAAATTTGAATAAATTTTTTCTTTTTTCCAAAATACTTGACAATCTAAGATCAAGTACAGACACCCTTTATAGAGTTCTATAACATACTAAAAACTTTTGTATGACTATTTTGGACCAACTCCAACATAAATAATAGATGCCCTATTTTAATTGCATAAAATTTACCAGATTAACAAAGGGAGACCTATCCAGACTTCACCTAAGGACTCCAAATCATGGACAGTGCTATGTTATGTCTTCAATCGATCGAATCCAAAGGAAATTAGCCTCAAGGGCTCTACAACATCATAATCCCAAATTTTGTCTTCAAACCCTTTGATATCTAGGGCTTCCTCAATCTCCTATTCCCACACACTTCTGAATCAAATTAATGGATGAATCACCATCTAACAAACATTATACAATGTTTCAAATCATAAAAACCCACCTTTGCTTGGACAGATCACTCACTGCTATACATTAGCATTCAACTTCACGGTACTTTCTCACTATTTATCATGTGATCACACTATTTCACACAAATCTCTGCATATGCAATGATAGTGACATAATATACAAGTTAAAAAATGTCATTCTATGAAGGTTATGCCTTTACGTTCATGGAACAACCTCCATTCGTCCTAAGGTGTTACTGTAACAACAATTTGAAATAAAGATAGATTGATTTGAATTAGAACTAGTGTGACAGTGAGCCAGTTATAATATGAAACTCATCAACCAAAACACATTAGATAATGAAGAAACCCTTTCAATGCATTAGAAAATCAAACCAAATCGATTTGAGATTCAAAAGCTTAAGAAAATCTTGCCAAAACTGAAATTTTATTGCTTGTTGTCCAAAAAGCTATACACACCAATTTTTATTTCCCCCGATAACAGAGACTCCACAAGATTGACAACAATGGTATTGCTTGTCCTTCCTCCCACAACTTCCCTACCTACACAATCAAAGAAATAAAATGAAGTTGTCCAATTGGAAAACACTATGACATGTGATGTTGCATTTCATGATTTGCCTATATTTTGTGCATGTGCCTTCTACCGCAAATGTTGTAGCCCAAAAACAAGCTAAGTATAAAACACACACATATGATTATTCTTGAAATGAATTCAAAGGAGAGTTGCATGTATAGAGGAATGAACTTAGATGCTTTCATTAACCATATAAATGGGGAATGAACTTACATATTACATCAGTAAGTATTTGTTGGCAGTCACTATATTAACTTGTTGAACAACTTTATCTATAAATTAAATTTGATGAATGAAAAATAGCAGCAACTATTTTAAGTTGTTAAGAAGCTTCATCTATAACTATTGGATTTGATGTATAATATTATTATTATTAAAATATTAAATCCAATAAAATAATAGATGAAGAAACTGTTCAATGACATTATAGTTACTGCCTATGGCATAACCAGAGATGGATACTCAAGTTCACACCATACCATTATCAAAGGCTTTCATACCTTATTGTTATTTAATAATAGACTAAATAAAAGAGAGGTAAAAAAATAATCTTGATAATTGAAAGGATCAGATTTAATTAAAATATGCATATCCACAAGGAGGAAGTTAGGTGAAATGTCACAAATAATTCTATTAGACAACTTGCACCTTGATGTAATAGTTTAAAATGATTAGATCTTTTTATATGGTTCTACATTTTCCCCCAGTCAAAAACAACTCTGATAATGTGTCCTGTTAAATGTTTCTTAATATTTGATGTACCTTTGTTGATTGCATTTGTGAAACTGTGCATAATTTCTAAGACAATTATTATTGAGGGTTTAATCCAACACTTTTTGATTGGGCTTTCAATCATCTCTATGGGTTGTCAATAGAGTCTATAAATGGTTCGGGATTATTGACTGAAGCACCTTGCATATGGTAGGAGGTTCCTATGGCCATTTCTAGGTAAAATGTACAATAACTTACATAGAAAATCCATGGTTTGGATAGTTGGCAATTATGGTTTAGTTGTGTTGACAAGTTGGCATATTAATAGTTTTTGCATGCATGCACAGGAGATGTGGATGGTATTGCTAGAAAGTGGTGAATTCTTTGCAAGAATCCATGTTCTTTCAAATCTTTGTATGTATTTTAGGGGTATTGGTGATTGATGTAATAGTTTTTAGTCATACTCTTATCACTGATATTGTTAAACTAGTGGGCAACAATATAAATATTTCCCTTTTCTTTCATTCACAATAAATATATTTGTTTGGGTTGCATACCCAATTTAATACTACAAACCCAGAAACAAACTTCTAAAATCCAAAAAAATAGTGTGTCGATAGACTATTTGACAAAAATAATGTAAATAGGAAAGGTTAAAATGTATCAAAACATGGGGGAATGCTTACACTGGTATTAGAGCTGAAAATCATGTCATCCTGTGGGAGTGAAGTCTAATGCATCATCAATATTTTTTGAGGAGAAACAAATTAAGCCCTAACATCAACAATGAATCTGAAATTGAACTACAGAGCAATCCATTTTGCACTATAAACATTACTAATAGAGAAGGGCAAAGAGGAAAACCAAGTATTAAAGAAATACCAAGTGAATAGGCTTGAGGGAAGAAAGAGATTTGGAGTAGTTTACAATAGATGGTAGCTCTTATGGCATACCACTTGACAATTAAAGATAGCATGAATCAACACAATAATGGTACAGGAGAATAGGGGAATGGATGAAATAATAGCAATAGGGATGGTTCGGTGAAAAATTGGGCAAGATAACAATGAACTAGAGAAGAAGCAGTCAGAACTAGGCCTCTCATGTGTCAATTTGCAGTGAGGTGAGATGATCAAAATAGTAATTTTCCTACTAAAAAATAAATACATGATCATATTTTAGAGGATTGGAGAAATTATGCGGCAAAGATTCACAATGACGTGACACCTAGACAATATTTGGATATCAGGTTGAAACACTTACCCATGAGGGGAAATAGAAAACAACAGTTTGACCCTATGAAGAAAGTAGGTAAGCTCTTCATTCCATATTTATATTGTATAGAAAAAGCTACAGCCAGAGCTTGGGTTCAAGAATTGGATACATACTTTCAAATTAACCCAATGCAGGAGTATGATGCCAGCAAATATGCAGTATTACATCTAGATGGAAAAAATCATGAATGGTGGCACCATGGAATGGTGACCTTGGATCATGATCAAATTGATAATTGTACAAGGTTCATAGAGAGACCGATTGAAGGGTTTGATGCAAGGAGCTCGAACAAAATTTCAAGAAGCTAGTGTAACTCAAGCAATGGGGATCAATTGAGATATATATTACAGATTTTCAAAGGTTGGCAATAATCCTAATTGATATTGCATAAAGGAGGTAAGTAGTTTTATTTATGGTATAACTCCTGGATCCTTTCTGAGAGTAGATAGGAGGCCATTAAGAAAGTAAGAGAATTAGAAACCTCTACCACTAAGAATAAATTTTAGACTAAGAACTGTTATCACTAGAAAGGCAACAATAAGAGACACTTCCACAAGCATACAACCTAAGAATGAATCAAAATAGTTGAACAATGATCAGTTGAATGAACTAAGTAGGAAAAAACTACATTTACAAAGCAAAGGACCATGAGATGCTTCGTAAAATTGTATTGTTAAAGAAGAGGCAATGTAAATGGAAGCTTGGAAAAAATCATATTCTTAGATCTAGAGGAAACAATGTGAGTACTTTCTTGGGAGCAAAGGTTAACAATTCTAAAGGGCATCGTTGCATGGCTGTTATATCTTTGTAAGCAATGGGAATGTAGGGTGGTTCACAGAGATGTTAACTCTAGCAATGTTTTGCTTGATTTGGAGATAATTGCAAAACTTGGTGACTTTAGGCTTGCTGATTTGTATGATCACACACAAATTACACAAACAACTTTGGTAGTGGAGATTGTTGGGTACATCACTCCAGAAGTCACAAAAATGTGAAGTTTCTCTACAATCTATTGTATTTGGTTTTGGCATTGTTTTACTCGAAGTTGCATGTGACAGGCCATGGTAGGGAACCCCTACCCCTAGAATAATAGGCTATCAGCCCCTACCACTGCAGGCCTATGGCAAAGGGGAAAGGCAATAGACTAGTGTAGGGTGCAGAGAAGCGATTGAAAGAAATGTGGCCCTATGTAAATGGAGAAGTTATGATCAGGACAATTGATACTATCCGTGTTGGCTAGTAGAGTGCTGAAGACCTGGTAGCTTTTCTTTCTAATAGTAGGGTAGATTGTGCATACATGCAGAGTGTTGAGGCCCATAGATTTATCCAAGGGTAGTGAATAGATTATATTGTTGCCCATAGTGAATAGATTATATTGCTGGATTGGGTGAAGGATCTATCTGAAAATGGAAAAATCTCTCTCATCTAGATCATAGAGAACCAATCATGTTTAGATTCTCTAGTAGCTAGGTTGTTTATTCTCCTATAGATTACTATGGGAGGGAGCAGCTCCAAGACTTCCGTCACAGTTTATTTGAGAATAAATTTGGAGTCATCCATGAAAATGAAGTTAGTTTATTTGAGAATGCAAATGGGATTGAGAATAAGTGAGGAAACAAACTAGAAGATAGCTACTCCCATGAGGAATCAGTTCAAAGGAATGGTTGCAACTCTAATAACTACTATCACCTTCACTACTGCTTTCACAAATCTAGGAGGAATGAGCATTGATAAAGATAAATTCTATATAGTTGAGATGAGACCTTTCACACAAGAAAGCAAAAACTCAACATGGCCAAAAGCAATGCTTGATGCATCCAACCCTAGGAGGATCCATGGTGCAGAGAGATAAATGGTAAAGAGCCATGTCAAATTAGGGCACATTATTGTAAAACCTACGATCTCAATGGAATCATTGAAAGATCAGGATACTGCACACAGTAGGATACATAAAAAAAAATAAAGCTCATTAAATATTTTATGCAGCCACAACAAGTATCTTACCTCAACTAAATGTGTTTGAGATGGTCCAACACCTTTCGTAGTCGACGTTTTCCAGCCCAAGTGATCTTTTTCCATTAGATTGAAAACCTGAAATCCAAAGACCATATTAGTTGCAAACCAAAAAAATCTATTGCAAATATAGAGGAAATCAAACGGAAAATATTAATCATACAATAGATCTTTCGTGTATTTACCTGTTTATTGTGCAAATCATAATTGTTCCCATTGTAAGGCGCCGATTGCTAGGGCATGAAAGATCGGGGAAAAAAAAGTGATATAAATGATGAACTCGTCATGACTTCCAGTCATATCCATGATGATCAACCCTTTTGCTTCATTTGAGAACTGTGGATGATGGCTAGGGCATGATAGATCTAAGGAAAAGTACGTGATATAAGGAAGGAACTCGTCATGACCTCCAGTCATATCCATGATGAACTGGCCTTCTGTTGAAATTTGTAGATAATTCCCTATTCAAAACTGTCAATGATGCCCTGTTCAAAACTGTGGATGATGCCCTGTTCAAAACGCATAAGTGGAGTTAATGAGTGCCATATAAATTTAGGAAATATAACAATGAGTCATTTTAGGAAAAATCATAGAGTTTCTCTATTGTCTTTATTTAAATGAATTAAAAACTTCAAAATGAATTTAAATATAAAAAATATTTTAAAGACAAAATTGATATTTTGTCTTTAATTACCGTCTTTAATAGGGCTAGTGTGTAGTAGTACTGGTAAATCAAATAAAAGTAATTTAAAAACATTAAAAAATATTCCTATAAAAAAAGATGATATTTTCATCAAATATTTGTAATAATAATGCATTTATACACTTATCATTGTTTATTTACTTGAAGATTGACTGAATATCTCATATTTTTTTCCTATAAGAAAAATCCACAAGAATCACAAGTAGTAGAACATTAACTTTTGTACTATGTAAAATGTAGATAACACAAGAATAAAATTTCAACATTGAAAATAGTTTTAATAAAAATCTGACACAAAAATTCTCTGCAGACAAGGTATGTCGTTCTCTCACTGTCGCTGGCCGGATGTTACTAAAAGCGCTTAGCCGTGAAGCAAACGCCAAACTGTATCCTTTTCACTAATGAGAGAGATCGTTTCACCGAATGAAATGCCAAATCCCAGACCCAATGCGATCAGTGACACGTGTTCTTCCACAACACTCAGCAGCGACCTCTCTTCCTTGCCTCCTGTCGAAGTTTTGTTATTTCTTTGGCACATTTGCAAGGGGCGCCCACACAAACATGGAAGATTTCCCATGAACGATGTCTCGTTGAAAGTGTGGAATTGCGTTCCACTCGGTATAATTCCACAGAGTCTGTTGAAGGAAACATTGATGGACGCCAACATGGTCAGTTTCGACAGATTCTGCGGAATTTTCCCACTCAGGCCATTTCTAGACAAGTCCAACTGCTCTAGAGTGGCGATATTTCCAAGAGATGCTGGTATTCTCCTCTCCAGTTGATTTCCAGACAGATTCAGAAGCCTCAGACCACTCAGACTTGCAATGCTTTCTTGTATTTCCCCGCTGAGACGATTGTTTGACAAGTCAAAAATGGTGTTTTCTGGAATCACATACTCCAGACGGTACTCATGTCCCTTTGCTGCAATCGTCATATCCTGGTTGAGTCTTGATTTTGTTTCTTGTGGAGCAACAAAGCCCTGGAGATTTTCGAGATGGGAGGGAATGTTTCCAACGAATTTGTTGTTGGACAAATCTAGCATTTGCAAGTGGGTGAGATTTGTAACCCATGGAGGAATAGGTCCCTCAAGTGCATTATATCCCAGGCTTAAAACTCTCAGATCTTGAAGATTTGCAACATACTCAGGAATGACACCTGTCAATCTGTTATTCCTGAAATCCAAGTGTTGAAGGTGCCTGCAGTTGGCCAAGGATGCAGGTAGATCTCCGGAGAAGCTGTTAGAATGAGCAGACACAATTTCCAACGAAGGTGGAAATTCTACTTTCAGATTTCCGTGCAATGAATTGTTTGAAAGATTCATCTTACTCAGGATTGTACAGTTGCTAATAGACCTTGGAAGTGTCCCAGAGAATCTGTTGAAGCTCAGATCCAAATATTCGAACACAGTGATATTGAAGAATGATTCTGCTAGCCTGTCTTCAATCTGGTTTCCCTCCAGGGCAAGAAGTGAGAGAGGGAGATAGAATATGCTTCTCGGCACACTCCCTGTAACTCCGCTCCATCCGAGATCCAGCCATAGAAGGCTGCTACAATTCCCTATCTCTGAAGGAATAGAACCCTCAATCTTAGGCATTCCATACATTGATAATTGCTCAAGCTCCCTCAAATTTCCTAGCTGAGGTGGTATTTTACCTGACAGTACATGATTATCCCCCAAAAACAAAACATTCATGGAAGAGCAATTACCCAGGCTGGGAGGAATTCTGTCTTGTAATCTGTTAGACTGCAGGTATAGAGAATCTAAAAGCTGAAGGGATCCTAGTTCTTGGGGAATGCTTCCCGTTAAACAGTTGTGAGAGAGTGCTATGTAGGACAATTGGGTACAGTTACTAAGAGAAGGTGGGATATGACCGCTCAGTGAGTTTTCTTCCAAGTAGATATAATTGAGATTTTTTAACGAACCCAAAATAGAAGGGATTAAACCGCTGAGTGGGTGACTTTGAATGGTCGGTAAGTGTTGGCCCAATATTGAAAAAGTAGAAGTAATTAGAATTTGGAATGTATTTATTATTTCTCTTCAATAATAAAGCAAATTTATAAAATAGACGGCAATGACAGTTATGAACTGTTATACAAAATTGGTGGAAGAGGAAACTAATAGAAAATCTAAACTAATATTAAAGAAAACCTAATCTAATATTTAGTACTTAGAAACTCCAAAGATTAGTTATTAACACCCGCTCCTTACTCTGAAGGGGTTAAACCAAGCATTCCTCTAAACTTCTCAAACTTTTCTCTACCCAATGCCTTTGTAAACGTATATGTTGGCTAATCTATAGTAAGACAATATTTGAGGTGTATATTGCCATCTTTTACATGATGCTGAATCAAATGAAACTTTGTGTTTTGTGTGATCATGAAATATATATTTTTAACTATTTTGATAGCAGATTGATTATTCACCAAGACTGGTGTTGATGAAACTTGTGGTATCTGCAAATCTTCAAGAATCCTTCTAAGCCATAAGATTTCTTGAGTTGCTTCAGAGGCTACCATATATTTAGCTTTAGAAGAAGAGACAACTAGGACTAATTGTTTCTTAGATTTCCAAGAGATTATGACAGACCCAAGATGCATTAAATGACAAGTTGTAGATTTTTTGTCCATTAAGTCACCTGCATAATCTGAATTAGAATAGCCAAGAAAATAAAACTCTTTTGTCTTAGAGTATTTCAGCCCATAGTGTTGGGTACCTTGTAGATATCAAAGAATTATTTTAGCAACTAACCATTGAGTATGTCTAGGTTGCATAAATCTTGAGAGAACTCCAACAACAAAAGAAATATTTGGACGAGTAGTTGTATCATAGATCAAATTGCCGACAAGTTTACTATATATAGTAGGATCAATCAATGTTGAGGAGTCATCAAATGTGAGTTTGATATTATGTTCCATAGGAGTACTAAGGGGCTTACAATTAGCCATGCCAAACTTATACAAAATATCACCATGATATTTTTGCTAGGTAATAAAAATAGAATGATGTGTTTGAACCATCTCAATACCTAAATAGTAATGAATATGACCCAAATTAGTCATATCAAATCCCTTCTTCAGTTATTCTTTCACATCTTGAATATTATTCTCATCACTACCAGTAATCTAAGTAAATCATCCACATAAACAACAAGATAGATAATAATGTTATCAACCTTTCTAACAAAAAGTGTTGCATCATCAAATTCAAAATGTTTGAAATTAAACTCCAAGATATTCTCTATAATTTTTTCATACCTGGTATAGGGTGCTTCTTTCAAACTATATAGAGATTTGACAAGCTTGCATACCCAATGTTCCTTCCCATTGATTACACATCCTTTAGGTTGAGTCATATAGACTATTTCTTTAAGATCACCATTTAAGAATGCAGTTTTGACATCCATTTGGTGAAATTTCCACCCATTTTGAGCTACAAGACTCAACAAAGCATGAATGGTGGTCCATTTTGTTGTAGGTGCAAATGTTGCATTGAAATCTATTCCCTCCTTTTGAGCATATCCTTTAGTAGCAAGTCAAGCTTTGTATTTTTCAAGTGTGCTATTTGTTTTATATTTACTTCTAAAAATCCAGTTAAAGCCAATAGGCTTACAACCAATTGGTTGATCAATCAACTCCCATGTGCCATTTTTTATAAGTGCATCACACTCATTTTGCATTGCTTTCCTCCAAACTACAATATTTTTAGCTTCATTAAAGGAACTTGGTTCATAGTCACTTGTGAAATTGAGTTCATTGATAGGTTCTGGGTTACCTACAACATTAAATTGAGCCTGTAGCCTTTCCTTGTAAGAACTTCTTGTACCTATTTTACCTATTTCATCAGGTCTTAAATCTTTCAAAGTTTGTTGGACTTTTTTTGTCTACTTATGAAAATATTTTAGTTGCATAGAATACGTTTCAGTAGTGGCTAATGGTTCTACAATTTCATGCTCATCATTTGAGGGTTTTTCTTCTCTCATTCATAGATGGATTAGTTTGACTGAAGATAGTTTGAGGAAAAGATTCCACATGTGAATCCATCAAAGGTGAGGCAAAATAGGTTGGGTTCCCCTTGGAAATTCTATCATTTAGATGACATTCAATATTTTAAGCACTCTTAAAGGTTTCACAAAATACAACATCACATGTAATGATGAATTTATTATTAGCTTCATCATACAACCAATATGCTTTAGAAGATTCATAATATCCAAGAAAAATGCATTTAAAACTATATTGATGCGACTTAATTCTTTTTCCCTTAGTAATTAAAGCATAGCAAATGGACCCAAATATTTTAAGACGTTGAATAGAAGGAGGATAACCAAACCATACTTCATATGGAATTTCTTGCTAAAGTGCAGATGATGGAGATCTATTACGAAGATAAACTGCATTTCTTCCCATTTGCACCCAAAAATGTAATTTGATTCCTTTAAAATACAACATTGCTCTTACCATATTCATGATGGTTCTATTCATTCATTCAACAATCTCATTTTGTTGAGGAGTACCTTGAATAGTTAGATTATGTTGAATCCCATGTTGAAATAGATAATCTTCAAAAGCTAGAGAAGTAAATTCTCCACCATTGTTTGTTCGAAGAGTACTAATTTTAGATTAAGATTAATTTTTAATCATAACATGAAATGGTTTAAAATTTTCAAAAGCCTCAATTTTTTTCAGCAAGAAATAAATCCATGTCACATGACTATAATCATCAATGAACAAATAAAAAATTGAGATCCTCCCACAGAAGTTATGGGTAAAGGCCCACAAAAATCAAAATTAATAAGCTATAATTTTCTTTGTGCTCTCCAAGTGGATGAAGGGAAATAGCTTCTATATTTCTTAGGAAGAATACATGCTTCACATTTTTCATTTGATATAGGCAAAGCACACAAGCTATAAATTTTGTCATAAAAACTATACCCAAATCTTGCGTGCCAGAACATAGTAGATAGACAACCTTCCTAAGTAAGATATGCAAAAAATTTATAAAGACCACAAGTTCCATTTAACTTTAATAATCTTCCATCCTCACATCTAGTCAATACAACTTCATTATTATATTTCTTGGTTACAACAACTTGTCCATCTTTTAATAGAATAGAGTGTCCTTGCTGTCTAATCAATATTAGTGATAATAGATTAAGTTGTACTTGAGGAACAAATAAAACATCATGAAGTAGAAAACTTGGAAGATTAGGAAACTAAAACCAAATAGTTCCTTTTCCAATAGGTTTGAGAATTGACTTATGTGCTAAGTAAATTAGACCACAATCAATTTTATGAAATTCTTCAAAGTAGTCACGTTAGAATGTCATATGTTGTGTGGCTCTAGTATCTAAAATATAATTATCATACCATGAGGAATTAGATACATATTCTAAAATAGAAAGAACATATTGATCATCATCATAATCACAAGTAAATTGAGCTGCTCCCAAAATTTTATCACTTGAAGGTGTATTATCATTATAAACTCTTGTTTTATATTTGTGCTTAAAATAATTTTCTTTAAAAATTTTTATCTTATCCCAAGAGAGTTTGCATTCATGGATTTCATGACTACCTTTTTTACCACATCTTTTACAATATAAAAAATGCCTATCATTTTGATTATCATTTTTCTTCCATTGACCTCTACCTTTCGATCCATCATTATAACCACCTCTTGCATAGGTTTTATTTGGAGGTTTCTCTTGATGAGAAAGACACAAATTTTCATTTGTATTATCTAGTTTTCTTCCAAATGTTTTCTCACGCTGCTAACTTTTCAATCGATAAATCAAAAGTAATGATTTTTAATTGGTTTCTTTGTTGAAGAGATTCTAGATATGTGGAATGTGTTGGAAGAAGTGCTTTAAAAAAAGATGTGAGATACATATAAACTTTCCCAACTGCAACATCAACATCTTGTTTTATGGCTCTAATTTTTGAAGCTAGACTCATAACATCACCATTTTCAATTCAAGGTTGAATAGTTTTAATTGCAAATGAATGAACTCTAACTCTAAATGAGAATTAAATAAAATTTTCAATTTACGAAGGGCATCCCAAGAAAGTGTGCATCCATGTATATGTCAATACACTTCTCCATTAACAGAAGCCCTTATCAAAGATAAAGCTTTTAAATTTTTATATAGCTACATTTCTTTTACTTTAGCATCAGTTGGTTCTACAGGTTGAGTACTTCCATCACATATTTCAGTCCACAAATCATTAAAGATAAGTGTATTTTCTACTTTTTTATTCTATTCTATCGAATTATCTTTTCCATACAATGTTTCCCCAAATAATGAAACAATATACTGCATTGTGAATCCAAAACTAAAACACAATTGACACAGATTAAAAATTTAAATAATTGTTGAAACTTTCTTGCCAAAATTCAACAAAGAAATCAAGTTGTAGAAATCTTTAAATAATAAAATTGATTGCACCTAAATCAAATTTATTTTTCTTGTAAAAATGCTCCAACCTTTAGCAGCTTCATGCATAGATTTGTTCCAATGCTCTAATACCATTATTGGCCCAAGATTTTAAAAAGTAGAAATAATTAGAAACTAGAATGTATTTATTATTTTTCTTGAATTCTATTGATTGTTGCAAAATAGGAAACCACATGTATAAACTAGATGTCAATAATAGCTATGAACTAGTATAAAAAAATGCCAAAATAGAAAACTAATAGAAAACTAATAGAAAACCTAAACTAATATTAAAGAAAACCTAATCTAATATTAGTACTTAGAAACTACAAAGATTAGTGATTCACAAGTAAGCAGGTTTGATATGTGTCACTTTGAAATGAAAACATTTCAATGCGAAAAATTGAAATGTCTTATGACCTATTTTTTGCACCTTCATAGATGTGGTTTTTGCTACTTCATAGATCTTTTTTTTGCAAGTTCTAGATATGGTAAATGTTTCATATATTGTTGTGTTTTAGTTTACTAGTCCATATCGATTTGAAATGGGTAGCGACTGATCATTTTGATAATTTTATTATTGTTATTTTTGTGTAGATTGGTGAGCAGAATACTACATCTTCATAGATCTATTTGGGTACAGAGCATGAATTTTATTTTTTGATGCACATGAGTGAGCAAATCACTGCATTGTTGCATCTATTTTAAAAGGTAGGGTTTTCTAAATATATCACTCTCCATTTTTTAAAGATATCAGGTTATCTTTTTTATGTTGTTGTTAGGGTTTAAGGTTAACACTTTAAACTAGATTCTTAATATTGTAGTTGGATAATGAGTTATCTTTTCATAGATAGTATAAGTTTTTTGAGGTTTTGAAAAACTTTCTTTGGAATTAATATGTGTATTTTTTTCCTGATCTTGTGATCGAGTTATTTTGGTAATTGGTTTTGTGATGAGCCTCTATTTCTCCCAACATAGAGTTTTTTCTTAGGGTTTTCTTTTGTGGATTTATTCTTGGGAAATCATTGATTTTGGGTTGGTCATTTCTATGTCGAAGGTAGTTCTCCCATTCTTTCCTAAAATTATCTCTTTATCATTTCTACTGTGGGTTTTCTTGTTTAATAATGCCTTTAAAAGCGGTGTAGGATAATATGTTGTGCTAGTGTTATGTTATGGCACCATGTTAGGATTGAGAGGGTTGAAGTCTAAGATACATGCATATGAAGTTGTATAGCATCAAGATTTTTCTTTGATTCTACTTGAACTTTGAAAACCCTTAATTTGGGGTTAGAATTTGTCAAAAATTTAGTGATAATGCTTGTAGAATTCAATCTATCAAAATTAAATCAAAATTTTCATTGAATTTGTTAAATTTATAAAACTATACTTAAAAGCAGTAAATACTTTATGTATATTTTCTTCATATGTTAAAAATCATCAATTCATATGTTGAAATGAAAGAGAGCAGAAGATTACTAGATTTAAGTTGTTCTTTCCTTTTTTATTTATAGCATTTCATTAAGGAATTATTAATACTGAACTATGTATGTATGACTTAATTTGGGGGAATTTTCTTTTGAAGATTTATGAAGTTTTATAATCATGCTTATGAGTTCTCTTATATTGGAGACCCAGGGTTAGTTATCCTAGGTCACACTATAATGAAAGATTGTGTTATGTATCACTCCAAGTTGAAATATCATAAACATAACCTTATGGTTATGTTTATATATTTCTCATATTTATGGTTATGTGATTTTCATAAAAATGTATAATACTTTTAAATTTGCAACAACTTTGTCCCAAATTTAAAAATAAAACTTCACATATATAATTTAAAAATTTAAAAATTGAATCTTATATAATTATTTATTTAATTATACCTTCTTAATTATATTAAATATTTTAAGCTAAAAATAAAATAAAAATTATAACAATTCTATAGTTAAAGAGATTGCATAATATTAATTTTCAAATTTGCCAATATTATTTCATAATTTTTTCAGTATATTTAAGAAGCTCAAAATTGTATATAAAAGATCAAATTTATAATTGAAAATTATACTTTCTATTATAAATAAGTATATATTTTATATTTAATTTTTAAAAAAATCATGTTAAATGATGGAGAATATATGTTCTGCAAAGAGAAGTGACAAGTCTAATATCAATAAAAGGTATGTATTGCTTCCTTTGTAGTACAATTACATACCTCCCACAAGAAATTTAGGGTTATCTCATATTATTATAAGTTATATATAGATCTCAAATAATAATAATAAAAGAATAAAAGAAAAGAAAGATTTTTTTATAGTTTACCATATCAGCCTAAAGTTTTGGAGTCTATATGAGTAATACTAATATAGGACCTTACCATTTGCAAGCACCTAACTATAAGAACCATTTCCCTTATCTCTTATTTGAAAAAATAAAAAATAAAGATCTCTTTACCAAAATCATTAATTTAAAATTTTTATTTTGAACAATGGAAAAACATGTGCTCTTAGAAGAAAGGTCATTAATTGAGAGTTATATAGAAATTTAAGATAGTCTTAGAATAGTCTTGGAATATAAGTTATATGTAGATATTTTTTAAAAAGGACTAAAATGTTTTCACCAAAATAATTTACTTTTATGTTCGTAGTGCTTATGGTTGCAATCTAATCCAAAAGGGTTGCAAATGTAAATTTAAGATTGTGAAAACTTATTGACATCAATCATTTTCATTTTTTAATATTCTTCTCATAAAAAAATTACCATCAAAATTTAGAAACCTCTATAGGAATTTCAAATCGTCAATAAGAATAGTTGTCTAGAAAATACTTTTATAATTTTATCAGTAAAAGAGCGACCCATTTGAGAAATTTCAACTTATACTAGTTACATGAATTTGTTTCTCTAGGGATCTATGGGACCAAGAACTAAGTGGAGATCCAATCCCTTATCATCAATAATACAATGTGATCAATGCATCTCCAAGGATTCAACCTTAGCACCTACTATTAATGAATCCATTTTCTATTGGTGCGATAGAGGAAGAAGCTACAAATATGTTCTTTCAACATTAGCTTCAATTTCATATTCATATTGCAGACTCTATATGATGCTAAAATTAAATGATGAATTAATATAGATCAGTGGTTTAGTTGAGGCACCCTACATTGGGGAAAGAGTAAAATCTTCTATGGATACAAAACAAGCACCCTACATTAGGGAAAGAGTGATGCCTTGTGTGGATATGAAAAATACACTAGTAAGATGTCATGGTTTTAATACACCTAAAAAAGGTTATCGTCTAAGTACAGAAAATAATGTGCAAAATCACTAATACTTTTTACTTATCTTCTCAAGAGACCAAGGTTGTTCTAACTAAGATTTTTCTCAGGTTTTCTAGATGAGGCCATGTGAGTGTAACAATTCATGTGTTTATCATTTACAGTAATTTCAACATTGTATAGTTTGAATAAATGGTGTGTGGATAGTTCCATTGACTTACAATTTATTTCAGAGAGAAAGAAAGATGTCTACTATAGTTGTTATTCGATTGAGGGAAGTAGTGGGAGATGTTGCAATTGGTCATGGATCTAGTAGGAGAATTAAAATTGAGAGTGACAAAGATTACGATGATAGTGGCAAGTATGATAGTGATGTCTCTATTGACAAGCCCCTGACTAGTATTGAGGTTCAAATTTTGTATTCAATGTTGTTAAATGGTGTAATATGTATGAAGATTGCACTTGTATGTTTTTAAGTTATAGGATATTAATTTTATTTGTATGGTAGTGTTTATATTCATGTTTTGGTCTCATCTGTGTAGGGGAGTCAATACAGAATTAAAAGCTACACCCAAATCTTCAAAGGATATATTACTGCTTTTTTGAAAGGTGTTCTATTGATGGAGGAAAGAAGTTTTGGGACATTGTAAAGATGAAGCTGCATAGGATGTAAATTTGCAATCTCCCATTTACTAAAGGACCTAGTTGTGGATGACCTTTCATAAGTAATAGTAATCAACATTGTTATGAGTCAAAATCAAGTGGTTACATCTATAAGAGGGTTACAAGTGTTGATTACTAGATGAGGATTAGGTCTGGAGTGTAAAAAGAGAGGTTCCAAAGTAGTGCATGTGCAAATTGTATAGGGTTTCCTTAGTTAACCTCCTTCTGGAAGATGGTGAGGCAAAGATTGAAGAGGAAATGCATTATTACAAGAGTGATGAGTTGAGGAAGAAGAGATTGAAAAGGGTGGTAGCATTCATAAAGGGAAGAGAAATTACAAGGTATTATCAATTTGATATAATAGTTTGTTTTTTATTTGAAAATTTTACACAAAAAATTCCACCACTTTTGAGTAATTTGTTGATATTCAAAAAATGTGCCAATTCTAGGGAACTTCATCTTTACCTAATATGGGTTGTGTAGATGGTGTTCTTCAAAGAGTAACAGATGCATTGCCTTCTACCCTAGTTGTAGGTGACAAGAGTTGCATGTAACAATCTCGTGGATGATGGAATAAGTTTGGTAGAAGGAAAAGTACCTTTGTAAGAGCCAAGTATAGTAAAAATAAAATTGAATTTGAGGAGGATAAAAGGGGTATCCCCTCTATTGGGAGAAGTGAGGAGGAAAAAAAAGGATTCATTTTCTATATATGTTCAAATTGAATAACGTATTATTTCTTTTTTTTTTAATTTTCAACACTCGTGTTTTATTGTTGTCAACTTGTTGGTTTCATATCTATAAAATTAGAAAAACTATTTTATTCTATGTCAATCATCCATTGAGAAAGATAATGTTGCAAGAGAAGTTTAGGGTGTTCATTTCACATTGGTGAAATACATGAGTGAACATAAGTTAGTATTAAGAAAGCACATAGAAGAAATGTTGGTCACTAAAAAAATGGATTGAAGACAAGGTAAGTATTATCTAGTTGTCATTAGTTATGCATTATTTGGCACATATGTTTTTAGTGTACCATACTAAGTGTTGTGAATTTCATTATCATAAACTCTTAATGATAACGGTGGTGTTTAGGGGTGTACAGGAGAGCGACCTACAATTGAACATCTCAAAAACATAGTATGTTTACATACAATTTAATGATTAGTAGAGACTTTAGTATATGGACTGTTGATAGTGGCATTTATAAGATTTGATATCTATTATTTAGCTATATGTAATGCATGTTGAAAGTGTTGGGTTTCCTTTAGCACTTGATTCGTGATGGAGGCCCCAAATGGAGATGTATGTAATGTAATTTTGGATTAATGCAAAATGGAAGATTCACTTTGAAATAGTGTAATTTTAGAAAGCATATTTCTAATTTTTGTTGACTAGGACATAGCAAGGACAAATGTTGCATTGTATCATGATTGTTTGGTTAAGTGATCGATAAGGCTAGTTTGAACTATAAGCTTGCTCCCATTGGACAATCCAAAGTCGATACCACTAGATACTCCTAAAAATGTAATGCCCTCTCTGCATTATACTGAGATCTATCTATTTCAAGGTGTGGCAAGAATTCCATAACTTACTATCTTTATACATGATTGTGGCATACAAGAAATGATATATTCAAATAGTGATTTAGATGTTTACATGATTGATGAGGATGTACATATGGAAATGGGCATGGAAAGTGAGATAGCTGTTCAAGATGAGTCTAGCTTATTGGATAAGTCATAGAGTCCTCATGAATTAGTAAACATCACACTTGTATCCTTTGTTTCTATTTTCAAGAAGAAATATAATTGTAATGGTGATAGACAACCTAGGTTTCCTCTAAGAATATTTTATGATTGCATGGAGTGGATGATGATAATAAAGTCAAAGAGGAAGTGGTTTTCCCTTGCGGTATTGGTGATCATGTGTACTTGTGATCTTAGGGTAAATTGGTAGGTAAAGGCATAATCAAAACTGTGGGTATGGATGTGATGCACCACAACAATTGACCATGTGTGAGGGTTACAAAAATGATTATTGTTGTGGTTTATTGACTCGAATGCTAGGATGCTCTTCCCTAATTCTTTTTTTGATCTTTAAAGTGACTCATTAAATTATTTTGAAATCTGCAACATCTCTAACAAGTCCTCTAATACACATTTGATGTAGCATAAGGTATTATTCTATCTCTTTTATTTTTTCCTACATTAATTGTTTTTTGATGTCTGTATAAATTGATGTCATTTATTTGGAGACTAACTCATCCAAATTGTGTGCATACATTTAGGCTAAAGTGTTGGACACATTGAAGGTCGTAGAACAATCCACCAATGTCCTTCCTACTCTTAAAAGATGTAGCCTTAGAATTAAAACATGCGGTATCAACCCTCCAATGGTGCACAAGGACCCTAAGAGGCGTTGTAGATAAAATAAGAAAGAATTTTCTCACTTTCCCAAAATAGACAACAGAGGAGGAAATGAGGGGGTCTCACTTGTCTGATTAGTGTATGCAATGTTTCTGATAGGGTTACTAAACATTTTTTATGTCTTTGGTCAATATGTGCCCTTGTTCAATTCCATTGGATCTAATGCATATTCATATTTGGCAATCATTTCATTATAAGTTGTGTAATTTGTTATCTACTTAAATCCTTATTTCTAGTTGAGTTTGATAGTTGAAACTATTAGATTTGATTTATGCATAAAATATAAGGTTCATATTTAAGGCACATTTATTTATGGCACTTTATTATTATTGTGCAACAAGGGAAATATAAATATTTATGACATAATTGGTGAATGGTGTATGAGTATACAATGGTGTAGAATAGTAAGTGTTCATTTAATTAATGGTGGTGTATGATATATTTATTGCATGTGTAATGGAGTGGAATTCTTCTATTTGTTATACACCTTTTTTTTTTTTCCATTGGAGAACTTATCATATTGTGGTTTTTGTATGGAGTGATTCTAATTTAGTTATAATTATTGTCTGTTTAGTTGTGTTTACTATATTGGTGATGAGTGAATAGGATCACCTATTATTTTAGAGTTGTACTTTGTTTGAAGGGCATGCTATATTTTATTCATACATACCTATGTTTTGTAAATGTATTTCTTTATTAAAATTTTAATTAAAGTAGAAAAGTGGACTCCCTTCATCCACATTTTACTCCTATTCCTTCACTCGTCGACCACTCCTTTAGGTAATTAAATAGAAATATAGTTTATGTCTAATTATCTATATATATTTTATTATATGAATGCATATTTAAATGTTACATATATGTATGTACTTATTGATCTCTCTCTCTCTCTCTCTCTCTCTCTCTATATATATATATATATATATATATATATATATATATATCTTCAAACATGTATATGTATATTAAAATATTTGGTTATAGTGATCTTTATGAGCTTCATCCGTGGATGTATATTTTATGTTGTGTGATTGTGTGAGATTAATTCTGATTGTAGTAGAATAAATTACCTTTAACTTCAATTGATTTTTATATAAATTAATTGTATATTATATATGGTGAATATTTGGAATTTTGGACACTTGGTTTCTAGTCAGTAAATCCACAATTCCCTTCAAAATCCTTGGAAGATCCTAACGATGAGACTCTTACTATAGAGGAGAGTAGAGAATAAGTGAAGCGAAGTGGAATGCTACTTCTCTTTGGATGTGATTTATGTTCTTCCTTCATGTTAGATTATATTATGAAATAAGAAAAGTCAATTTCTTTTGAAGCTTTTGGCCCAAGAGGGTTGCAAAGAGGATTTGATTAAAATATAGATGCTTAGACTATGATTGTATAGAGTATAACTCCCGAATTAGATAAACCTAAACTAATGAAGGTAAGAGATACTCCTTAGGGAAGTCCAATTTTTTGTAGTGCATAGTCTACATCTAGTGGTGAGGTTTTTAGTTTTTTGAGTGTTGTAACAACATTAAGCAAAGATAAAATGGAGTAGATTGAGGATCAAAGAGCTGAAACATTTAGGAATTATCTCTCTATAAGAAAGCAATATGAATAAGAAATGAAAAATATTTGTGTCATGGAGCTCAATATCAGAGTACTAGAAATAGAAAGAAGGGCTTTCAAAAGTGCTACTAGGCCTATAGAAGAGGTAAGTGATAAATAAGTCTAGATAGAATGAGAGTAATGGAATCCTATTGTGATGATAGATCAGCAAGAAGGTATGGACATTGATGAAATGGATTCAGATAGAGGCGTAGAAATAAATACCATGAAAGGTATTTTATGCTACAGAATAAATGTGTTGAAGAATGTTTCCCAAAATGTTCACAATATCTTTATTTCTCTACATAGTGAAAAACACCAATGTTCTGAGGAACTTGCATTACTAACTGTTAATCTTAGATTGATTTTTACATATGAGTGACAATACACTTAAGTCATTTATGAGTTAAGTACTTAGTTCATGTCAAACAAGTAATGCATGTCGAGCATAAGATGCTAGGTACTGTATGTTGAGCCAGATATATAGTATGTGCTAAGTAAATAGTTAGTGCCAAGTAGTCAATATGTGCCAAGTGATTGAGATGCTGAGTGATCAATGCATGCTGAGTTATTTAGAGGCCAAGTAATAATATTGAAGATAGAATAGATGTCAAGCATTAGAGACTTCTAGTGCCAAGTTATACAGTTTTGGACATAGTTGTTTGTAATGGTACAAACATCTATGTAAACCATTTTTGAGCCAACTTAAGGATTGTTTTGTGATTGTTAAGGATAAGAATAAATATTACTTAAGAATCCCTATGTAGTACATGTAGCCAATCAATTAAAAGGATGAATTGAGCAGCCAGATGGATGAATTACAATTGTCGATTCATACCTAACCCTAAGTCGCCTAGATTTTCTTAAAGTAGGTAAACCTTAGAACACTATAAGAGTGTAGAGAGAAGTTTCTATGCGTAAAAAAAGCATTTAAGGTGACTAAGGAATTGTGATCATAAGTTGTGATTTTTGTAATTAGTTAAAGGAGAACATAGGAAAGTAGTTAGAGGACAAAAGAGATAGATTTGATCAAATAGGATCAAGGATACATGGAAAGAGGTGATCTATTATCTAGTAGTAGGGTGTCAATTGTAGGATTATTGTTGAGACATTCTAATAGGTGAATTGGTTAAATCTCTTAAAATAGTATTCTTAACAAGCTATTGTAAATCCTTTAATAGGGTGCTTACTTCATTGTAAGTTCTAAGTCCTTTAACCAGGCACACTTCTAATAAGGTGTTGAAATCCTTTAACAGGGTAAGATCTAACAATCTTGTAAGCCTTTAATAGGGTAGACCTTTTATAGGGTAGATCATGTTTCATGATCAAACATTGCAACCTTCATTAGATACACTTTACAACTACAATAGTGAAGATTTATGGGTGTCATCCCCACCCCAATTTTACCTTCTCATTGTAGGGTTTCTAGGTAATCATATCTTGTGTCATATGTGTGAACGTTTATCTATTTACATGCTATGGATGTATATACTTAATTTAGTATTTTAGTTTACATGCACAATTCTGAGATGGATGTGTGGTGAATGAATTTATGGTTAAATATTCAAACTATTGATTCACCCCCCCTCTTAGAGTTTACTTTTCCTATTGTATTTCCAACAATTGGTATCTAAGCCTTGTTCTCTAGAAAGGGAAGATTTACATCTTTGAGGAAATATCCTTAAGATGGAAGTCTACAAGTTACAAAAAACTTTTAAGAATCAAAAGATTGAAATCTAGCTTTGCTTACATTAGCTGAATGAAGCAAGAGATAATCTAAAGTGTTCACTAAAGAGAAGGAAAGAGATAGCTATTGAAGAGAATGACACACACTACCAAGTGATTGACTCTATAGGACTATTTAGAGAAGGAAACATAAGTGAATTTGATGCAACAGTTGTAGATGTGATGGAAAATAATGGAACCCTAACTACAGAGGTCAGAAATTTCAAGATAGAACAACAAGTCCAATCATCATTGCTATGTGAAGTGACTAAGTAGAAAAAGAAAGCTAAAGAAGACAAATTCATGATTGAAGATGAAAAAAGAATATTGACCAATAGATTGGAAGAGAGGACATTAGAAGTACAAAGGATTTCTAGCATGTGATTAGAGACAATGAATCAAGTCATGATTGCCAATTGTGAATTGACTGATAAGGACATCATGACCACAACCTTGAAATTATAGAATGAACAACTGAGTAATGATCTAAGAAGGGAAAGAGAATTTTTTGAAAGTTTCAATAAACCAAGTGAATCCATTAAATACTTCAAGAAATTGATGAGATCCCCTAGATCTAATGATCATACTACTAGATTAGGATACACTGGTGCTAAAGAAGGAGAATCATCTAAAAGTGGTGAGAAAAGACATAAAAAAGGTAAGAACTCCAAGCCTATTTGCCATAATTGTGGAAAGCTAGGCCATACAACTAATGTTTGCAGAAGTAGGACTACAAATTACAATACTAAGTAGAAGTTTATTGGTCACTGGCACAAGTGCAACAAGAAAGGACATTAGGCACATGAAATAAAAACCAAGACCATGAGCACATAAAGATTTAAAGGATACTACTATAACTATCAAAAGTATGAACATAGAGCATATGAGTGTAGATCTAAGCCTGAATGATCATCAAAGAAGCAAACAAAGGTAAACCATAATGGCAACTCTTATAATTGGGATTATAATACTAGCTATCTAGTTGTCACTATTGTCAAGAGCATGGACATGTTCTTGAGAACTGCATTAGAACACATTTTAGAAGTGATTATAGTAGATGGTTGAGTCAGAGTACATGTTTTAGTTGCTTAAAGACTTGTCACATAGGTAGAAATTATCCAACAAGGTCAAAGGCACCTATTAGTGAATTCAAAAAAGGAAAAGGAAAGGTTGATCTTGAAGAAGTTAAAGTGCAGATGAACAAAACATGGAAGAAAAAGGAAGATTTCAATACATCAAGTTCAAATGAGATCACTTCATCCAATGGATTAGGTGATCACACTACCCCCAAGTAGGCAATAAAGAGGTATGTGTGGGACTAATATTCCAATGACATACTACATATCAGTTCCAAGGATTCAAGTTTTAAAAGGATCATATATGCATGAAGAAAGATGCAAAGTGTTGATTAGAACCTAGAAGAATTATATAAGTTTTGTCATTTTTTATGTTGCTTTCAAGCATGAGAAGTTTCACTGTGGCTCTTGAGTAAAAACTTAGTTGATGCCAAGCTATTGAAGGTGATAGTTTTGGCCTAGCTCACTATGGTTGACAAGTGTGATATAAATTGCATAGAAGCTAAGTGAGTCAAAATTGCTATTAGAGTAGAATTTATAGTTGTGTAAGCACTCAGAATTTATTGTGAAGTTTTAAGGGCTATATGTTCAATTTTTGACTCATTTGTGATCATTAAAATTTGAAGAGAGCATGAAGATCATAAGGCGAATTGGAGAAACTAATTCAAGCATTTGTTGTTTGAATTCAACTACTACTTGACACTACTCATCCGATTTCTAAAAGCTATTTATTGTGTGCCAAGCTATGCTATTTCAATTTGTGCAAACCCTAGGTATATGTTATAGCATCTAGCTCTTCTACTACCATAGTTAAGGAAATAAAGGAAGTTTTGAATTTGTAGAACTTAATAAGTAATGAGGTTCCTCAACTAAATTTTGGGGCAAATCCTTATATTGCATATAAACAAGACTCGTCTAGTGTGTTATCCATGATACCACCACAAGTCTTGATGATACAAGATGTAAGGTGTTTCTACACTTGTAAGGTAGGAAGCATAGGAGATATGGAAATTAGAGACCTATATTCAAAATTATATGAAAATAGTGTGTTGAAGGAGGAAAAAAAATTCATACAGAGAAAAGAGTAAACTCATGCCCTAGATTTCCCCAATGTTTTCAAGATAGAATGGATCAAAATAGTTTTTAGTAGAATATATGATAAATCTATGTCATTAGAAGATGGCCCTATTAAAATTACCAAGAATATTATTCAGAGGGTAATAGGGTATTCTACCCTAGATAGACTTAAGACTATGAGAAATGATACAAAAGAGAGGAATGCCAATCGATACAATTACTGATCCCCTAATTGCATTTGCAGTGAGAATCATACTTCACAAATTCTTTCAATCCAATAGATTGAATAGTGTGCCATGTATAGATATTGAATTAGGCTATACGATAGTTAAGAAGGATCATTCTTATGACCTTGTTGAGTTACAACTCCAATAGTTATCAGAAAACTTGGGAGCCATAAGGAAAACAAAGAGTGCATAGTTTTAATTTGGGGCAATACTTGTTTTAATAATTTTCTATGTGTAAAACACATTTCCTTCTTTTGGAAAAGTTTCTTGGAAGACCAATAGGTCTATTGCAATACAAATAGGTGAATACATTGAGCAACTTGGAGAGAATTTTGAGTCTATAATGACTAGCTACTTCAAAGATTTTAAGAATTCAATGAAACAAAGATTGAGAATACCAATGTCACTAGTAGAGAAATATTACAATGATGTTTTTTTTCTAGTTGATATTGATTTTACTTATGTTCAAGTAGTTGTTCCAAGGGTGAGATGGCTAAGGGCTTTGCCTTATGAAATCAATGTTGATGAGGCATCCTCAGCCATCACTACTTTTCTTGCAAAAGAAGTGGATAACAAGGCTATAACCTTTGGGAACTATGAAGTAGAAAAATCCAAAATAACAATGGATTTGAAGACAACCTCTGTAATGAGGAAGAAGAATTTTTTTATAAAGAAGCTTAAAGAGAAATTTAGTGAAGAAGTGGATGAGAAGATATCAAGTGCCATTGCACTTAGTCAGGTTGAACTAGCAACCAAAATTGATAGTGTAAAGAAGGTGTTAGAGAACATTTTCTCTCTTTACACCAAGTTGTGTGATACGACTTTATTCACATAGGAAGTGCAGTGACATATTGACAATCTAGATAGAGATATGAAGAAAATATGTATAATTCTACAAAAATCTCCTGGTTAAAGTCAAATGCATGTTAGAAATTCATTTTCAACCCAAGGTTAGTTAGCAATCTTGCAAGCCCAAGATGCAAATATAAGGGCTACATTGATTAACATCCAATCTATGCTAACTCCTCACATGGAGATATTACACAAGGAGCTATCCTTTGTAGAGACAATGATGAAGAAATATCCACATCTTTCTACACATGAAGGCTTAGTTCACCTTTTTTTCAAGTTAGTCATACAAATAAAATATTTGGAGGTAGCATGTGATAACTAGGATGCAACATTGAAGATAATACTTGAAGTCGATAAATCATTCTTGGAAAAACACACTATATGTGTACAACCCATGACATAAGTGTCAAAAATGTGGAGTAATAAGAAATTTTGTGGGATTAATAAGAATTTTGAATAGGACCCAAAAGGAGAGAATGAATAAGTTATGGGGGAGACCAAAAAAAGGGGGAGGTAGAAACAGAGTCAGAATAGAGCACAACAATTTAACATACTAAGTCAATAGGAGTATTGGACTTAGATTTAGAAATGAACAATCAACTTAGGGGGAGTTATAAAATTTTGAGGTATGATTGAGAAGTCACAAGTTTTGCAAAATTTTGAAGTTTTCTTATAATTTTTTGTATATATGTCAAGTAAAGATAGAGAGTATTTGAGTTATGTTCATAAGTCAAGGTTATTCATGCATGGCCAAGTGTTTTTACCACTCATGTTAAAGGGGAAGATTATTAATTTCAGATTGGTTTTGACATATGAGTGACAATACACTTAAGCCATTTATAAGTTAAGTACTTAGTTCATGTCGAACAAGTAATGCATGCCCAGCATAAGATGTTGGATAGTGTATTGTGAGCCAGATATATAGTATGTACCAAGTAAATAGTTAGTGTCAAGTCACTTAAGTATTGAGTAGTCGATATGTGTCGAGTGATCAATAGATGTTGAGTCATTCAGAGTTTGAGTAACAATATTGAAGATACAATAGATGCCAAGCATCAAAGAATTTAAGTGTCAAGTTATACAATTTTGGACATGGTTGTTTGTAATGACACAAGCTTCTATGTAAACCATTTTTTAGCCAACTTAAGGATTATGTTGTGATCCTAAATGCTAAGAATGAATCTTAATTGAGAATCCCTATGCAATACATGCAACCAATTAGTTAAAGGGATGAACTGAGTGGCTAGATGAATGAATGACAATCATTGATTCATACCTAACCCTAAGTCACCTAGATCTTCTTAAGGTAGGTAAACCCTAGAACATTGTAATATTGTAGAGAGAAGTTTCTATGTGCAAATAGAGCATTTAGGGTGACTAAGGAATTGTGATCATAGGTTGTGAATTGCAAAACCAGTTAAAGGAGAACAAAGGAAAGGAATTAGGGGAAAGACGAGATACATTTGATTAGAGAGGATCAAGGTTACATTAAAAGAGGTGATCTATTATCTAGTAGTAGAGTGCTAACTACAAGATCATTCTTGAGACTTTCTAATAGGTGAATCAGTTAAATCTCTTAACAAAGTAGTCTTAACAGGTTGTTGTAAATCCTTTAATAGGGTAAGATCTAACAATCTTGTAATTCTTTAACATGGCAATAGGATAGATCATATCTCATGATCAAACATTGTAACATTCAATGGACACACTTTACACCTGCATTAGTGAATATTTGTGGGCATCATCCCCACCCTAGTTTTACCTTCTCATTGGAGGGTTTCTAGGTAATCATATCTTGTAGCATATGTTTGAATATTTATTTGGTTACATGCCATGGATGTATATGCAAGTAATATGGTATTTTAGTTTACATGCACAATTGTGAGATGGATGTGTGGTGAATGAATTTATGGTTAAATATTTGAAGTGCTGATTCAACCGCCCCACCCACCCCCACCCCCCCCAACCCTCTCAGAGTTTACTTTTCCTATTGTATTTCCAAAAATAACTCCTCAAGTATCAGAAGTGTGGCCCATATAATCAAGTTTTTGATAGATTAATTCTAGTAATGATCTAGAAAAAGGAATTACCAAAGAAAATTTTCATTCTGAACAAGAAAATGATTGGAAGGGTCAAGGATCAAGAGGGTTTTTTTACTGGTAAGTTGCAACTAATGCAAAGAAAAATGAAAACTACCGCAAATGACAAAAAAGGCTACATACCTCACATCATTGATAATGAAGAAAGTTTAAGAAGGTAGGAATGGGCCACATCTTTTGAAGATATTTTGAATAATGAAAGAATTTTATCTTATTGTAGTAGGGATGTAGATGTGTCAATTTTCTATGAGATTATTGATACATTATATAAAATTGAATTGGATATGGACAAAGTAGTTGGTGATGAAAAGTCCATCATGGATGCTAGGTGCGTGAAGAGCCTAACTGAACTAAATAAAAGAAGGGATGCCACACAACTAGATATAGACAATGATATCACCATCTAGGAAGTTATACTAGAGATCAAGGCTTTGCCTAGTGGAGATAGTGACTAAATAGAGATGGAATAGATCATGAATAGAAAATAGAGGGAGGATACGCATCAGAATGGGGTATCATACTTTTACAATTCACCCTCTATGGATACACCTACACTATAAACAAAGAAATGATACTAAATACAAATGTTGCGAGCTATTCTTTTTTGAACTATCTCCAATATTGTCTCGTACTATTTTTGTCTTTTTTATAACAAGTATGATTGTCAAATGAAAATGTGACATGTGTCTTTTCTCCCTCATGTTTGATGATTAATGCAATCCTTATTTATAAAAGAATTTCCAAGATTGGTATGAGAGGTCCAAATTTTGAGAGAAAATGTTATTCTCATGTTTTGAGTTGATCCAGTACTATGTAGTGTAGTTTAATTGATCTTGTTCATGTGAAAGGAGAATACCATTGTAGTGTGTTAAGTATGTTTTGATTATCTAATGTCATAAGATTTGATACTTCAAATATATTTTTTCAAGTTAATTTATACAAATAGAGACTTATCCTGAGTTGCCTAATTTGGATCTTGTCTCTTCTTATTTTTTCTTTGACTTTTTGTGATACAATGACAAAATATATTGAATTCTAGTTATAATTCAGTTTGAATTATCTCTTATTTCATATTTTCTTTTTATTCAAATTGATTGAGTAAATGTTCAATGTGATTTGAGAGAATTAAAGGGTTTTATAAGGATATTGTGATAAGAATGATATTTGATTTTGAGTATTAATTTATTCTTCATAAAGTAAGGAAATAGATCTAAACTGGTGCTTTCAAATTTAATGAGTAGATAACACAATGGATAAAACATTGGTCATGTATGGAAGTGGAGCAAGTCATTGAAAACTACATAGTGTCAAAACCATAAATCTAAATCTTTAATATTTTAATTTTTTTTGTAGATCTAAAAGGGTTTGTCTACATTTCATTTAGAGAGCTTTATGATCTTCAGGATTAGTTAACTTTTAGTCTTTTGTTGTCTCTATATGAGAAGAAATAGAGGATATTTTCTGCTATAATGGAATTTATGTTTGTTCAATGGGAAAATGACACCAATGACAAAGAGTGCAAACTAGACTAAGTAAGTTAAACACGTTCATCTAGGGACATCTAATACAAGAGAAAGAGTGGATTCCAAGAATAACTCTCGATAAGCCCAAAATTTTATCAGCAAGACCCCAAAGAGGACAAAGGATGCTAATACAAAATCTAGAACCTCATTAAGGAAGTAGATTAAGAAGTTCTCTTTCATGCTATGTAAACAATAGATATGATGAGTATAATTTTGTTCAATACATAAAAATATCCCAATAGAGATCTAAAAGTAAATGTACACTAAAAGGAAAAATAAGGGATATTGTAGTTATCTAGAAACACGTAGTGGAATATGTGATTTGGTTCTAGAACTCATAGATCTGAACTACTTTTGAATTTTTGTCTGCGTATCTTAGAATAAAATGATGAAATGAATGTTTTCTAGAAATCTCCACAAAATCCAAGAAAAGAGGGCTAGGTCAACTTGGAAGGACATCCTATAACTAGTTTGGCATAGTCTACAACTCCAAAATTGACACATCTATAAAGCTTGGGAATTGTAGGTTCTAGATTTGTAATCCTTTTCGCTCCCACCTACAAATCCATAATAATTTTGTCTATTTAGTTGGCTATAAAGATTTTTTTATTAGTTAACCCCCTTCTTTGGTAATTTCCACCTCAAAAAATAGTTAGGAAAAATATTGTGTCCATGTGTATGTGTGTATATGTGTAATCCTAGACTTGTAGATCTAGAATGCAAAGATGTTAAGTGTCTACTCCATGAGTGATGTCCTAGCATGAAAGTATGTGTGTATGTAGGTAAATGTATGAAGGTGCAAAGAATGAGATCTAAATAATGATGTAGAAATCATACCAAGCCTTGAAGGCTAAAGTACTCAAACCATCTTCAAGATCCATTTGTAACTCCATGTTTTGATATATTCACCTTTGAATTCTTGATTGAAGAATAATGGCCTCACTTGAAATGAAGAATAAGAAACTAACCTATGTTTCCACCTTAAAATTTCTCAAAGTTAGATTGGGGTGTCCATTATTGGTTGCTCCTTTCTTTTTAAGTCTTTCTTTTCATGTTCTCTTGTGAAAATGAGGGATTGGATATCTTTTTATCATGAATTTTTAAAATTGTCATGAATTTACTCTATTAGGGCTGATAACACAAGTGGGATTTTAATGAGAGTGTTAAATAACTACAAGCCCTAAATCACCAAAAGCGTTGAGAGTAGGCCAATTTGGATTGACCTAGTTTAGACTAGGTTTCCTTGGGTTGACCTAGTCTAGAAGGTTGACCTTTGGGTCTCTGTATCTAGATTTCATGCTAGCAAAGGTTAGGGATAAAATATGTGTCCCAGACTATCATTTTGAGATCTAATCTAGTGTTTGGAAGTCCTAGAAAGGGAGTATACTCATAAATTAGGTCCTAATTTAGTGATTGTGTGAAGGATGAAGGGAGATCAAGGAGGATTGGTTAGGCCATACCTCATTTTTTCCTAAGAGAAAGAAGGGATAAGATGTGAGGTGTGTGTTAAAGGTGAAAATAGTATATGAAAACACACTAAAGAGGTGATAAAAGGTCTTAAGTCAAAGTGTGTCAAATTTAATACTATACATTTAGCCCCCATCGTAGTGGGATATAACACTACATGAATATGCAAGCTAAAGTAAGAAAACATAATGATAACTTGTAAACATGATATAGCAAAGTAAATATACACGAATCCTATAAGGAAACATTAGAGCTATAGAACTCAAGATATCATAAAAATTGTGCATACATGCAAATTAGGGTTTGCAAAACATATTCTAAATGTTACTTGAAACAGTGATTTATAAGTCCAAGTTACATTTTGAAAAGCTCATCTATTACCTTGTACTTGAAGGAGGGAAGAAGAAGGAAGAGAGATGCTAAAGATGAAGTCACTATAGCCCATATGGATGGAGGTGCTTTGATAGGATGTATTAGATGGTGTTGTGCTAGAGAAGGTAAGCATAAAATGCATCTTTTCCTCATCTTACACATTTCTCCTTTCCATAGTTATATAATATAGTTTTTAAGGTGATCTATAGGATCCCTAGTAGGTGGTTGACCTAATCCTACATTAGGTCAACCTAGTTTACAAGGCTTCTAGGGTGTCCCAGATGTCAACCTAGCCTAGAGGTAGGTTAACATAGTCATGGGAGAGATCAACCTAGTCCCCTAGGAGGTTTATCCAGTCCATAAGAAAACTAGGTGGTCATCAAATTGATATGATGTGTTGATAGATATCTTCTTTGATGATTCCTCATGATCCATGAGTCATGCAAGAGAAATAAATGTTAGATGTGATGATTTATATCCAAGAGCATATCCAAGATCTTAGAGCATCTAAGATATATATACTTAGGGATATGTGGTTGTACTAGGTAGCACAATGACCACATGTAAGATTACATAGAGGTATGTTGTTAACATCGATGAAGAGATGGGATGAGAGCACATGCTCCTTCTACTTACCAAAGGGAGAGATTACACTCACATTAGAGGATGTCTAGACTAGATCTTATGCCTACTAGTCCAAGGACTTATAGTGATAACCCAAGGACAAAGATCACACAAATAGATTGATATAGATTTTGAGTACTATATTGGTGTTCTATATAGAGAGAGACAAAGACCAAGCTAGGCACACTTGGAGAGCATCATCTTTGGATGGGTACCCCTCCTTAGGAAGGCTATGCTATGCATCACAACCATGAGTGTCATAGATGATTCAAATGGTAAAGTGTTCCCGAATCCTCTAGCACATATAGTCAGGCATATGGAGAAAGAGTTGACAATATATGTATGGGGATTGAGAATTATAGGAAATGTATACTATGAGATGGGGAAGTTCATTAGATATCAGAGAGATAGTTTGATGACATTTACACTCCTATAGGTTTAGGCCTTTGAGCATTTTACATGCATGAGGCCATCAAGGTTTCCAACTGAGATTCTCACACAATCATTGAGAGTTTATGCTTACTTAGTGATCCATCCCTAGTAGTTTAGAGATATACCATACAAGAGGATCAGATTCATCTAGTTATAGTCTACTAATGTTACAAGGAGACCAAATTGCCTCATGATAGCATGGTCAAACTCAACAGTGAAATTGAGGTGGATGTAGAGACAGAAGGTGTTAGAGGGCAGGTATGAGTACATAGTGTTGCCCTATTATTATAATATAGTGATGTAAAATTTGGTTTGTAATAGAATTCACCCCCACCCATACCCTAATATCCATACAAAGCTAGGTACAAGGATATATCTAAAACTAGACAATGGTTGATAATATATGATGTGATAGTGATAGATACCAAGGGTCAAGATGACATAGAGGTTCTCCCTACACTAGAGGATGCAGGAGTATCTAGAGACTATCTACGGTATTTTATTTTTCATGGTGTAAGAGTTATATAACTAGATGAAAACCCTACAAGTGATCTAGGTCTATATCACAAAGTACCATGAGGATATGATGCATATAATGATGATGATGATGATGAAGCTTATGAGCCTCCACCAGAGAGAGATACAATAAAGGGTGAGGAGGATACACCAGTAGCAAGCAAGAGGCCATAGGAGAGAACACCATATCCTATATCAGCTAGATCACTATAGTCATATAATCATACAAAGATGCCTCCTCCTAGGACTAGATTGGTAGAGCATTGGGAGTTGAGTAAACCACTTTCAGTTACCCATCTTAGATCCTAGGTTCCAAGAAGGAGAGTTAGGTATGAAAAGAGAGATATAGAATGAATGCCAAAATAGTGAGATCAAATATATGATTGATGAAATATGTAATTTGTGCAACTAGTATGAAGGAATGGAGATCCTTTATGTGAGATATCCTAATGGACATAGCCATGGAGGTGAGGATTCCATCCACTTCATAGATCCATTACATAAGGAGACAAGATCCCAAATTCCATTCAAAAATATTCACATGTGTAGTACTAGAGCTACAACTAATGCAAGAGCATTTAGATCAATAAGGATGTGAACTATGAGATCTACATGAGTACTAATGTAGATCACATAGCTGATTAGAGAGAAGTACCTCTAGGAGTCCTAAATATGTATCCATGAATCAGAGGATAGGCTCTTCATCACATCATTTTTGGAGAGAGATCCAAATCTCATCATCCTATGGATGTGAGTTGATTGTACCTATTTTCATGTTAGGCACATTTTGTATCGAATACCTACTTATGTATACCAAAATAGTTAGATGATAACATATATATGATGAAAATGTTTTATTATTTCATTCATTGATTAATTATCTTAACCAGTTTCAACGAAAGAAAATAAAACATGTGAAATGAATGAATGATTAGACATAATATCATTATAAATGCATAATATTAATAGGTTCCTTAAAAGGCACCCCATTCATATCAATAATCTTATATGCACCAGATCTATATACCTCTATTATAATATAAGGACCTAGCCATTTAGGACTAAACTTCCCCTTTTTTTCTCACATTCCTTTGATTCTCATAAGGAACAAAATCTCCCACCAAAAAAGAGTGTTCAATCACATTACTATAGTATATTTTGTTCACCATTTTATGATTAGTCATGATGTGTTCCAGAGCATTGATTCATTATTCATCCAACATCTCAAGATCTTCTAAATGTTGATCTTGAAAAGTATCTTTGTCGATGATAGCTTTGAAAGAAACTCTTAAAGAAGGAATTTCCAATTCTAAAGGCATTACCATATATGTCCCATAAACTAGGATATAAGGAGATGTATTAGTTTTAGTAGGTACACTTGTTCTATAAAGCAACAAAGAATAAACTGACTAAGTGTTCCAATCCTTAGCATGTTTATTGACTATCTTCTAGAGGATTTATTCGATAACCTTATAAGAAGCCTCAGATTGTCCATTAGATTAAGGGAAGCAAGGAGAAGGAAAATTATGATGAATATGATATTTCTCCAAAAAAGCCTTAACTTCCCTATTTTTAAATTAAGCTCCATTATCCAAGACCATATCCATAGGGATACCAAGTCTAGCTATAATATTTTGAAGAATAAAGTCACCAATTACATCCATAGTTGTAGAGTAGAGAGGTATAACTTCTACCCACATAGTAAAGTAATCTATATCAATAAGGATATAAGTATGTCCTTGAGAATAAGGGGGAGATATCTTACCAATAAGATCAAAATCCCAAACACTAAAAGGTGATGGTGGAACATGAGAGCACAAAGGGTACAAAAGATCATTAATAAGATTGTTATGGTGCTGAAATTGTGGACACTTTTTGACAAAGGAAAATGAGTCTTGTTCCATAGTTTTCCAATAATATCCCATACAAAGACATTTTTTGACTAAAAAATTCCCACCAAAATTCCCTTGAAAATAAATGTTATAAATGTAATGATAGATAGGTGACTGAGAGGAGTGAGGGGGTGGGTTTAATCAGGAACCACATAAAACATTCAATTTTGAATGCTTTTTTCTTTCTTTATTAGATTGTCTAATCTACCGTCATGCATGAACATAAATAAATAAATAAATCAACACCATAAAACTTTGGAACAATATTTGGTAACCTAGAAACCCTCCAAGGTGAAGGTAAAATTGGGGTGGGGAAAAAACCCACAATGCTTCACTATAGCAGAAAAATATTTGGCCTATTAGGGCTTACAATTGATCAATTCTGGTGATATATTTTGTTAGGAGTATGGAGGACTTCTAGGTCCACCTTGTGAAAGGATTTTATAATACAATGAAATATGTACTCTATTAGGAGATTTTAGAAAGGACTATAAGGTCCACCTTGTTAAAGGATTTTACCTGATGCAATTGTTACGATGAAATCAGGTAGATGATTCTTTGAAATTTTATTTGTTGATGAAAATATTCTAGTTAAGTTTGTAATCTTTTGACTATGATAGATGTGTCTTTACTCTATCCATTTATACTATTTGGTAGCCACAAGACTTAATTGAGAATCAATTTGTTATCTTTCACACTTCCTTATTTTCTATTTCATTCTTTTCTTTTTATTACTTTGGTTGACAATACATTACATTTTTCTTAAATAGCTATCCAATCAATATTTTTAATCCAAGTCAGCTTCAAATGAAAAGGTTCTTTTTCAATAATCAATTTATATCTTCAAGTTCATTGATGTTGATGCTTGAGTCAAATTATGCACTTGGGTGATATGCTAATACTTGAGTTGTACAATGTGTTTGGGTGGTACTACTTGTTTGGTTAACACTATTTACTTGGTTCATACTAGAAACTTAGTTTATACTAGATCTCCTCAATCTTCTTGACCTACACTAAGATATGATGTATCAAGAAAAGGCTTGATAATAGTATTAACCAACCTCCCTAGATAACATCTAAGTGTTTTGGCACTAATTGGCAATATGCCTTGCCATAGGGCCAACAATCTCCCCCCTTTGGTATTAGTGACAAAAACACTTATCATGTGCAATTTTGTCTTCAAACCAAAAAAAATCTTTAATAAAATATTATTAGACAAAACTCCCCCTTTTCATATACTCAGATTTGTAACTTGATTTGAATTGAAAAAATCGTGGCTCAGTCATAACTGAATGAAAATTAATTTTTCAAAAATGTTTTTGTTTGACTATTTATATACTCTTATTCCTCTATGTTTTTATGTTTTCTTTACATATTTTCCCCTTTATTACTTTTTATATACACATTTCACCATTCTTTTGTTACAAATGCCAAAAGACACAAATTTATAAGTTTATACCAAAATAATGGAGGAAATCATGATACAGTTTCAAAATTAAAAAGATTGCTTCATCACAATTTTCTTCTAATACCTTCAATATGTATAGTTCAATCTGAAGCTCTAGTGATAACTACATAAAGTAATTTGCAAGTTCAAAATTTGTGTCATGAACCAATGTCTTAGCATGGCAAGGTCTTGATGCATTATATCCATGTGGGAAAGTGTCATACTCTAAATATTTTTTAATGATTCTGTAAGAATTTTCCTTAGGGAAAAAAACACCCAAGATTAAGGAACTCAAGAACAAGCACATAATGGACCAATATAGTATGATCAGAATAACAATATGATATTCAATTGATTTAATTGATGTCATATGCATACACACTAGGAGTGCCTATATATAAATGCCTCTAACATGCATCAAGAATGTCTCTAGAATGAGCTAGGAGATAAGCATTACAACTAAGAATACATCCACAAAAAGTGGATTATCCTCCATTGTGCATGAATGGACATGCATCAATGAGAGGATAAGTATGACAAGGTGTATCTCTTGCAGAGATGTTGTAGACACCATGTGCATAAATTAGAGTGCTAACTCCTATGTTGTCAACAAGACAACTCATAAGAGTACACATACTCCTAGGTGTCAAACTAATAAATAATAAATTAATGTATTGACCTAAGTAAAATTAAGTAAAGTGTAATAAGTAAATACTTATTTACACCAACACTCCCCCTTAAGTGCAACTTAGGGGAATTTTCTCAAGCTTACACAAGCTAGTATAAAAATGCATGATGGGTCTCGGCTACTAAGCCATGTTAGGTACCCATGTACAAAAGAAATGAAATCTCTCATAAAGTGGAGAAATATTGAAAACCTCATGGGAAAAAAAAGATGTATGGATGGATGGAGCAATCAAAACCCCCCCATTATGACATACATCAAGTATATAGAATAGAGAAGTACGAGAAGAACACAATCGCAATAGAGGAAAATGTCCCCCCCATAAAAGAGAAGAAGAAAGGAGAAAAGGTAGTCCACCCCCCCCTGCCCCACAATGTAGAATGTCGATCAGTGATAGCTGCTCCAAGGTAGAAGCTGATCCATGACTACTGAATAATGTTCCTCTAGTTTGAAAGAAACAATGTCATAGGTACATATGAGATGCTTCCCCAATGCATAGAAAGAATCCTGAAGATGAATGGTGTCTCTGAAACCTGCTCAACTACCCCTATGTCGATATTGATGGTTGCCCCTTCCAATGTTGTTGAAAAGAACAATGTCAGATCTAGCAAGGATGGATGTAGAACATATCCCAAAGAACCAACTATCTCCTCAAATAATAAAGAGACCTCTTGCAACTACTATACATAAGGATCCACAATCATATAAACTTGGAAAGAATGATCATGTAGAGAATGGATAGGAGGGTCAGAGTGAGCCCTTACAAAAAAACTTGAAATATCTATTATGTAGTCATCCCCTAATGCTGGAACTGGAAGACAAGGTGTACCTAACCATACTGAATTGCATGGACCTATCATTGTAGCAATATATGCATGTGGAATATGTTGATGATGTGACCTTGTCCTATATCTATCAATGTGATCCCACATATATGAATATGTTGAATCACTATCACTATTATCACTATCAATTTCTAGAATTTATGAAGTATGGAGAGGATTAGAGGATAAGCTAGGGGAAATTTCCTCAAAGTGATCATTCCTCTCTATGAAGATCTCATGAGTCTTCGGATCCATAAGTCTATATGCCTTAACACTTTTTTCATATCCAATTAAAGTACAAAGCCTTGGTGGTGGTGCCTTGCATTCCCTTGAAGATATGTGCACCCATGCTGGACAATCAAAAATTCTGAAGTGTCTCACAATTGGTTTTTTGCCACACCATTCCTCAAAAGGAGTCTTTCCATCTAAGACATAATGAGGAGACTTATTAAGTATGTGATTGGCACTTTTGATAGCTTTGACTTCAAGTGATGGATCAAGAGACTTAGCTTGAATCATGCAACTTGACATAGACTTAAGAGTTCTAATCCTCATTACTATAACACTTGTCTTTTGTGGACTGAATGCTACTATATTCTAAAGAGAAATACATTCAAGTTCACAAAAATCTCCAAGTCTTGAGTTCACATATCTTCTTTCATTGTCCATATGAAGAACCTTGATGGCTTTCCTTGGTTTCTTTTCAACATGACTCTTGAAGGCTAGAAACTTATCAAACACTTCATTCTTGTGATCAAGACATTAGACCCATGTGTAGCATGAAAAGTCATCAATGAAAGTGAGGACATAGCAACCCTTGCTAACTAATTTCATTGAAAAGGACTTCCTAGAACTGTGTGAACCAACTCAAGAACAATCGATGCTCTTGAAGACTTCCCTTTATCATAATTATCTTCTAGATGCATATCCTTTGAACAAGTTGAGCATTCACCCTTAGAAAAGTTGATTATAGGTAGACCTTTGACCATATTGTTTGAGCAAAGTTGATGGAGATAGTGGAAATCTAGATGTCCATACCACTCATGCCATAATTTCCTTTGGGAATGAGATTATGTCAACAAGGCATGTGAAGGAGACTTAGGCACAAAGTGGGAAAAAGAATAAAGCCTTGTGTGATGATTGACTTTACCCACTGAAACCAATGAATCATCTTGAAGATTTCACACCATTACTAAATTAGGAAGGAACTCAACTTTATTTCCATCTCCATAGTGAGTGATTTGGTAGATTGAAATGGGATTAGAGCCTAGGTTGGGAATGTAGAGAACATCTTTGAACTCTCCATTTTCCATCTCAACTTGTCCTTTTCCTTCAACTTCCATTTGTGTATCATCCCCTACAAAGATGTGAGGTACCTTAGACTGTGTCAATGAAGAAAAGTGTCATTTTGAAGAACCCATATGATAAGAGGCACCTAATTCAAGAATCCATTCACTTGAAGAACTTGAACTTTCCATAAATGCTTGCCCTTTTCCCAATGAAGTGGATGGATTTGAATCCTTGGAAGCATTTGGCACATTGATTTTGTTCTTCCTAATTAAGTTTTCCAACTCATCAATTCTATTAATCTTTCAATATGCACAGAATAGTTTGTCCTTGTTGTCATTTTTGATCTTCTTGTTGGAAGAAGAATTGCCTTGTTGTGAGGAGGTAGATTTTTGGGTCTCTGATTGTGATTTTTGCTTCCACTACTTTTTTTTGCTATTGGTAGAACTTTTTCCACTTTGATTGGATTGGTTCTCATTTCGAGCCACCAATGCTTTGGTCTTTGATGACTTGAGAATTCTCATATCTATCAACTTGGATTGCTCCAACATCAAATTTTTTGCAAATACATCAAATGAAGGCTTAGTGAAGGCACTTCCCATGGTCAACCTATGAGTGTTGTAACTTGAAACAAAAGTTGCATACTCTGAAGCTAGTCTCTTCAAGATGTGATGAATCAACCTATCATCCTTCATGGGATTACCACAATCTTTAAGTAGTGCTCTCAACTCATTGGATTTTTTGACATAGTCTTGAATTGCATCAAAATTCTTAGGATCTAATAGAAGTAGGTCATCCTCAAATTGGAATCCCTTTTCCTCATCCACCTTATCATACAACCTTTCAAGTTTTTCCCAAGTAGCCTTGGCTTCCTTGAAGCTAGAAATGTAGAAGAAGAGATCTCTATGAACACAACTCTAAATGATTCCTAAAGCCTAATTGTCTTTAATATGTCAATCAACTAGTGTTGTAGCATCAGTGGTTTGGTAGTTGTACTATCAACATATAGATTTAAACCTATTTCCATTAATCTATTCTATACAATATCTTTCCATGTAGTATTATTGTGTGAAGTTAGAAGTGGAGTTTTAGGTGAACCCATAATGTAGAAAATTAAAAGAGCATAAGAAAAAGAGACACAAGAACATAAGAGACACCCCCCCTAGTCACTCGATCAAAGAGCCCCCACAAAAATGATGCTTTTGGCACTTTATATGTATTGTATTTACAATAAGCCACTATCAAAATGGATAAAGTGGACTTCTAATTTTTCTATTTATAATTATCTTTTGAGGTTCAAGTCTAGCACTAAGCACTATAGCTTAAAAGTACAACAATTTTGAAGAGTAATCAAAGAAATATAATGTAGAAAAGGACTTAATTCTAAAAGTGGTATTTTTCAGACAAGCCTATAATCTAATTGTAGATCGGGAAAGTAGATAAAAAATTAAGCACTTTCAAAAAAAATGGAACCTAAAAATGTGTCTAGATGAGCCCATATGTAGTGTTTGAATTTGTAAAATGTAGGATTAGATAGGTATAGTCACCAAAAAATGCAATTTTTGACAAATCCGTGCACCAAAACTAGAAAATAATAGCACCAATAAAAAATCTAGGAAATTCAACCCAAAATCAAAAAAATCACACCTAATTTGGAGTCTAGATGACTGAGTTATGGCCTCCCAAACTTGGACTATCAAATCAAGACTAAATCTAGAGAGGGGTCTAGGTAGGAAACTGCCAAGTTAAATTTGACAATCAAATGGCCATCATGACGGTGTATTCTTGGCTACAAATGATGGTCAAATTATCATCAATTTTAACACACTAAAAAGCTCACATCAACAAAAAAATGGGCCCTAGGTGACATGGCAGGGTTGTATTGTATAGATTGTATGGTCACATACAAAACTACTTAGTTGTATGTTGAATTGGCAGGTGAGTCACCATAGAGCTAGTTCCTACATCAGGTTGATTGGGTTCCATGTGGCAGTTGAGTTAGTGGTCTAAGATATCATGTGGCATCATGTGTCCATGTTTTTTCGGAGATAGTAGTCCAATGTGGCAGAGTGATTGTGCTATCGGTGGGTGATTGTTCACTATGGTCGACAAACGGGAACAATAGTGGAGGAAGTAGGTAATGCTGGGGATTTTTTCCATTGCTAGGAAATCCTTTGTCAATGCTAAGAAACTAGAGTTTTGTGTCAATTTAAAACATGGTTGGAAAAAATTGAAAATAGCAGTTGGCGGCTGAGTTTGAGCCAATGTCGAAGGTAAGCAGGCCAAAAAGTGCTTTGTCACATTGGTGAGAAGTTGTAGTAGGAGGATAAGGATGCTAGGAGTTGGAAGGATGGTTGGCATGCGGGGTTAGCAGTTTTATTTGCACATTGCCAAAACAAAAACTTTTTGTTGCATTTAAAATGCAAAGCCAATAGATATTAAATAAAGAGAAGCCACTGAGTGAGTTGTAGAATGGTTGCCAGTTTGTGTTGTTTCCCTTCCACAATTTGTGAAGTGGCTAGAATTAATGAGGAATATGCTAGAAATACTGAGAATATTCTGCCAAATACCTTGGCAAGACCAAGATTTAACCACCCAATTTCTACAAAAAAAAAAAATCTCTATAGGCTTGACGGCCTAATTATTATTTTTTAAATATAGTGTAAAAATTGTAGAGCAAAGAAATTATATTTTTGAAAATCAAATTAAATAGATCTAAAAATGATCATACCAAATTTGTAAATCAAGCCTTCAGGTGCCAGTTTGCAAAAAATATTTTACTTCAAATTTGACTATGGCCTAGGGTAGGTGAATTTAGAGAAAATTTTATCGAATAGATGCTTAAGATGCAATGGCAAGGTCCACTTTGGCTCTAGATGCTCCCAATGACTACAATACTCTGGATCTAGGTTGAGGTCCTCCAAGAGGTGAATCAAGAAAATGGTCTTCAATGGCTATGTCAAGAGAAATATCCTCAGCTCTGATACCATGTAACAATTTTCCTTAGGGAAAAATGACCCAAGATCAAGGAACTCAAGCACAAGCACAAAATGGACCAATAAAGTATGATCACAAAAACAATATGATATTAAATTGATGTAATTGATGTCATATGCATATACATTAGGAGTGTCTATATATAAAGGCCTCTAAGATGCATATAGAATGTCTCTAGAATGAGCAAGGAGATAAGCATTACAACTAAGCATATGCCCACTAGAAGTGGATTATCCTCCATTGTGCATGAATGTACATGCATCAATAAGAGGATAAGTATGACAAGTTGTATCTCTTGTAGAGATGTTGTAGACACCATGTGCTGAAATTAGATGCTAACTCTTGTGTTGTAGACAACATGTGCATAAATTAGAGTGCTAACGTCTATTTTGTCAACAAGACAACTTATAAGAGTATGCATACTCCTAGGTGTCAAACTAATAAATAATAAAATAATGCATTGACCTAAGTAAACTTAAGTTTAATAATTAAATACTTATTTACATCAACAAATTCCCTAATCCTATCTTCTTCCCTTAGTAATTTAGCCTGTAAATATCTCAAAAATCTAACCTTGACAAAATGAATGGAGTTGGTACTTGGGTTAAGTGCCAAGTGACTAGCACTTTTACTCAAATCCTTATCAATCTTGGCTAGTTGATCTTTTATGAAATTGGATGTATCAAAAAAATTTATAAATAAGATTACAACATTATTTACAACTCCTTCTAATGTAGAAATGAGAGTTGACAATTCCACTTGGCTAATTACAACTTATTAGCTACATTTTCAAAAACTTTATTCTCAAATTTTGTTTGTGCTTTATGCAAAAGTTTTTCTTGACCATCTACATGTTTATTAAACTTATGTACAATATCAATTAACTAATATATAATAGGGGATTTATTTTTTACATCTACTTGCATTATATCCAAAAATATGTCATTGATTTCTTCAAGAACCTTTCCTTAGTCTCTCTATGGCTTAAGTTTTTTTGGTTGTTCCTTTTTTCTCTAGAGTTCACTCAGAATTTCCTTTTGTTTAGTAGAGAGATTTGATTGATCCCAATTTGGAATTGCAATCAAGATCAATTTTTTTGTTTCCTTTTCTTTTTCCTTGACCTTAGCACTTGGTGAAAGTATGATTCCTTTTCCTTTTCCTTCATCCTTATTCTCCTCATTTTGTTGACTCTTGTCTTCTTCTTTGTTTTGTTTATCTTCTTTATCAGTAGTGTTTACATCCTTATTAGTTTCTTGCTAGGTTAAGTTTGGCCTAGAGCTAGTTTGAGTCTATTGCTTGGTTCCCACCTAGGTGTATGTAGAACTAGCCTTTTCATTCTCTATAGTTTGTGCCTTCTCTATACTTGATGAAACAATAGCTTGGTTTGGAGAAGTGGGTAGGGAAGATATTCCCTTAGCTGTCTGAATCTTAGAGTCAGATTCTTCCATTGTTTGTACACTTGGTGCTACAGCCTCATCTCTTTTATTATTTACCTCAAAGATAGTTTTCCACATATTTTTTGTTGACTGTACAACTTCTTCTATGTTATTGGACAAAATATGGAAAGATTTAAATCTAGGAGTTTTCTTGTTTTCATGCTTGATCATAGCCTTCTTGACTTCTTCTTTAGTAAAGTGTGCCATAACACTTTTAAATGTTTGTTCCTTGATGGCTATTTCAATATTTATGACATTTTTCCATCTATGTGGGGTAAATGCACCAAGTTGTGATGCCAAAAAGATGACACCCTTTTTGTTTTCTAGTTTTAAAAAGTGCATATGTGCTATAGTGTACACACACTTTTTAAAAGAATTTTTTTTTATAAATGCGCTGCAAACCCACAACCCATTCATTTTTACTTCATTTTGCAAGTTCTTCTCCTCACAACATGTACCTGAATTGAGGAAATTGAATATTATCGTCCTCAAAATGCCTCCTCATTATCAAATTTTGAGATCGTGATTGCGTTGTATGTTGTCTACCCTATTTTTTGCATTGTTTTATATGTTTTTGTATTATTTTGTAGGTTTTTTTTCAATTTTTCTTTAAATTTGTTTATTTATTTAGATTGCAATTGGTTTCTTATAAGGAAATGTGAATAATGAACTTTCAAATCCCCAACAAGATCAAAACCAAAACCCTCAACAAAATCCAAATGAAAACCCTCAACAAGATGAGAATCAAAACCCTCCACAACAAGCACAAGAAATTTTGCAACCTGCACTGATTTGAAGACCTCCTCCTGACACACAATACAACATAATAAATGAAATATAAAGAGGGAAAAATGAATTAAAATCACTCATTGGTAGGTTGAAAGCTTGTGGACAATCCAATCCAATGAGAGCACAATTGGCATCTTCCCTTGAGTCCATTATGAACCGTGTACCATTTGTTAGTGGTTAGTTAGATATTTGGCATGTTAAGAGGGAGGAACAAAAATGATATTATGCAAACAAATTATCATATCAAGATGTAAAAAAAAAGATATACCAAATGGTAGCATTTGTGCATTATTTAGAAAGCATGGTGAACAAAATACTGTTAGAGAGACAACTAAATGGTTCCCTATCCATTGGCGCATACACGATAGTATTAGAAATAATGTTTGGGATAGATGGTGGATGGTCTTTGATGCCCCTCCTTATAATAATCATGAGGTACCAATGTATTTCTTAAGGAAATTCTATTGTGAATTTGTGCTTAGGGAGATGCCCAATTATTTTGATATATTAGAATCTCAACGTAGAGGTGGGGGGTCATCATTTGAGAGGATGGGGGCACATCGTGACCCCAAAAAAGTTAGGGCACCTGTTGTCAAGCCACAAGGTGAGCATGTGATTATTCCTTTAGTTGTAAAGGAAAATTTAGAGGCCAACAGTCTAGGAACTATTAATGCTTTGATGCATGCCCTCATTCATTGCATGAGTCCATTAGTTGAGGATGAGCCTTCTGTGCATCATAGTCACACGTGCACATCATATAGATCTTTATGCACATTTGGCAGTCATAATGGAGATAGTATGGATGATGGACTAGTCACTAATCAGTTTCTGGATGAGACATTTGGCATTGACACACAAGTAAATTACAATTATAATAAACTAATTTGATCACATTTCATATGTATAGTGAATGACTAATTAATTAGCATGTATTGACATTGTTCAAAATTCAAGTGTGAGTGTTGGCAGTCCTAGTAGAGATCCCTTGGCCCCATTTTTCATCTCGTCGATGAGTCCAAAGGTATCTATTAATTTAATCATTTAAATTAATACATATATTTATTAAGTAATGATATGAATGATTGACAAAATTTTTTATGCATGTGCATCAGTTCTCTACTAGACCATCGACATTCACTAGGGACTCTGAGCCTAGGCGTGATAAGAGCTTTGTAGAGTTACATTTGTTTCATGTTAATTTAATTCATTTGATTATATTTGTTTTATGTTTCATGTTACATGTAATGCATATTGTATGACATGCAGCTCTTGACATCTAAGACTCCTCCTCATCTTCGACAGTCCATCGATCATGGAGTGGTTGCAGCTATGGCTTGTTCAACACTATTAACTAAGGTATGAAATAATTTTCTTTGTTTTAGTTGTTGTTTATAATAGTTAGTATCAAATTTTCTAATGTTATTTATAAGTGATTATATTGATTGAATTGTTGTAGGGTCTTCTTACACTTAATCATCTGTGAGCCTTTGAGGTGGACTTGTAGAGAAACTATTTGATGGCGGTAAGAAAATAGTTAATTTTGTACGTACATATATTTAATTTCAATGTATAATAATTATTGATTCATATCTACTTTTTTTTGTATCAGCTCAAGTTAGAGAAGAGCTTAAATAAGAGGATGAGCAAGTGTGTGAGGAAGATGCCATCATCCCCATCATCTCCCTCCACATGATGACCGAAGACCTCTAGAGATTTGTTTCCTTCCCCTCATGGGAAGGAGAAGATATAGTTGATAGAAACACATGTATAGGCATCAATGGACATATATGTTGGATTTTATGTTAGTGGACATATTCGATATACATTTGATGTATATATGACATTTTATATTTGATGTATGACATTATTGGTTATCATAATATATTATGAGGTTGCATGGTACTTGTACCCACACCCTTGGTACTCATACACATGTACTTAGGTACTAAGTACATGTATCCCAAGTACCGAGTACACTTAGTGGAGAGCATCATAGCTAAGGACCTTGATTGAGATTTCTAATTTTTTTCAATATTTTGTTTGTGTATCAACTCGTTATTTATCAAGCTTAATTCAATACCTAATCGGTTCAAAAATTTGATAGAATATTGATTAACAATAAAATTTATCACTGTTCAACCATAATTTTATCATTTCCAATATGTCATCATCATATGATAATGATCTTGTTCATGTTTAAAGTTTTCCTTCTCTATTATTTGTTTATCAAGCTTAATTCAATACCTAATTAGTTTGAAACTTTGATACAATATTGATCAACAATAAACTTTATCAGTGTTAAACCAAGAAATTTATCATTTGCAATATCTAATTGTCATATGATTTATGATCTTCTTATTCATGATTAAATTTTTCCTTCTATGTTATGCATCTAAAGATTTATCATTAATTATTATTACAAACATTTGACAAATATGATACTGAAAAATACATTACATTTGCAAACTTTATCACTATTCTTGATTTGAAAAATCATTGTCATGACTCATAAATTCAGGTTTTCTATAAATATAAAAGTATAATTAAAAATAAAGTTTGATATATCGAAGTACCGCCCTCCCCTATTATAAAAAATAGTTGTACCTATACCTGTACCCGTACCCATACCCTAACTACCCCAAGTACCCCCATCCATGTGCAACCTTGTATATTATATGTGGATCTTGGTGTTTTCTCTACACATATGTCATCTATAGAATCTCTTACTACTTAGAACATCCCCTGACCTTACCCAACCTCATAATTACGTTAACTAATCCAAACTTGCAGTATCACTCCCTTACTCTTCTAGGAACACTATCCCTCCAAAGGTTTTATAGGTCTACTTGGGTACCACAACACTCCCCAGTCCAACCAAGGTTTCCATGATGTCCTAAGGTGTTATTGGAACACTTGTACTATGCTTGAATGGATAACAACAATGGGTTTGTACTCAATTTTAAGATTTCTTCACAAAAGGGTTATAAGGAGAGCCCCTAATTAGGCCTCCAAAATTTCTAGGGCCAATAGCTCCTTTGTCTCATAGATTCAACACCTTTGGCATTAAGAACAATTGATACATAGGACCCATGCTCAAGGATTTCTAGGGTCTCATGCTGCCTACATTCTGTACAACAAAATATCAAAATTCAAGGTTTGATAGGGTTTTCTTGGCTGCATGTTTTCCCCAATTTTAAGACACAATCCACACTTCATCAAGACTACTCCTCCACAAGTTAGAGCCTCATCATACCCCTCTTCAATCCTTTAGAAAGGAAAGTCTTCATTCTTCAAGCTTTGCTCTTAAGATCTCTTTCTGTGCTGACAGTCCCTAGTTGGGCATTGCCTAGCTTGCCTAGGGCTTGGTCAAAGAATTCTTTGTACTCACTTTTAGGGCCCTTGCTTGCATAATATAATACATTAGGGTCTATAGCCTTGAAATCCAGAAGACCATGGAATTTCCATAGTGGAGACAAGATTTACAACCCTTTCATAATATACTACTCCAAAACTGGCAGTAGATAGGTATCTTTCAAGAAATTTACAAAAAATTTCAAAGCTTGGTCACAAACTATAAATAATTCATGGAAAATGAAAAAAAAAAAAAAAAAAAAAAACTACAACATGCAACAAAATGATAATAGACACATGATTTTCCCCCAAACAAGATTAAAAACTAGTAAAATTTGTGTTAAAATAGTCACAATCTGATGCATACATTCCAACAGTATTGATTCGTACAAGAAATGAGTTGCCAACCCTTGATTAGGTTTCCTCCAAGCATAAATATGTTTCTCCTCTGGTTAGAGATAGGTTTTAGGGATTTTTCAAAGCTTCTTTACAAAGTAGGTCTTTTAGCAACAATTGGAAAAAGTTGCTCAACAACTTTTAAAAATTGCAAGCAATCTTGGGGCAATTTTTATTACTCGGGTAGTCTTGTTTTGACTCACATTTCAAGACCATTCTATGCCTTCCCAAAACATCCTTGGGAGTTCAAATTTCACTATATTTCTTCACCTAAGAATCCCCAAACTCATAATAACATCCCTTCCATAAGGTGGTAGATTTACATAACATTGCATTGTTCATGCACTTTGGCCTTCTAAACAAGTAGTCCACCTTGAAAGGTTCTTTTAATGCACACGCATGCCTAAAATGCAATAAAAAATCCTAAATAAACCTTCCCCCAACAAAGAGCTAAGAAGGATACCAACCCAAAATCAAGGTACCATTCTCAATAGAGACCAAACATGAAACTTTAAGACCAATCCTAACTTGGACACATAAGCATGAGCTACATGCCCTTATTGTATTCACATAATTCTTTAGAGAAGTTCATCACACCAAAAAGGATATGGTGAGAGCCTTGAAAGGGTGCTCTTGCACCACCTTCCAAGAGATTCTTCAACCTCCTATGAGTAAAAACAATCTTCCTGCATCTTATGACTATATTTTCTTTGCAATAAAATGTAATTTGTTGATTTTCGGACAACTCTTCACAAAGGGAAGTGGTTATGTTATAAACCCATTAAATTACTATTAAGACAACCAAGAAGATAATTAACATCTTCCACTAACTCCATTAAGTGATAGCAGGGAGCTATATAAGGTGTAATGACTCTCAAAACACGTATTGAGTCAACTTGTTAACAAAAACAACAAAAAAAGGAAAATCGTTAGGACTAAGGCAATTTGAGTTTATAGGTGACATCAAGCTCCTTGACCTTACAAAAAAAGATTAGCTTATTACCAGAAAAAAAATAACATGTTCAAAATGATGTGTATGATCACCCCTTTACCTTCTATCATGAGTCTCCATCATTGGATGAGATGATATATCTAGTTGCCACACTCAAAGATTTCTGCCCTATGGCATTTAGTGACTCTTAGGGATGATTCAATTTGGCATGCTTGAGAATGTTTGAGCACTCAATGGGATGGGACAACCTTAGGGCTAGTGTTTACCTAGCCACACAGTTCTAACAAAATAGATAGTTTGATCCCACAAACAAAGGTGAGGGAGATTTGGCAGTTGGCAACTTTGTACTAGCCAACACTACAAGTTTCAGCATCACTCGAGATGGCATTGCAAAATAAAAATGGAGAAATTTCACCAAAAAGTGAGAGAGGTTATTGTAGGTATCTACAAAATGATCCTATAGCACCTAGAATCACATCCATACCTCACATGAGCTCCAAGATATGCCTTATCAAAGATCACTACCCTATGGCATTTAGTGACCCTTAGGGACATTTCAGTTTGACATGCTTGAGAATGTTTGAGTGCTCAATGGGATGTAACAAGCTTGGAGCTAGGTTTTACCTAGCCTCCTAGAGCTAATGGAATAGACAACTCAATCCCACGATGAATAGTGAGGGAGATTTGGTAGTTGGCAACTTTGTACTAGCCAACACTACAAGTTTTAGCATCACCTGAGATGCCATCACTAAATCAAAATGGAGTAAGATCTCCAAAAAGAGAGAGAGGTTATTGTAGGTCTTTGCAACATGGTCCTATAGCAGCTAGAATTGCATCCATACCTCACACAAGCTCTAAGATATGCTCCATCAAAGATCATTGCCCTATGGCATTTAGTGACCCTTAGGGACTTTTTGGTTTGGCATGTATGAGAATGTTCGAGCACTCAAAAACATGGAATGAGTTTGGCGCTAGGGTTTACCTAACCTCTCAGAGATAATAGAATAAACAGTTCAATCCCATGACAAATGGTGAGGAAGATTTGGTAGTTGGCAACTTTGTACTAGCCAACACTATGAGTTTTAGCATCATCCAATATGGGATCACAAAATCAAAATGGAGTAAGATATACAAAGAGAAAGAGAGGTTATTATAGGTCTCTACAACATAGTCCTATAGCACCTAGAATCACATCCATACCTTAGACAAGCTCTGAGATATGCCCCATCAAATATCACTGCCCTATGACATTTAGTGACCCTTAGGGAAGTTTTGGTTTGGTGTGTGCCCGAGAACCTTTGAGTGCTCAATGGGACTAGATGAACTTGGGTCTATGGCTTACCTGGCTACGCAGAGCTAATAGAATAGATAGTTCAATCCCACGATGAATAATGAGGGAGATTTGGCAGTTGGCAACTTTATATTGGCCAACACTATGAGTTTCAGCATCACCCAAGATGGCATTGTAAAATTAAAAAATAGTAAGATCTCCAAAAAGAGAGAGAGGTTACTTTAGGTCTCCACAACATAGTCCTACAACACCTAGAATCACATCCATACCTCACACAAGCTCCAAGATATGCCCCATCAAAGATCGCTACCTTATGACATTTAGTGACCCTTAGGGATGTTTCAGTTTGGCATGCCTGAGAACATTCAAGTGCTCAATAGGATGGGATAAACTTGGGGCTAGGGTTCACCTAGCCACTTAGAGCTAATGAAAAAGATAGTTCAATCCCACAATGAACGATCAAGGAGATTTGGCAATTGGAAACTTTGTAATGGCCAACACTACGAATTTAACCATCACCCAAGATGGTGTTGCAAAATCAAAATGGAGTAAGATTTCTAAAGAGAGAGAGAGAGAGAGGACATTATAGGTCTCCACAACATAGTCCTATAGCACCTAATATCACATCCATACCTCTCACGAGCTTTGAGATATGCCTTATCAAAGATCGTTGCCCTATGTCATTTAGTGACTCTTAGGGATGTTTTAATTTGGTGTGCATGAGAACATTCAAGAACTCAACAAGACTGGATGAGCTTGGAGCTAGGGTTTACCCAGCCACCTAGAGCTAATAGAATAGACCATTTGATCTGATGACAAATGGTGAGGGAGATTTGGTAGTTGGCAACTTTGTACTAGCCAACACTATGAGTTTTAGCATCACCTGAGATGGCATTGCAAAATTAGAATAGAGTAAAATCTCCAAAAAGTGAGAGAGGTTATTGTAGGTCTCCACAACATGGTCCTATAGGACCTAGAATCATTTCCATACCTAACACAAGCTCTGAGATGTGCCTTATCAAATATCACTGCCCTATGGCATTTAGTGACCCTTAGGGACTTTTCAGTTTGGCATGCCTGAGAACATTCAAGCGCTCAATGGGATAGGATGATCTTGGGGCTAGGGTTTAATTAGCCACTTGGAGCTAATAGAATAGACAATTCAATCCCATGACAAATAGTGAGGGAGATTTGGCAATTGGCAACTTTGTACTGGCCAACACTATGAGTTTCACCATCGCCCAAGATGGCATCGCAAAATCAAAACAAAGTAAGATCTCTAATAAGTGAGAGAGGTTATTGTAGGTCTCCACAACATGGTCCTATTGGATCTAGAATCACATCCATACCTCACATGAGCTTTGAGATATGCCTTGTTGAAAATCCCTGCACTATGGCATTTAGTGACCCTTAGGGATGATTGGTTCGGCATGCCTAAGAATGTTTGAGTACTCAATAGCATAGGACAAGCTTGGGGATAGGGTTTAGCTAGCTACCTAGAGCTAATGGAATAGATAGTTTGATCCCACGACAAATAGTGAGGGAGATATGGTAGTTGGAAACTTTGTTCTAGCCAACACTACGAGTTTTAGCATCACCCAAGATGGCATCGCAAAATAAAAATAGAGTATGATCTCTAGAAAGAGAGAGAGGTTATTGTAGGTCTCCATAACATAGTCCTATAGAACTTAGAATCACATCCATACCTCATACGAGTTCTGAGATATGCCTCATCAAAGATCCCTGCCCTATGGCATTTAGTGACCCTTAAGGATGTTTTGGTTATGTGTGCCCGAGAACATTCAAGTGCTCAATAGGATGGGATGAGCTTTGGGTTAGAGTTTACCCAACCACCCAAAGCTAAAAAAATAAATAGTTTGATCCCACAATGAAAATGGAGCAAGATCTCTAAAAATTGAGAGAGGTTATTGTAGGTGTCTAAAACATAGTCCTATATTACCTAGAATTGCATCCATAACTCGCATGAGCTTCAAGATATGCCCCATCAAAGATCACTTCCCTATGACATTTAATGACCCTTAAGGATATTTTAGTTTGGTGTGTTCAAGAAAATTCAAGCACTCAATGGAATGGGATGAGCTTGGGGCTAGGGTTTAACTAGCCACTTGGAGCTAACAGAATAGACAGTTTGATCCCATGACGAACAGTGAGGGAGATTAGGTCTCAAGCAACTTTTTGAGCAACATTGCAACTTTGCATTTACAGGACTTGGGAAGCTAGGATACTCAAGTTGGATATGATCTGTCAAATTTCTCATCAAAATATATTAATGATCTTAATGGAATAACAAAAATCTCATTGCCACCTTTAAATGGAGACTTCATCTTAAATGGAAATTGCCAGCTCCCAAACATGTCCTAGTCAAGTAGATGACTAGTTTACAAAGAAACCAGTACGAAATGGGGTTGTGGAAATGAACTCAATGCTTAGGAAGGTTCAGAAACACTAAAATAACTTATTTCCAAATGCTCAGCCCTTCACCAATTCCCAAACTCCTGCCATTCACAAATCAACATGCTATAAGAGGTTAAATCCTCTATAGTACTTGACCTAGGGCTTGATTGGAAAAATCACAAAACACATCCTCCAGTCTTGAAACCATGGAACCTTAAAAAATACCCTACTAAGTACCATTTTCAAAGTGGGAATGAAATTTCAACCAAGGAAATTGCAGTTAGAGGCCCATTTTTGCTGTGTGCACCAAAATGTTGTCCTAAAAACCTAGTTTCACTAAAAATGCAATAAATTGAGTGAGAAAACATGTAGAATGATGAGACCAGAAGAAAAATAAATCTAATTAAAATATATATTTCAAAAATCCATCACATTAGGTCTGAAATTCCATATATGTTTTTCATCATGCAAACAATAGTAAAAATGAATTGAAAATTGGGCTAAACACATGATGATGTTCAGCCTAGGGCTCGCAAGAAAAAATAGTAAACCAATTTTTTTGCCCCTAAAACTATGCCATATGTAAGAATACACCCCTAAATTTATTTCACCCAAATGGCATCAAGATCCCATCGTTGGATTCCAAGTCAGAGGGCCACAAGTGCAATCTAGTCAATTTACAAGCTTACCCAAGCAACCCTCAGTAAAATGGCAATATCTTACACAAATGAATAGATCAAAACCTAAAACCAAATGAAAATGAAAAATAATTCAAATAACTATCCAACCATATCAAATTTTCACATGTTCCAATCTGTACATGTCTTTGCAATAGAAAAACACAGGAAAAATGATAGAAAATCAAGTTTTTATTGCTTCAAAAGACATCAAATCCTTACAACCATCACCCACTGAGGCCTATACGGTCATATCATACATATATTCTCAAATTCTAATGGTTATAACCACATTTCAAATGGTTTTTGTAATGTATACTTGGTTTTTCAACAAAATTGCAAAGTTGTCAACATTTTTGCAATTTTGCTTGACAATTATTGCAATTTTTGACATCTTAACTCCTAGACACCTAAAAATTAACCCAATCACCCTATGGACCTTTATAGCCTTCTAAGAAACATAAAAATCCTTTTTTCCTTGAAAAATCACCTCTATTGCTCATTTTTTACCCCTCGGTTCAATTTGTCGCTCTAGCTTATAATGGCACCTAGAGTCCAATTGACCTTACATCTTGGGTCTTATTACATAATTTTGCAACCTTGTTCCTAATTTAAAACTAGGATGACACGTATCTATTTTCCTTGGTACCCTGCACCAATGATCATGCAACTAAACAAGTTTGGAGAGCTTGGGTGCATGAAAATGCATTAAATTTGATGCCATAGGTATAGCAACTATTAGGTTAATAGGGTGATATGCAATTAGGTCTTCAAGACTAGATTGTAGGAATGAAAGACTTAACCCAATGACATATGAAGATGCTGAAAGAGCTTGCAATCAATTCCTAGAGACTTGATTACAATACATGCCTATCAACATAGAAGGATGACTTATTGGTTGGGTCTTAAGGCCTACCAACCACTTAGGCATTAGGAAACTTGCAATCAAGTTTGTGAGACCAAATTGCATTTTGTTAATGCATGTAACTTATGACTTGTAATTTATGTCAAGGATCTTCACTAAATATGAGAACTAAGACAAACTATTCACATGTTGAGATTCAAATATCAACCTATACACTAGTAACTATGAGGATAATGCAAGGGCATTTAAAGACATAAAAAAGGGCCTAAGTGATGCAAGTGGTAGGGTACTAACAAGGTATATTGGGAGAGAACAAGCTACAAGAACAATCTAACAAGGTTTGATAGCCCAAACAAGGCTCAAGACCCCACACTTGCACCTTGACAAAAAATATTGGTTAATACAAGAGATCTACACCAGACATGGAACCAAGAACTCAGACTCAAGAAATTATGTTCTTACATTAGAATAGGCATATTTATTGGAATTAAAGACCCCAAACTAAGAAAAGAACATAGTTCCTTCATTAACCTCTTAGATTCCTAGTAGCCCAAGGAATGAGACTTAGGTCTACAACTTGTACACTTAGCATGAAAAAAATACTAACACCAAGATTACTTCCTATTTCTAATGTACTATTAGATTCCAAAGTGGAGATATTCCATTAGCAAGAAAATTGTCAAAACCCGTGGGGACAACATTTAGACACAAGGGTTAATTAGGCCACATTTACAAAGGAGGTACCATTTAAACAAGTGCTAAAAACATGAGACTAATTGGAGATGTTGAGGAATGATCCAAATATGCTAATTACCAAGTTACCAACCATAATATGGAGTTTTGAGGCCTTAGAATGCTGGGACAATAGGTTTGTGTATTGATGCATACAATGTATATGCATCTAGGGCATCATGTTTCTTCCTTCTCCCTACATATTATCACCTAGAACTAAAAGCATCTTAAATTGCATTAACAATAGAAGGATTCCACCAAAGGCCATAATTCTGCTATGGTGGAATCTCACATTATATCTTGATTTCAATCAAAACCCTTGAAACCCTTGAATTTCAGGCTGTTAGCACTAAAATAGGAATAGCTTGAGTTCTACAAAATTTGAAGACCTCAAACCAATTGCATTAGAAATGTGATTCAAATATCTATCCAACTATACCAAGCATAGATCCCTAGCCATCTGTACATCTCCATACCATGTAGAAAAACAACCCAAAATGTAGAAAACAAGGTTCTTTTTTATTGATTCCAATGCCAAAAATGTACATTGTACCTTCCACCCATCTAAAAGGGCTATATGAAGGTCTTCCCCAATTGATCCAACCATATTTGAAAGGTTGTGCCTATTGGAGGAGAGATTAGGACCATTAAAATGAGTCTAGATTGACCTAGTACAACTACCAGATCCTAGATTATAAGTATATGCATTCAAATTACATAAATTGTGCCCTTGTGACCTCATTGAGAAACCAAGTTCATAATATACTCAAATTTCTAATGGGCCACACAAAAGGGTTAAAGGTGAACCTAAGAGGACCAAACACCCTTATTTCATCATTCCATGTGAGAGTGCTCCTGCATCATTCTCAATTATCTTTGGATTAAAATATTACACAAATGTAAAAAAAAGTTAGATTTTAAGATAGATATCAACTTTAAACAACATATAAAATGGCACTAGCTTTTTATGTAGAATTACCCATCTCAAATGAAAACAAAAAATAAGTTCTACCCAAAAAACAAACACATGAACTATCTAAACAAATTATAACATAAAATATGCTACTTAGATGGAACCACGAATGATGATAATGTACCTAGATTGACATGCATGTCATCATCAACTTTAACATAGAAATCAACATCCCATTTAGTGAGTGTTGTAGAGAAATAGATCTTGGTCTTTGTTGAGAGCTGATGGTAGCCTTCAACATGTTGGAGTCTAAGGATGTCATTATGCTTTGCATCTGCTTCTTCAATTGCACAATTCAAAATGCCACCTAGTGTAGCGCTATGCCCAATAACAAACCTTATCACTATCCCCTTCTCCTCCTCCAACTTCTTCATATTTTCCCCTGCCATTCTCATTTCTCGTTTCCCATTTTATTTGTGGGCTTCAAACAAGACATAGTAATATTTAAATTAAAAAACTTTCAATTGTTACAAGTGTTTTAATTGAGTATAGTTGTTGACCTTGTGGCATCCAAGTGTATCAAATAGAATCAAGTCATTTTCTATTGCTAAAAGAAATGTTGATTCCCATCACAACAAATGCTTTTTTGGTAGAAGATTTATTTTCTTTCTCCGCTCCATTCATCTTCATTCCACTTGCAACTCTTGCTTCTCATAAATCCATTTCTAGTGAAGATATTGTTTTGTCTAATGACTTGCATCACTCATGCCCCTTTAAATTCCTCAAATGAATCTTAAAACTATCCATTACAATACCACTTATCCCAATAGATTCAGCTAATTTAAAGTTCTCATACATTTATATATATCTTAGATGATAACACATCAAAATTCAATCTAGCATTATAAGATGGCTTTTATAAGTTTATGATTCAAAAATACTTTTTTTTTGGAGTTTATCTAAAATAATTTCACATGACAAAAAGAAGAAGAAGATAAAAGCATGTTAGTCATAATATCATTATTGGTAACAATGTTCCAAATGCAAAGAATTATTTGTTTGAGCTTCTAGCAATGATCATGTGGCTTACTGAATGGCTTGATGAGTCTTGCAAACTTCTCCCATTATATCCTTGCTTTCGATAGTTTCAAGTTTTTGGTTACATGCACACAATCATGACCCTACATCACAAAGCATTCAAATTCTAACAATTTTCATGTTCTTTCATTACATTTTGATCTAAACAACAAATTCTAAACTTTCACTTATTCAAATGACTAATCTAAAAATGGGTCCTATTAAAGAATCTAATATAAATTCAAATAATGTATCTAGATTCTAAACAAATAAAACATAAAATCTATGATTTAAAATTATCTCATCACTTACACATAATAAAAATACCCACCTTGTCATCTTTCTCTCTCTCCCTCTCTCCCTATTCAATGCAATGAACCAATTGGATCTGCTTTACATTTTAATGTCTCAAGTATTGCCTCGTGATATGATTCGCAAACTTTTGAAAGAATCTTAGTATGTGGTTCTTTACCATATTTTATCAAGTGGAAATTTGATGCGACAACAAGGTTTGAATAATGAAGAATCTTCCTCTCTACTTGTCAATCCTCGTATAACCACAAGTTAGGGTTCTTCATACAATATCGTCTAAGCCATGTGCCAGTTACAACCACCACACTAATATAGTACTCTAAACCTTCACCATCTATAACCAAGTGATTTAATTTTTGTTTGACTTGGACACAATGGCACAAATAATAATCTGTCCCTTCTTCATTGTCTTTAGGTGCAATAAGAACAAAAGCATGGCCTATAGTGTCAAATGTACAAAATATGGTCATTAATTTAGAAAATACTTAGGTAAAAGTTATAAAGTTACATATTGAAATTACAAAGATATATATATATATATATATTACTAGGTTGCACTAGATCAGACAAGCAATCAATGTCAATAGACAAATCCATCTCTACCATTTATAGTGCTTGTTGGGGACAATAGGTGTCAATTAGGTCCAAAAACCATTTATCCCATTTGTCCACCCATCTAGTTGACTCATAGTCATCCCAATTTTCCTTTGCACATGATGGACAATAGCATGCCTTTTTTCATGTGTGGATACTCCATGAACCTACATTAGAGCTTCTAAAAGAGTGCAACTCACTTGATCCTATTAGTGTGCAACAATCCTCATGTGGTGCAATGCTAGTATTATCTATCAACCAAACAAATCTACAAACTGTAGACTCACCTTCCTTACTTGGACCCATTGTAGCATTACACCACTAGATGATGGATTTTGCATCTATCAATATTGCTCCATCTTTGTACTTTAGTTCTTAACGAGCTAAGGCTCTTTTGATGCATGCGCCTATAGTATCATGCTCTCCCTTTCCATGACTAGCCTTTGTGAAATTATACATATATTGAATTCTAAACAACTTGTGCATCCTACTCAACCAATAGAACATCTATGCATTCTTGAATTGAGATGCATAATTGTCTAACCAAATAATGTGTTGACAATATGGTATGCCTCTGTTAGCCAAATCTCCATAAAATAGTTGAAAACAACCATGTACAAACTCCAAAGAATGTGATCGATCATGCTGATGTAACAATGGTACTCCCGCAAAATCTTCCTATCATACTCTATAATTGTAGGTGAATGCATGAATGTTATGTGAAAAAATATGGAAATATATTGAGAAGTATAATACTTTTCTTGCACCTCATTTTGTGGTTGTAGTTTGTATGTCTTTGCAAAGTCTATAACTGAAATAATGGTATCTAGTGGAAATGTTTCCTTGCATAACTTGAATTGCAAATCCAACCATCGAGCTCTATGTGTATGCCTTGCATACTTGTAAATAATCTTTTCATGAGAAACCTTCATGAAATCATACACTAGAATCTTTTCAATGACTAAATCACATCTTTTACCTTGTTTCCAATCTTTTAGAGGATATGTCATTATCTTAAATTTTTGGTAATCTACTATTTCATTTCCAATCACATGTGTACTATCCATATGATCACAAGTTGATAACAGTTGCAAAGAACCACAAAATAATCATGTAGCATCCAAGCATGATGTCTTGTAAAATTGTTGGTCATCCCCTATTTCACATAAATTTTTGGACATCAATTCCCTTGAAGATCTTGGTGGCTCATTCATGTCACAATCTTGCAAAACAAACTTAGAATGCAAAAACACACATATATGCCTAAAAACATCAAAATGGTTAGAAAATTCAATATGTATCCTACAAAAACAAGTTGTGCATGTGTGATTTATCTTTACATAAAAACATTTACCTATCTCAAAAAACCTTTGACTTATTCAAATTTGAGGATACATACCAATAAATTTTGCAAAAAATTGTGTTTGAGTTGAGTCCAAAAAATGTTTCACATATGGGTTGCAATTTTGGCTACCAATCCTCCTTCTTTCAACATCTCTTTGATTAGGGGAAACACCTATGTTATTTTTTCAAAAATCTTCAATCAATGATTTCAAAGCTTCACTAATTTTTTTATCCTTTTATGGTAGTCTACTACTAAATGTCCATAACTCATTTTTTGGTGGATCTTCCAATCTCTCATGCCTTAGCATGGCTCTCCTTAGAGTACCTCTACCAATTTTCAATATTTTTCTTGTCTTTTTCATGATTCAAGCTTTCCTCAATTGGGTACTTACTATTTTCAATGTAAATACTCATCTTGTGATATTACTATCTTTGGTGTGTGATTTAGAACCCACTTTGTCATAATCACTCATTAGATTCTTTACAATACTTTTTTTATTTGAATCGTCCATTGTTCTTAGCTTAAGAATCTTCATGATAGGCCTAAATTTCAAATTTCTCATCATTTCAACAAATAATTGGCATTGACCTGTAATATTTAATTCTTCAAAGAATAATCTCCACATATGATTAACTTTTCTTTGACAGGTACACTTGTTAATCTTGTCAAGCATTGATTTCAAAATGTTACTATCAATATCAATCAAATATTTTGGTCTTCTAAAACAAATTCTAGAAGGTGTTATAATCTCTTCCATTCCCTCAACATTTTGAACATCAACATAAGGTTGAGTTTTTTGCATACCTTGAACCAAAGATGATGTGCCTTGGCAATAGGATGCAAAAGATGGAATATCACCTAGTTGATATGTTGATGTTGTGCCTTCAACATGACATGATGGAGTGTGTACATTGTCAGATCTACAAATTAGCATCTCTTCAACATGAGAGGATGATATGACTCCAACAATAGAAGATGGTGTAACTTTACAATTCAATTGTCTTCTTGAGCGTAACAGTCTCATTTGTTCTCTTTGTCTTTCTAATTCTTCATCTTTGTATCTTTGTATCAATGGTTCTTTTTCCTCTTTGAAAGTCAATTCTTCATTATTGCTTTGCAATTTTCTTTGTTCACGTAGTAGTTTTATTTGATCTCTTTTAATTGTCAAGTCTTCCTCCCTCTCTTCCTTTGTTTGAGTTTTTGGTTTCCTCGGAATGATGATGATTTCTATATGTCAAATTATTCAAACATCTGAATTACTTACAATTTGTAAATTACAAATCATTCAAATACATATAAAAATTACAATTATTTCAATGAATACACAATATATATCAAACAACTTGCCAAATTTCTAACCATTTCCACATAAAAATTCATTCGAACATACAAATTTCAATGAATTCACTATATATTAAACATGTCAAATTATAATCAAATTTGTCTCTATATATCAACAAACAATATTTAAATAGGACTACACTAACCTTTTCTATAGAAAGAATATTCAAAAAGCCTTCGAATAGCATATCCAATGATTGAATTTTGTGTTTGCTAGCTTCAAAAAGTCTTTAAATAGTGTTTGCTAACTTCCATCAATTTGAAACCCATTTTTTTTGTCAGAACAACAGAGTGCACAATAGAAAAAAAGTAAAATATGGATTAGTAAGGACCCAAACTTTCTTTATGACCATTTTTTGGTGATTTCACATAGTGCGTATGCACTATAAAGTGCGTACACACTATAAAGCGCATATGCACAATGTGAAAATAAATCTCTCCCTAGCTCACCATCCCCCATCCCCTAGTGTCTCTCTCTCTTCCTACTCTCTCTCTCCTCTCCCATCCCCTATTGTCTCTCTCTCACTCTCCCTCTCTTACTCCCTCTCCCATCACCTACTCTCTCTCCCATCCCCTACTCTCTCACTCTCTCCCCTCTCCCATCCCCTATACTCTCTCTTGTTCTCTCTCCTCTCCCATCCCCTACTCTCTCTCTCACTCTCTCTCGTCTCTTATCCCCTACTCTCTCTCTCGCTCTCCCTCTCCCACCACCTACTCTCTCTCTCACATTCCCTACTCTCTCCTCTCCCATCTTCTACTCTCTCACTCTCTCTCCTCTCCCATCCCCTACTCTCTCTCTCTCTCTCTCTCTCTCTCTCTCTCTCTCTCTCTCCCTTCCTCTCCTACTCCCTCTCCCATCACCTATTCTCTCTCTCACTCTCCCTCCCATCCCCTACTCTCTCTCACTCTCTCTCCTCTCCCATCCCCTACTCTCTCTTACTCTCTCTCCTCTCCCATCCACTATTCTCTCTTGATCTCTCTCTCTCTCCTCTCCCATCCCCTACTCTCTCTTGCTCTTCCCCTCCTACTCCCTCTCCCACCGCCTACTCTCTCCCCTCCCCTACTCTCTCTCTTGGGCTACTCTCTCTCTCCCCCCTCTCCCATCCCCTACTCTCTCTATCACTCACACACTCTAATCCTCCTCTCTCTCTCTCTCTCTCTCTACCTCTCCCACCACCTACTCTCTCTCTCCCATCCCCTACTCTCACTCTCTCTCTCCCATCCTATTCTCTCTCTCTACCACCCCCTACTCTCTCTCACACTCTCTCCCATCCCCTACTCTCTCTCTTAAACACACTCCCATCCCCCCTCTCTCCCCCTCTCCCACTCCCTCTCCCACCACCTACTCTCTCACTCACATCTGCTACTCTCTCTCTATCTCTCCCCTCTCCCATCCACTACTCTCTCTCTTTCACACACACACACACTCCCATCCTCCCTCTCTATCTCCTCTCCCATCCCCTACTCTCCAGACATGTGCACACATGTGCACACACACACACACAAACACACACACACACACACACACACACACACACACACACACACACACACACACACACTCCCATCCTCCCTCTCTATCTCCTCTCCCATTGCCTACTCTCCAGACATGTGCACACATGTGCACACACACACACACACACACACACACACACACACACACACACACACACTCCCATCCTCCCTCTCTATCTCCTCTCCCATCCCCTACTCTCCAGATCTCTCACACACACTCCCATCCTCCCGTCTCTCTCTCTCTCTCTCTCTCTCCCTCTCCACCTCCCTCACCCACCACCTACTATCTCTCTCTCTCTCTCTCTCTCTCCCATCCCCTACTCTCTAGATCTCTCTCTCCCTCTCCACCTCCCTCACCCACCACCTACTATATCTCTCTCTCCCATCCCCTACTCTCTCATATTGGTGCAGGAGCACTAAGGTCAAAGGCAAGAGCTATGGAGTGCATGAGGATCTATGATGGATCCTTAGGTTGATTTGAAGACAAATGGCCTTCAAAGGTCATTGAATCATTCAAGAAGCATATTCATGATCATATAATATTGTTTTCATCATATCTTGATTGTAACCCTTCAATGGCATTAAGAAGGGATAAGGGTATCTAGGGGTCATTAGGGAAGAACAAGTTGATCCTAGGTTAATAGAACTTAAATGATGACATATATGGTATACAATATTTGTAAATGGTCAATAGAGCCTTAAATGTGATGTCAAAAGCACACAAGGTGTTAAAGTTGTAATTTGCCCATATTGGCAAAATAGGGCCTTTTGAGGCTATGTATGGGTTTAGAAGGGTTTTAGATTTTAGAATAAATGAGGGAGCCTAAAAATAAATTGGATAAGTATTATAAAGTCAAGGGATAAGAAGTTTTTGAATTGAAATTATAAACTAAAGTTTTTAATCAGTCATTACTTGACAGTTATTAGTTAAAGAACAGTTATAAGTAGTTAACTGGTTAGTGGGTAGGTTATTAGATGGGTTTGAGCATGTGTTTTGGGGAGAAAAAAAAAGAGTAAGGAGATTGGATGGGAATTTTTTGGTGTTTTGTATTGAAGTGACAATGTACAAACAAGTTTTTGATCAACAAAATCTAAATCTGGTGCAAACTGTCAGGCTGCTATCGTAAGGGGACAATCACCTTTTTGTGGTGTTAAAACTCCTCATTTGAATGAAATTTTGAGTGGAAACATATTATATTGAAGATGAATTAATTTTATTTTGTTTCCATGCAAAAAAAATTTCAGTGTTTTGATAATTTTTGCGGCAAGAAACCCCAAGTTTGTTCTGACCGTTCCTAGCAGATTTTTGGTGTGCAACCAATAATTTATTTTAAAGTTTCTATGAAGACATAGGCCCTCTCAATTACTATACCTATTGTTACTTGTGGGAGGAGACAATCCATGTATCATATGTGTCCATAAGTTTTTGTGTGCAGGAATGGATGAGGGATTGAAGAGAGGATTAGACATTGTTGAAGAGAGTTGAAGATGACTGTTTCAAAAAAATGCAATCTAGTGCGAGGGCCATAACTCCCTAACCCACTGTTCTATTTCCCTTATATTTTTATAAGTTTTGGGGACCAAATTTCACCAAACATCAATAGTTAGATTAAAAAAATAAGGTCAATTTCAAAATTTATACCTATTTGTGTGTAGGTCTATCCAGAAACATCAAGGATATATATTTTTGGTGATTGGGCTAGTGAACACTTAGTAAGAGATAGATTCTTTGTTGAAGCCACTAATTTATTTGAGGGATATTGTTGATGTTTATCAAAGATGTAGAGCCTATGGTGGCATAAGTAATGGTGTGCACTCTATTAGGGTATTAAGTTGGTCGGATCAAGGAGAATGATCTTAGGAATATCTTAGTTTGGGTCATAAGAACACTATGAAAGCCCCTCTTGAATCTACTAATTGTAACACCACCTAGGGTCTCTGCATCACACACTCTCTCCCATCCCCTACTCTCACTCTCTCTCCCATATTGTACTCTCTCTCTGCCACCCCTACTCTCTCTCACACTATCACACTGTCACACTCTCTCCTATCCCCTACTTTCTCTCTCTCTTACACACATTCCCATCCCCCCTCTCTCTCCCTCTTCCACTCCCTCTCCTACCACCTACTCTCTCTCCCCAATCCCCTACTCTCTCTCTCTCTCTCTCTCTCTCTCTCTCTCTCTCTCTCTTGGGCTACTCTCTCTCTTTCCCCTATCCTATCCCCTACCCTCTCTCTTTCACACACCCACACACTCCCATCCCCCCTCTCTCTCCCTCTCCCACTCCCTCTCTCATTGCCTACTATCTCTCTCTATCACTCTCTCCCTCTCTACTCTCTCTCTCTCTCACTCTCTCTCTCTCTCTCTCTTCCCCATCCCCTACTCTCTCTCTACCACCCCTACTCTCTCTCACACTCTCACACTCTCTCCCATCCCCTACTCTCTCTCTTACACACACTCCCTTTCCCATCACCTGCTCTCTCTTCCCTCTCTCATCCTCTACTCTCTCTCTCTCTCTCTCTCCCATCCCCTACTCTCACTCTCTCTCCCCCATCCCCTACTCTCTCTACCACCCCTACTCTCTCTCACACTCTCTCCCATCCCCTACTCTCTCTCTTACACACACTCCCTCTCCCACCACCTACTCTCTCTTCCCTCTCTCATCCTCTACTCTCTCTCTCTCTCTCTCTCACTCACTCTCCCTCTCCCACTTCCTCTCCCACCACCTACTCTCTCTCTCTCTCTCTCTCTCTCTCTCTCTCTCTCTCTCTCTCTCTCTCTCTCTCTCCCCCTCTCTCTCTCACTCTCACTCTCTCCCTCTCTACTCTCTCTCTGCCACCCCCTACTCCATCTCACATTCTCACACTCTCTCCCATCCCCTACTCTCTCTCTCTTACACACATTCACATCCCCCCTCCCTCTCCCCCTCCCTCTCCCACCACCTAATCTCTCTCCCATCACCTACTCCCTCTCTCTCTCTCGGGCTACTCTCTCTATCTCCCCTCTCTCATCCCCTACTCTCTCTCTCTCTCCCACTACCTACTCTCTCTCTTCCATCCCCTACTCTCTCTCTCCCATCCCCTACTCTCACTTTCTCTCTCCCATATCATAATCTCTCTACCACCCCTACTCTCTCTCCCCCATCCCCTATTCTCTCTCTCACACACACTCCCATCCCCCCCCCTCTCTCTCTCTCTCTCCCTCTCCCTCTCCCTCTCCCTCTCCCTCTCCCACCACCTACTCTCTCTCACACTCTCTCTCCCATCCCCTACTCTCCCTCTCTCTCCCCTCTCCCATCCCCTACTCTCTCTCTTTCACAAACACACACTCCCATCCCCCTACCCCCTCTCTCTCTCCCATCCCCTACTCTCTAGATCTCTCACACACACTCCTATCCCCCCTCTCTCTCCCTCTCCCACTCCCTCTCCCACCACCTAATCTCTCTCACTCACTCTCTCTCTCTCTCTCCCTCTCTACTCTATCTCTCTCGCATCCCCTACTCTCTCTTTTCCACCCCTATTCTCTCTCTCACTCTCTCTTACACACACTCACATCCCTCATCTCTCTCTTCCTCTCCCACTCCCTCTCCCACCACCTACTCTCTCTCTCTCTCTCTCTCCCCTCTCCCAACCCCTACTCTCTCTCTTTCACACACACACACACACACACACACACACACACTCCCATCCCCCCTCTTTATCTCCCCTCTCCCATCCCCTACTCTCTCTCTCACACACACACTCCCATCCTCCTCTCTCTCTCTCTCTCCCTCTCCCACTTCATCTCCCACTACCTACTCTCTCTCTCCCACATCCCCTACTCTCAATCTATCTCTCCCATCTCGTACTCTCTCTCTGCCACCCCTACTTTCTCTCTCTCACTTCCTCTCTCTCCCATCCCCTACTCTCTCTCCCCTCTCCCATCCCCTACTTTCTCTCTCTACCACCCCTACTCTCTCTTACACTCTCCCCCATGCCCTACTCTCTCTCTCTCTCTCTCTCCCTCTCTCGCTCCCTCTCCCACTGCCTACTCTCTCTACCATCCCCTACTCTCAATCTCTCTCTCCCATCCTATACTCTCTTTGACACCCCTACTCTCTCTCTCTCTCTCTCTCTCTCTCTCTCTCTCTCTCACTTCCTCTCTCTCCCATCCCATACTCTCTCTTCCACCCCTACTCTCTCTCTCTCTCACTTCCTCTCTCTCCTATCTCATATTCTCTCTCTTCCACCCCTACTCTCTCACACTTTCTCTCTCTCCCATCCCCTACTCTCTCTCCTTTGTCCCATCCCCTATACTCTCTCTCTCTCTCTCTCTCTCTCTCTCTCTGTGATATACACACACACACACACCCACCCATCCCCCCTCTCCTCTACCTCTCTCTTGCTCTCACTATACATCTCTCCTTCCCTCTCTATGCACTATCTAGGTCTCAATAGTGTGTGTGCACTAAAGCACACACGCGTTATTAAGACTTAAATTTAAAAAGCTTTAAATAGTGTGTGTGTGCTATAGGGCATACACACTATTCAAATCTTTTCATTCTACCAAGCCTAAGGTTTGGATTCTATAAATTGGTTTGAGACATGTTTTGCTACAAACATACAAAAATGATTGATTTTTCTTGTGTGCTCTCCTTCAAGTTTTCTCGTGGTTGAGCATCGCTAAAATCAGGTTACATGACATTGTAGGTCTCTATGTTAGCTATATAGCCATATAATTTATTTTTTATTTGAACTATTTCAAGTGTTTCATCTATAATTTCTTTTGAATGTATGTCCATTTTTTTGTCAAAAACCAACATGTACTAATTGGGCTATAGATTTTAGCTCATTCATCAAATTTTGCAACAACTTAGTTTTTAAGAAACTAGACTCCATTCTACACACTTTGAATTTTTTTTTTGATCTTAGATTAGTTTTCAATCATTTCTAGGGGGAGCGCATAGATATTTTATGTTTTTGGGATGTGTCTAATTAAAAAATTCATTAAAAAAAAATACACATTATAAAATTACCTAAAAAATCTAGGATAAACTACATAGTGTTAGGTAACTTTTGACTAGAGTGATTAAAGAATTTCAAAAAAATAGTTAAAATTTTAGGGGGTCCACACTTTGTACGATGTTATGTTCTTTTGGATAAATGGTACTACTTTCTATGGACCCCCTTTTTGAGGACCTAAAACTAAACCATTTTGAAAAAAAAATAAAAAATTAGTAGTTTAGAAACTAGATTCAAAGGACTACTACTTTTGTTTTTTTCATATTTTAAAATTTTGAGTGTAACTATCTTCAAATTCTTGTTGAAGTTCAGAAATTGCTGATTTTAGAAAATAGGTGTCCACTTATAGCGCCCTTTTGGCACCACAACTTCGTGCACTTACCCTGTGACACTCTCTTAAATAAGATATCCAGAGCTTGGCCTTTTAATTCATTTGGATCATATTTCCATTTGGCCTTTTTTTCAACCAAAGCATCTTCTATTTGTTGCTTCTCCTCCTTTCTTCTGGATTCATATCTAAAGAATTTGAATCGAGCCATGGAACTACCTTCCATTAATGTCTTCAATTAATACTTTAAGGATGGTTGGGGCTTCTTCAATTTGATGCTTTGTGTTTCTTCTTCCTCATCATCATCTTGAATCTTTAGTTTTCTCCTTGGCCTTTTGGTAGTAGTGATCACAAGAGTAGTTGCTTTCTTAGGTGCAGTCTTCTTTGGTGCTTCCTTGATCATGAATTTTCCCTTCTTCTTTGGAGGTTCTTCTTCCTCCTCATTGGAATTTCTCTCTTCATCCCCTCCTCTTCATAGGCATGATAGGGTCATCCTTCTTGCCAAATTTCTTTTGAATCTTTTCAATTCATTTCTTTCCTCTCTTAAATATTTGAGGAATCTCTATTTCTAGAGATGTTATGGTTTTGGCCATTTCATAGGTGCTAAAGTAATTGGCCTTAAGATCAAGGAGCTCATTTAGTAGAGACAATGATGTCCCTGGTATCATCAATCTTCACTTTATAGATCAATGACTTTACCCATGCAATCATAGTTCTAACTCCCTAAATATGAGTTTTATCATAGTCAACTAGGAAGAGAATATCTTATTCATATTGATCAACCACCTATTGAGGGATCCTAAATCTATTCTGCATCTTATGCTTAAAGTTCTCTAAATATGCATCTACAATTCCATCAAAAAGTTCTCTTAAATCATTTATGAATTCATTTATCTGATAGGTAATTAGTCTATCCTTGTTCTAGACCACATTACCCAAGTTGGAAGGAAAAAAAAATGCACATAGAAAAACTGCATATACCGGTAAAGTGCCAAACTTACAAACACTCTTCTTTTATGCCTAAATATTCTCCATGTTCTTTATTAATTGAATTAGTTGTAACTCAGCTAGGCCATAAGATATATTGTTCTTCACAATCTTTAATGTTAGGTCAACTACCTCACAGGGTACACTGTTGGGTTTGCTCGAGCTGTAGACTTTGTGTGTAATGACATGGATGTCAAACTTGATCTCTATCTCTATAAAATTGTTCAATTTCATATCTCTTCCATCCCACTCTACTAGGGTTTTCTTTGTAAACTCTCCTCAAGCTAAGGTTTTGGAAGTTCTTGGTCTATCTAACATAAGGTAGGTCATGATGTGATAGATCATTTTCTTTGTGATCTTCATTGGTTGCTCAAGACAAAATAACATATCATGAACCCTACTCAAAATGCATCTGAGCCACTTAAATTGGAAATTTAGTGGTATATGTAGTGCATGAGTCCAACCCTTAACTTCCAAATTCCTACACATAGGTTTCAACACTCCATTCTCAAACGATGGACCAAATATTTCATTCATCTTTTTTGAACCTAATTCTTGAATTGTGTAGTGTTAAAATGGTTAATTCTATGAATTAATAGCACCTTTGGATGGATGATCAAGTTAGCTCCCATGGGGTATTTCTCCTCAGCTACTACAAGATATTGCTTGAATTTGGGTGCTTCACAAACCACATTCTTTAATAACATTTTAGAACCATTCTTTCCCTTTGCATCAGAGGTGGATTCCATTTCTCTTGGTTAATGAATATTTTCAATGACATATCACCTTGCCAAATAGTACTCCTTACAATTCACTCTATAATATGATGATTTCTTCTTGAAATTTTTTGGGGACTCAAAATTATTTTGCTCAAATTGATATCTAAATTCACGATGAAAGAATAAACCCTTGATTTCCCCTTTTATAAAATTTAACTTTAGGGCCTTATCAATGATTTGTACTTGGTTGGTGAGATGACTTGGCAAGTACTATTCATCAAGAAGCTTAGTTAAAACTGGTTACCATCTCATCTTGACTCAGTTATGCTTGATAGTTTTGTTATAGCTAGGATTATTCAACTTGGTTTAAACTTAGTTTCCTTCACTTGTCTTTTGCATCTTAATATGTAGATTTGGACTATTTTTTCTTGTCTACCAAGAACTAATGTGGGATCTTCTTTAGATTCATAGTTCTATCCATCTTTTTGTATGCTCATTTGGAGGTGGTTTCTTCACCCAACTCATTGGTTTGGGTGACAATAGCTTCATTTCCTTGCCTTTTATTTTCCTCTCATTTCATTTCACTTAATTCATCTAAGTTTTGGTCTCATCAACCTTTGTTTTTCCTTTATTTTCTTCACTAGAATTTAATGTAGCCCAATTCATACAACTTTTTCCCAAATGACCAACCTTTTTGCATACATAATATCTCATATTAGTATGTCTTTTCTTGAAGTGAGTTCCTACATAATTTGCTCCAATGTGGCCATATTCTCCACACTGATAGCATATTCCCCATGTTTTGTAGTCCTAGCCAATAATTGCTCATTTTCTAGTTCTATTGTATTGATTATTTTGATTCCACTATTTGGATATACACTCAAAAGATTTGTGACCATACTTTTGATATTCACAGTAGTTTCCTTGAAATTTTGGTCTAGTTCTACATTCATTTTCCTTGTGTCCATGCTTAATAAAATTATAGAAATATCCATTTTTTGGTGTATGCCTTATTTTTCCATAACTGTCCATGCTTCATTGATTTATTGAATCCATTGATTCTACCCATGCTTGATTAGGTCTAAGGACTGACTCAGTTTGGTCTAATAGCTTAGTTAGACCTAAGGAGTGACTAGGTTAGAACTATCAACTCAGTCTAGTCTGAGACTTTCTTTTATCCAAGTGCATCTAATATGTTGATCTAGACTATCTTGTTTGGATGACTAGAACTGATGTAGAATATGAGTTTGATCACAACTCTAGTGGTCCCTTGCATTCTTATGTAGAGATTTTTGAATCACCCCATTCACTACCTTGGGTTTTAATAACCTCATTATTTTCACTTGAATTCTCTAGAGATTTCCTTACCCATTTCTACTTCATTTGAGTCCTAATCTTATTAGCCTTTGATTTCTTTACATCTTCAACTATAGCTCTATTCATGTAGTCCTTTTTTAGATGATCAAGTTCTTTGCATACATAACATCTTTAGGTAGGAATACTATTTGTAAATTCATTCCTCATGCAATTGCCTCCAATGTGTCCAAACTCTCCACATTTATGACATCTTCACCAAATGTTGTAATCCCAACCAAAGAATTCTTTAGCAAGTTGCTTAGTAGGATTCCAATTCTTGGTTCCAAGTGTTGTAATCCCAACCAAAGAATCCTTTAGCAAGTTTTTTAGTAGGATTCCAATTCTTGGTTCTACACTCTAAATATTTATGACCTTGTTTGTTCCATGTGAAACATTTTCCTTCAAACTTGATTTTCTCAATGCATTCACTTGCTCTATGTCCATTCTTGTTACAATTGTAACATTTGCCATTAAAATTTGAATTTTCATCGCTCCAACATTTGTTTGAAGTATGCCATGTCTTTTCACAATGATTGCATGTAGGCATTTTACTTTTTTGAGCTCCTTGCTATGATGAATCTCCTTGTTCAGTATAGCCCAATCCTATCTTTCATTTTTGTCTATTATGAGATTGTTCATCTAATTGATCCATGATTTCTTGTAATCTCATCATTCTTTTATTAGTTTCTCTTTTTGCAACTATTGGTTTAAAGAATAATTTTAATAGCTAAGTGTCAATACACTTAACCATTTTTCACTATACATGCCGAGCAAAGAGTAGGAGCCGAGTCACAGTCATGTGCCGAGGAATCTAGTTTCATCAAGTACTGAGCAATCCAGAATGATCAAGTGTCGAGTGATATAGATTTTATCAAGAGTAGAGAAATATCATGTGCCGAGTGATCCAGAGTGATTAGGTGCCGAGTGATACAGTTTTCTTTAGGTGCTGAGCTATCCAAGAAACAACATGTGCCAAGCATCAGTAATGCTTCATGAGTTGAGTAACTCAGAATATCAACATAAGAGTTTGTAATTTCACAAACTATGATGTAAACCATTTTTGTAGCTAGCACAAGGTAAATCTCGAAAGATCTAAAGATAAGAAGGAATCTTTTACATTTCCTATGCAATTTGCATGCAGCCAATTGGAAAATTGGGAAGGCATGCAACCAATCAGAAAAAGGCAAGTATTCAGCGAGAAATTGAGATTAAATATGGATCGTAGATCCATACCTAACCCTAAGTCTTCAAAGTCTTTTTAAGGAAGAAAAAATTCTCTCTATAATAATGATGAGAGAGGGAGAACAGTGTTAAGGGGAAAACATAGTGAAATTCAGTAAAAGGAGACATAGAGGGTAAGAGAAGGAATTCAATATTCAGTTGATCAGAACAAAGCAAAGGAGATGAATAGAAATTAGATCTCAGAGGATCAAAATTAGAGAGACAGCCAGAACAAGTGCCTGCATTTAGCAATCAAGGATTGCAAACTATTAGGTTTATAATACCTAATTCTCTCTTACCATTGTATTAGAAAGGAAACCCTATGTAGATAGGTTGGCTTAATAGCTATTTGTAGATTGTTATTAAAGGTGATTAAATCCTTTAACAGGGTGACACTTCATGTAAAGTGTTTGTAAATCCTTTAACCACATCACTATTGACACAGTGTAAAGCCAACAGGGCAGACAATCAAAAGTGGTTGAACAATGTTGCTGCAGTGATTTTGTGGGTATCATCCCCACCCCAGTTTTACCTTCTTATTTATGGAGGGTTTTTGGGTTACCAAATTCCAGTGTTATGTGTTGTTGATGCATGTATTAGTTTCATGTTTATTTGATGTGTTTACATGCATGCAATTTACTTCCAGATAAAAGTTTAATTGGTTAAAGTGCGATACTTCTGATTCACCCGCCCCACCCCCCCCCCCCCTCTCATAAGTATTCTTTCCATATTTTAATATTCCAATAGCAACCAGATCATTCATGAGTCTTTTATTTTCTCTCCCTAGATTGACGACTTCTTGATTTGTATGATTTAGCTTATTTTCCATATATGTCTGATCTAGTGAAAGCTAGTGGATTTCATTCTCCTTTTCTTCTAACCTAGTGTTGAGTTGTCTTATGTATTCTTTCGCTATTTTATTATTATTTCTAGCTTGGTCCATGACTGAACATATATTCTAACTATATGTACCTCTTATTTTCTTTTCAATTTTCTAACTTCTTCTTGTCGAATAAGGTTACTTCCAAGTAGATCTTCTATGGATGCATCTACTTCATCTAAACTTCTCTCTCTGTAAATATCTTCAATTATTTCTTTAATGTATAGATTTTCATTCATCTTTTCATCTAATTTTTTCTTTTTTTAGGGATTGACGGAGTTTCTCCTTCAATTTCTTGATTTGATCCATGGCCATATGTGTATCCAACTTTTCATTCTCAATGAATTTCTCTAGCTTGTATACTTCCATTATCTCTAATCTTTGGTCTCAAGCTACTAAGCTTTCTGATAAGAGAAATATGCTTTGATACCAATTGTTTGAAATGTAATATAAACTAGGTGACTGGGGGGGTGAATCAAGAAACACTTAAAATTCTTATACTTAAACCACTTCGTTAAGTTGTCTAATCTACTTGCATGCTAGAAACATAAAGTAGTAAAGTAACAACACCATAACACAATATTTGGTAACCCATAAACCCTTGAAGTAGAAGGTAAAACTGTGATGGGGATGACACCCACAATGCTTCACTAGTGCAATAATAAAACTAGCTAGTGAAGGCTTGCAATTGATCAATTCTAGTGATCTTACTTTTTTAGTAGTAATAAGGATTGTTAGGCCCACCTTGTGAAAGGATTTATACAATACAATTAAGTATGCACTATTTAGGGGTTTTTGCAAGGACTGTTAGATCCACCCTATTAAAGGATTTGATGCTAATGCACCTATTAGGATGAATGCGTGGATTGATCTAAAATGCAACTCTGATTACTAATGAAGATCCTTTGAAGTAAATTGATCACTTGACTTTGATAGATCAATCTCTTCCTTTCCTTATGATGCTTGTAGCCTTCTAGACAATCTGCTCTTCCATATTTACTTGTACAATCTTCTTCAACACATATCTATTGCATTACTAGATAACCAAAATACCTTATACTCATATCTATCCAAATAAATCTATCATAGGTTGGCTACAACATAAAAAGTTCCGAAAACACCTTTTCCTTTCACAAGACATTGAACATGATTACCTAGCTTAACAACTCTACCATCATACATTTCCTCAAATTAATCAAATTTTCTTAAGTCACCAGTCATGTGAAGTGAGCATATACTATCTATAATCCATGAATAATTCTTTCTAATTATTGTGGTTCCACAACACAGACCCCATTTTTTACATTAAAGATGGGGAACCACCCCACCCCCCCTTTCTTTTGTTTCAGGTCAATATGATGTCTTTTGAGATTCCTCAAAGAGAAAGAGTACCATGGTCTAGGTATGGTAGTCAATAACATGCAACATCATTCAAATCTGGTGGCAAGAAAAGTCAGTCTTTGATAGAATTTGCATAGTGCACATGTGCAAGGTGCACAAAACAAAGCTATCATATCTAAAGTTGTATACATGTGCATGTTGTGCACCATACACACTTGTATAGGTCTACAAGGTGTGCACCTTCCCCTATTTGATTATCCCAAGGACACATTAGGCACCCTATGTACCTACACAAGGTGCAAAAGTGCACAAAAAATCAATGTTACATTTTTCTAGTTTCTCTAGTGTCTTTGCATTTTTTCCTTCTTTTCATGTCATGAGGACTCTTTTTTCCTTCTAGACATATGGCTTACTAACATCTATTTTTTTAATGTAGATTACCATGGCATTGCATGTGCAGATTCAAAACAAGCACCTTAGGAATTTAGATAAAAGAAGCATAAGGAGCTCAAGTCCATACAAATTTTAGACTAGAAGGAAGACATAAATCATCAAAATAATGAGAAATAAGTCTTCAAGATTTTTCCAAGACCTCACTTGACCAAAGACTAGAAATCATTTTCAAATATGAGACATTTGATTTTTCGCCAAAGTTGTGCACCTTGCACAGGTTCTCAAGGTGCACATGTGCATAAGTTTGAATTCTTGAATATGCATAAGGTTTCCAAGGTCCTCAAGGTGCACAAGTTCATAGGCATGCAAGTTCACAATTTTGAAGTCCTGGAGATTTACAAATCCAAAGGTCTCCCTATGTCCCCAAGATGTCTAGGTCTAAATTATGAATTTTTGGTGGAGTAAATTTTGTCTCCAAAAGTATACAGGTGTGCAACTTTTGAAGGTGCATAGGTGTGATGATTTTTGAACACTTCTAGTTGCATCAATAATTACTATCAGTTCCTATTTTTGGGCATTGTCATGCATTGAAAATGTGTTTTTACACTTTTGATGATAATTTAACTGCTAGAAGTATATGGAGAAGGTGAAGTTCTCATTTTAAGAAGTCCTAGAGACTCCAGTTCCATCCAAAGTCTTCTTTCTTCTAATCTCGTTAATCTTTGGTAGTTTTGAAGTTGTGTAAAAGTCCATGCACCATGGAAGTAATAAAATAAAGAGTGTATACCTATTTAGCACCAAGTTAGGAGATTTTTTGTACATAATTTTCATAAAATTAGTGTTTTTATCATGATTTTGTAAGGAAAAATCCCTAGATTTGAATATTGCATGAAGGACACGGTTTCTTATAAATACAGAGATGTAATATGTATTCAAAGCTGGTATTTTGATGCAATAAAGTATGTTAATGGTGCTCTCATTCTGGGTGTAATGTTTCTTGCTAGAATGTGTGTTTCCTTTATGAATGTTATGTTCATGAATAGTGATGGAGCCAATGATTTACTAAATGTTAGTGCTCATGTGATCAATTAGTTCCAGTGTTTATCATATTTGCTAAAAAATTCGTCTATTTTGACAAATTGAAGAAATGACCACCTTCAATATCTTGGATAGTGATTTATCTTTTATGCATGCACTTTCCATGGCTGCATGAAATAAAAAATTGTGAAACATCATTTGATTTTTATTATTCCCTTTGACAATTGCATCAATGGAGTTAAGGACACACTACACCTGATTTCACATATTTTCTACTTCATCCTTAATTTGTAGACATTATTTCTATGGCTTATGTCCATTAGGAATTTTATTTTCAACAATTTTCTTTAATTTCTTATAACCGTATCTTAGTAATTTTCTTTTGAACACATGGCTAGAATAGGAATTCATATAGTTGCATTGTTAGAACTTGTATTCATCATAAAATATTAAAATAAAAAAATATATATTGGTTCATGGTCACATTATTTTCAAGTTTTGTAGGATTTATAGATACCAACAAAGGCTTCCTCATGAACATGCAACTTTATCTTCAATTGAGCTATCGAGTGGGTTGAAAAATAGCCATTTGGAACCTTGGAGTTGATTAATTTGATCAACTTTTCAAGAGAGGGATTTTTAAGGATTTCTTCCATTTTCATCATGTAAAAAGCTTTGTGTCTCCCTTAATTTTGAATAATGTGTTATCCATACCACCATTTCTAGCATGAGTTCTTACTATGCCCAATCACATTCCCATGTTGAATCCATTACCTTTACTACAATAGGTTACTACACCACCACCACAAAAAATCACATATTTTGGCTATGAGCCCTACAAGACTACATTCTTTGAGCATAACTCTTCTCCACTCGCTAAAATTGGGAACAATATGGCTAGCAATTTTGATGCCATGAAAAAGACAATGTCCCACTTATCCAACAAACTCATTAGAATGAAGTTGAATTCTTCTTAAAAAAAAGGAAAGCATCCAATACAACTTTCTAACCAAAATAATTACTCACAAAATTATGGTCCCTACAAAAACATTAGCAATGAGAATAATAGTTTTACAGAAATGAGTCCATGTAAAAATAGATACGAAGACAAGGGTTTTTCAAATCAGCCTCCCCAAACCATGAAGGAGAAACATTTTCAATTTAGTGCTATGTTATTTGAATGATATGATAAATCTATAGGAGAAAAAAATTATAAAGATCATCAAGAGGATTTTATGTTCCGACTTAACAAAGAGGAAGGGCTTCAATATTCTGGGGTATAAGTATATTGCAGTGATAATTAGAACACATACACTTTGAGAAGAAGAGAAGAGCCTCTAGGGGATGATAACCCTCTTGGGGTACATCCAACTCCTCCCAAGCCATAGGTAAATGATTGTCTAATACTTTCTAAGGCTCCAACTAATGTTTCCTTGACATTTGAGAGGAATTTCATATTAGAGATGAGGTTTTTTAAAGATTTATGGATAACATAAAAAGGAATTTTAAGTACATTGGAAAAGGTCAAGATCTTAATATTATTTTTCTTCCCAACTATTGTCACTTCCATCAAGAGAGTCATTCTAAATGGGAATGTGCTAGTTGTCAAGATGTAGTGTCTAGTGTGTTAGCACAGATGGATCAACCTAAAAAAACTTCTAGAAATAGTGAAGTTGTTGAAAACTATGAAGCTGCAATGAGCACGAAAATGATATAAATAATTTAAGGAGGCAAAAAATTTTGAGGTTCCAAAATCTATGGAGTTGCAGAATCAAAGTTGTAGGAAAAGATGGAAATGCAAACAATCTTAAGGTTTCCAAAATTTATGAACTAGGAAGTAGTCAAGATAAAGATACAAGTGCTTTCTACAAGGATATATATATCCCCTGTTGGATAATGATAAGATACCTCCCTTATAAAAAGATATGTCATTAGAGGAGATGGAGAGAGCGCTTAATTTGGTCTCAAGCTTGATCGAGGAAATATCCATTTGTGGGTATTCTATGCATATATCAAACCATGTAATAATAGACTCATCCTTTTGAATTCCATTTAGAAATAAGTTGTCCCAATTTTTCATTAGCTTGGGAGATCTCCATGGAAGATAATTATGATATTTAATATGCTTCCTTGAGATATAAGGGAGAAAACACCTTGATTGATGATATTAATGATCCCTTCAATTGAAATGGTAGGATTATGATTATTTTTTTTAGTCCTAAGAAGCCTAAATATGAAAATTCATGGTTTAGGGCTAATGATAGTTATAATAATGATGATAAACACAATTGTTTTTAATCTTTTGGCTCTTGTTTTGATAACTATATTGCATCATTGATGCATATATTTCCATGAGCACATGGAGTTGTGTACCATGACGTAAGATCACCAAAAGGAGAAATTGTAATGTGTGAGTGAACCCCTATGGTTGGGGACTCACTAAATTAGGTGATATATTTCCATTATCACTCTTATTTTGATGATTTTCAATTTGAATATGATGCCAAAGGTAAGAATTTCTATGTGTGGATTAATCATGACGATGAAGAGTTCCCAGAACTTCTAATCATTCCCAAAATTTAAACCAAGATTGCTCAAATTTTATATTTTAGAGTACAAATATAAATCAACATTTTTTAGAATTATTGGGGTGGGTTATTACTACTGCACATAATGATAAATCTACTTGCAACCAACCCATTTTCTTATTGTTTAGGGTTTTATGTATATAATTTTTGTTCATTTTCTTTGAGTCTATTTAGGTAGGTCTTAGTTTTCTTAGTTTTGAGTCAGTTTTGTTCAGGTTTTTGCATTATTTTTATTCTTTTTATTTTTAGTCTTTGAGTAAGGAAGTCAGTGTATTTTTTTGGGCCTATTCCTAGCACAAAGTCCATCCCAACTAGTTTTGACTTCTGGAAGAGGTATTTCTTAGTCAAAGAACTTAAGGGTTTTATCTTGTAAGAAAACTTATTTACAAGTATCATGGAAGGAAGCATTGGTTTTTAGTTATCAATATTAGATCCAAAGTTGATCATTCTCATCACTTCACACATTTAAGAGTGATAGATAGGTTGTTGTTGATCTAGGTACAGAATGATTGAGATTCATCCAAGATGATTGGTATGAGTGACGGTGGTTTCTAGAGCCTCTCTATGTTGCTTCTTGGCCTATGAGTTTCTCAAAATTCAAAAAGGAGGAAAGAAAATAATGACAATCAAAGAAAGTAAAGAGATTAAAAAAATTTAAACACTTCACTAGCACATTCTAAGGGCTACTCGAGAACTTTTTAAAAAAAGGAGAAGAAGAAAATAAATGAAAAATGAAAAGAAAATATCATGCAAGGTAGCATAGTCTAATCACTTCCCCATATACAAAAAAAATTCAAAGAGAAATCAAAGCTAAAGAATGAGATCTCTCAAATTATAGATCTTATAGAAAAAGAAAGCTAAAAGTTATCTCATTAAAAGAATGCTCTGAATAGATTCTCACATTTGGCCAAGAGTTATAGAAATGGGTTTTTTGAAGATTATTGAAGCTCTTGCTAGTTGGTGAAGATGGGTATTGATTATTTCTCACTTGTGGTTTCCTATACCTAAGAATTAAAAGAAATTAAGATATAATGCACACAGTAAATGTGAAAACTAAAGTTTTGGGTTGATGGTTGAGATACTCTGTAACCTCTTATGGAATTGGGGTTAAGTTTATTGATTGATTATATCTAAGAGTTCTTGTTGATAAAGAAATGCCTTTTTCATTTCGTCCTTTTATTAGGGTTATTTGGTTTGGTTCCACAACACATGCCCCATTTTTTACTTCAAAATTGAGGACCCCTACTTGTTTCTATTTTAGGTCATGGGAATCTATTCTTTAGAATAATATGTCTTTTGATATGCCTCAAAGAGAAAGAATACCATGGTATAGGTTTGGTAGTTAGTAATAGATAGCATCATTCAAATCTAGTGGAAATAAAAGTTAGTCTTTGATAGAATCTGCATAGTGTGCACCTTGCACACCTACATACATGCACACCTATGCACATGCACAATGTGCACAAGAAAAAGCTATCATCTCTAAATTTGTACATCCTATGCATCTATGTAGGTCTAAAACATGGGAACCACTCCATATTTGATTCTCCCAAGGCCACATTGTGCACCCTATGCACTTGCACATGTCTGCAAAAAAGCAATGTTTCATTTTGCTAGTTTGTCTAGTGTCTTTGACATTTTGCCTTCTTTTTGAGTCATTAGGATTTTTTCACCTTCTAAACATATGGCTTACTAACATCTATTATTTTTTTATAGATTACCATGGCATTACATGGAAGATTCAACAAAGGCACCTTAGGAGTTTAGATATAAAAATCATAAGAAGCTCAAGTCCATGCCAATGTTAGAAATTAAGGAAGACATAAATCATCCAAAATAAGTATAAAAGAGTGGTCCAAGATCCTATTTGAGAAAAATCAAAAAATCATTTTGAAATTTGAGAGCTTTTATTTTTTAGCAAAGTTGTGTGGTTCCACAAGCTGTGCAAGTGCACAATTTTTAATTCTCAAAGATCTGCAAGGTCCCCAAGGTCCTCAAGGTGCATAGGTGCTCAAGTGTATAGGTGCATAATTTTTAAATTCTCAAAGATGCACAATGTCCTCAAGGTGCATAGGTGTGCAAGTTTTTAATTTTGAAGCCTTGGAGATGAAAAAATCCAAAGGCCTCCCCATCTCCCCAAGGTGAGTAGGTGCACAAGTGCATAGGTCCTCATTTTGAAGTTTTGGTGGATTAAATTATGTCTCCAAAAGTGCATAGTTGTGAAACTTCCCAAGGTGCATAGGTAGCATGATTTCTAAACACTTCTAGTTGCACTGATACATAATTGCTAGTTCCCAATCTTCAACATTTTCATGCACTAAAAACATATTTTTGTTCTTTTGAAAATAGTTTAACTAGTAGAAGCACATGGAGAAGGTTGAGCTCTCAATTTTAGAAGTCTCAAAGACTCCAATTCCATCTAAAGTCATCTTTCTTCTTCTCTCCTTTGTTGGTAGTTTTGAAATCATGTAAAGAGCAATGCACCATGTAATTAATAAAATAAAGAGTGCAAACCTAATTAGCACCAAGTTAGGAGTTTTTTTGTACATAATTTTCATAAAATTAATGTTTTTAGCATGTCTTTTGCAAGGGAAAAGCCCTAGATTAAAAAAGTGCATGAAGAACAAGGTTTTTTAATAAATAAAGAGATATAATATGTATTCAAGGCCGATATTTTGATGCAACAAAGATTTATATTGGTGCTCTTGTTCTATGTGTCATGTTTCTTGTTGGAATGTGTATTTCCTTTATGAATGTTATGTTCATGAATAATGATGGATCCAATGGTTTTATTGTATGTTAATTCTCATGCGATCAATTAGTTATTGTGTTTATCATATTTTCTAACAAATTCCTTTATTGTGATGAATTGGAGAAAGGATCACCTTTGAGATCTTGCATAGTGATTTGGCATGTGTGTGTGCACAATTTATGGCATCACAATTCAATGAATTGTGAAACATTTTTTGGTTTTGATTATTCCCTTTGAAAATTACATCAATGAACTTGAGGACACGCTACTCCCAATTTCATTAGTTTTCTACTTGATTCTTTCAAAAATTGAATTCGCAAATGCATTTTTGCTATGGCTTATATCCATTAGGAATTTCAATTTCAGATTTTTTTAAAAAAATTTCTTGTTACCCTACCTTAGTTATTTTATTTTGAACACATGGTTGGAATAGAAATTCATATACTTGCATTCATCATAAGATCTTAAAATACAAAAATATATATTGGTTTGTGTCATGTCCTTTCCAAGTTCTATAGGATTTCTAGATAATAGAAAATGCCTCCTTGTGAACATGTACATTTATCTTGAATTGAGCTACTGAGTGGGTTGAAAAATAGCCTTGATGTTGGTTAACTTGATTAAATTTTCAAGAAAGAAATTCAAAAAGATTCATGTCATTGTCATCATGTAAAATGGCTACTCAAAATTGACATGTGAAATAAAGGAAGTTTTACTTTCATCCCTTTCTCCATTGGGATCTTCCTTAATAGAAACATATACTATCTCAACAACTTCATTCTCTTCATTAGTACTAAACTTGGTGTGCTCTTGTTCAACAATGTACCATGATTTCTTCCCTGTCCTTTTTATCCTTATTCTTCCTGTACTTGTAACATTTCTTCTCATTTCTATCACTCTTACTTCTATTATGACACTTAGCAACAAAATGACAAACTTCATTGTGCTTAACACAGATTTGGGGTAGTTTCCCTTTACTTCTTGACAACATTCTTGCAAGCAATATTTCAAGTTCATCCATATCATCTTCAGATTCATATTCACTTTCTTCCTTACTTTTCTTTCCTTTCTTTGAAGTTTCTATGGTTATTCAAGATTCAAAAGCATTTCCAAGTGTAACCATATTATTACCATAATTGGTCTATTCAAATATAGTAAACTGACTAAGTAAACTATCAATTATCAAAATACTACTCGGTGTTGATCTTATATTGGTTTGGACAATTGAGTGTCAACACACTTAACATATTTACTAAGGTCATGCCGAGATAATAAAATATGCCAAGTATAATATGTATAGACGTCGAGTTGCAATGAGTGCTTAGTCACTCATGTACTGAGCAGTTCAATTGTCGAGTGAATAGTTGATGCTGAGCAAGTTCAAGTACCAAGCAAGACAAAATTATAGTAACTGTCAAGTAACATAGAATGGACCTAGTTGTTTGTGATGGAACAAAAAACTATGTAAACCATTTTCAAGTTGACTTATCAATAGATCTAAAAACTTTGAAGATAAGACTAAATCCATTTGGATTCCCTATGTGATCAACATGCAACCAATTAGAAAAATAGAAGGAATTGAGTGGGAAAAATGAATGAATCTTAGTTGTAGATTCATACCTAACCCTATGCCACCAAAGTCTTTTTAAAGGGAGACAAAGCCCCATAATAGAGAGAGTATGAGTGAATGTGTATGCGAAGGAAGTGAAAGGGGTGAATTGTCCAAGGTGACTTAGAAGTGTGAAGGAATTACAGAATCATTTTGTAGAATAGAGGAGAAGCTATACAACATTGATATAATAGATTAAGAGGATTAAGATGTATAGAACTGTGATCTAAAGTTAGAGAGGAAAAGTTGTAAGTGTAATTAGATCAAACATTCTACTATTACTTTCTAAGAACTGTATCAGTAGGGTGAAATCCTGTGGACTAAGGTTGATTTAGTAATCATTGTAAAATCATTTAACAGGCTGACATTGTAAGTGAGTGTTCTAAAGTCCTTTAGCTAGGCACACTTTTAACAGTGTGTTAAAATCCTTTAATAGGGTAGGATCTAACAATCCTTAGTAAGCTTTAATATGACAAGCCTTTCATAGGGTAGATCATGAGAATGGTCAAACTATGTAACCTTAACAGGTGAACTTTATTGCTGTAATAGTGAAGAATTGTGGGTGTCATCCCCATCCTAGTTTTACCGTCTCTTTGGAGGGTTTTTGGGTAATTATATCTAGTATCAAGTGTTTATGTGGATGCATTTACTTTACATGTTATTTCAATATGTTAAAGCATGCATTGTTTTTAAAGTTAAAAGTTTTATTGGTTAAAGACTAGAACTTTTGATTCAATCGCCCCCCCCCCCCCCCCCCTAGAAGTATACATTTACCATTTTTTTTTCCAACACTAGGCATAGCTCTTACTTCTTGAATTGCACATACTTTGATAGCATAAACATGCAGAAGAGTTCTAAGAACTTTAGTTATAGTTTCACTATCATTGATAATTCTATCAACAACTTTGATTCCACTTACAACTTCTTTTATTTAGTTTACATATGGTCCAACATTCTCACCTTCATTCATTCTCATGTCATCATACTTGCCTCTCAAAATTTCAGCTTTAGATCTCAACACATTTAGATCTCAACTGTGTACAAGTGTTAATTTTTCCCACATCTTTTTAGCATTTTTGTAGTTCTTGATATCATCAAACTTGACATCATTGAGTATGGATGAAATCTCAATCATCAAGCTATTATGATTCCTCTTTGCAATCATTTGATCCATTATCATAGGAGAAGGAGGTGCAGTGTATCCATTGTCAAAATAGTGAATAATATTATCTCCAATTCTAGATAGATGTAACCTCATTCTATCTTTCCATGATGATAAATTATCCTTGTTCTACTTTGGGACCTCTCTCTTATACATCTTATGACTTTAGCTAAAATTCCTTTAAACTTCTTTCTCCAAGCATCATTCTCTAATACCAATTATTAGATAGCTAAGAGTGGGGGGTGAATTAGTTATGTCCAATTATCCTACAACCCCTTTAAACACTTCAATTGCAAACAAACTCAATAAGAATCATAATAATACACTCAATGTTCTCATTCTAATTCTTAATTTACTCACACAATCAAATTATTCCAAACTATTCATTCACTGTATCTATTAGTATAGAATATCAATAATATAACTTAGTTGCTACCAAGTTGTTACCTAGTTGTAGTAAAAAGTAAATAACATGAAAATAAACTTGCAATATAACAAAAATCACACATTTTGCAGCAAGATTTGTAATGTGGAAACCCTGTAAAGGAAAAAACTACCTAGGACCAACAACACAAATTTTTCACTCTTCTAAAGGGAGCTCTACTACCTAAGCCAACCTTGTTAAAGGTTTACATGTACACATTGTTAATGTGGCCTTGTTAGAGGATTTACACCAAAAGATCATCTAGAACTTATCACTCCTTTATCATTTCTAAAGAGTGGCCTACTCCAAAGGACTTACAAACATCACTAATCAATGTTACCATATAGGATTTTACATACTTGTTCGAACCACTCTATTAACAAAAAATTTCTCTGGTACAGTGATTAGAAAGTAACAATATAAATTGATCTCTTATGTTTAGTACTACCTTTCTTCTTTAGATCTCCTTTCTTCTTTCTCTTTATGGCCTCCTTCCACTATTCTCTTACTTGGTTGATTCATAGTTTCACTCTTTTACTTTCTCTACTTTGACCTTCTCCTTTACTCTACTTAGTTCTCCCAACTCTTCTTTCCTCTTGAACAACTTTTCACTTTGATCACCTTTCTCCAAAAATTTCAGTAATTATCAACAACCAAAAAACTCATTCATCTACTCTATAAATAGTAGTCTTTATGCTTCTAGATTCGTCCAATTATTTCCACTTAATCACAATCATTGATCTTAGATTCATTGCATGTATCCACTTATAAAATAGATATTTCATAGAAGTTTTATGATCATCCTTATCTTTATTACATATCTATCATTAAATCTTCATTTTATTTTTTTAGTTGTTAATCTTGTAACAAACTTTGACTTGTGCCTTTGAACTTCTCAAACTTTCTTTTAATTCCATCAAAAGTTAGCTTCATATCCCTTTTTTTCAAAGTTGTTCTTCTCATTGTTACTCGGTGAACATAACATTTTACTTCAGTAAAACATCACTTAGTCAATACGAAAATCTCTTGAGAAAGAACAACCTTTATATTTTATTAGCCAACTACTCAATGAATAGTATAGTCACTCAGTGATCACAATCTTCCTTCTTTAACCTTATCACTCAGTGTAGCATGTATAACACATTAAAATGAAATGTTACATGATTGTAAAACAATGAAACCAATATTCCATTATCAATATCCAACTCATTCAAGTTCACATGGAATATCATACTTATAAACTCTATCTTCAACATACTTTCTTCAAATTCAATCAACTTGATATAGAACTCTAATGAGTTAGCATAATGTCTAATCAACTAAGACTTGAAGTAAATAAAAATGCAAAAACATGCATGACTCTTTTACTCGTGTCACCCCTATGTAAAGGAAAAGGCTAACAAAAGTATAATTGTTCACCTTCAATGATATAATACTGGTATTATTATTTAAAATTTGAAAATGAAGTAAACTAATGAATTGTTGATGCAAGAGCATCTTGCATGGGAAAATTATTGAAAAAAAAAAAAAAAAAAATTGAAAAAAAAAAATTGGAAAAAAAAAATTGTGGAGGAGAGAGAAAGTGACGAAAATTAGAGGAGAAATAATAAAAAAATTAAAAAAGAGGAAAGAAAGAAAAAGAGGATTTCTATTTTCGAGGTGCATAGGTGGCATAATAGAAAAAAATAAAAAATAAATGGTTGTCATTCCATTTATCAAGGTGTGTAGGAAGAATTCTAAAAATTTATGAATATTGTAGAAGGTTATGGAAGTTGTAGAAGGTTGTGGAGGAATTCTAGAAGGTTGTGGATAAGTCATGCATGGGGTGGTAAGTGCCTATTTAAGCAAGGCATATGAGAATTTCTAAATCAAGCTCAAGGAGAAGCTCGAGGAGTAGAAGCTCAAGGAGAATCTTGAGAAGGTGAAAGCTCAAGGAGAAGCTTAAGGAGTAGAAGCTCAAGGGGAAGCTTGAGAAGCAGAAGCTTTGGACGGAAAGCTTGGAAAGATCTTGGATAAAGTTGGAGAAGAGCTAGTGACTACAGTTTAGAAACAAGAAGGTTGCTTGGTGGCTTGCGAGCAAAAGTTGAGATCTTGGAGGTTTCTACCAAAGTGTGGATCTGGACTGGCTTGGGTTTGGATTGGATCTTGAGAGATCTTGTTGCATTCTTTGTCATGAGTTGGTAAGGGTGGTGTGGCCCTTTTTCAGTGGTATCAGAGCATATCTTCATTAGTGGTATCAGAGCAGGAGTTCCTGAGTGTATAAGCAGATCGCCGAAGTGTGAGGTAGTTTGTACCAAGACCTTGGTTGGGTGAAGTTTATCAGAGCAGGAGTTCCTGAGTGTACAAGCAGATCACCAAAGTGTGAGGTAGTTTGTACTAGGATCTTGGTTGGGTGAAGTTTATTAGAGTGGGAGTTTCTAAGTGTGTAAACAGATCACCGAAGCTGAGGCAGTTTGCACTAAGACCTTGGGAGGACATGCAAATTGATTGATTGATGCAGAGATGGAAGACTGAACTTGTTGAGGCATGATTGTGGAGAGCTGGTGGATTGAAAATTCGTTGTCTTAGACTTGTGATGTGGTTCCTAATTGTTCGTGCAAGGTGGCAGGTTGCAATCTGACTTGCAAACAATTTGGTTGTCACAAGGAGCATGGGAAAGATTTATTGTAGAGGGTTTACGAAGATCTTGGAGATGGCTCCAAGAGGATTGGACCCTAAGATGATTGCGAAAATCCATGATATAGTGGAGAGGAATTTTTCTAAGATGTTTGCTCGGTTGGATGCTAGATTGGCTGATCAAGCTAAGAAGGTCAAGGTGGAAGAGGATGGTTTTGCTAATTAGTTTGTGGAGTCTGATGCAGAACCTGCAAAGCAACTAGAGGTTGTTTTTGAAGATGTTCCTAATATTTTTGATGTTGGGACGGAGATTGGTTTTCATGATCAATTGGTTGAGTCTGACATGGAGACTGTAGAGCATTTGGTCATGGATGATCTAGTTGATGTTGGTGGTGACTTTTATGTTGCAGAGCACTTGGTCATGGATGATCTAGTTGTTGGAGGTGAGTTATGTATTGCAGAGCATCTTCTTGTGAGCAATGAGGTTACTGGTGTTGAGAGTTTGGCATGTGTTGATGGAGATCTACATGTGGCTATTGATGTGGGGTTTGTTGCTATGGGTGTGAATTCACTAGTTTCTAATGTGAATGGGAGTTTGGTAATGAAGCATTATGTTTAGTTTGTTCTTGGGAATGAGCATGTTGATTGGATGGTTAAGATTCTAGTGTTTGATAGAGTAATGCAGATGTGGAAGATTTGCACATTGGTTTTCTTGTCCCCGTTGAGGTCGAAACCTTTGGTGAAGATGAAGATGGTTGTAGACCTTTCTTTTTGGTGTCAAAGTGTGGGACACACTTTTCTATCTACCGGGGGAGTCTGATGCAGGAGCATATTGCATGGGAAAATTATTGAAAAAAAAAAATTTGGAAAAAAGAAAAAAAAATTGGAAAATAAAATAAAAATTGTGAAGGAGAGAGAAAGTGACGAAAATTAGAGGAGAAATATTTTTTAAAAAAAAAGAGGAAAGAAAGAAAAAGAGGATTTCTATTTTCGAGGTGCATAGGTGGCATAATCGAAAAAAATAAAAAATAAATGGTTGTCATTCCATTTATCGAGGTGTGTGGGAAGAATTCTAGAAAGTTATGAATATTGTAGAAGGTTATGGAAGTTGTAGAAGGTTTTGGAGGAATTCTAGAAGGTTGTGGATAAGTCATGCATGGGGTGGTAAGTGCCTATTTAAGCAAGGCATATGAGAATTTCTAAATCAAGCTCAAGGAGAAGCTCGAGGAGTAGAAGCTCAAGAGAAGCTTGAGAAGGTGAAAGCTCAAGGAGAAGCTTAAGGAGTAGAAGCTCAAGGGGAAGCTTGAGAAGTAGAAGCTTTGGAAGGAAAGCTTGGAAATCTTGGAAGGCTTCAAGGTGTGAAAGAGAAAGAGGAAGTGAAGAGTGAGTTTTCTTGAGTATGTGGACAGAGCGCCGAATGTGAGGCAGTCTACAGTAGGATTGTGATGGACTTGTGAGTGTGTAGACAGAGCGCCGAATGTGAGGCAGTTTACACTTGGATCTTGGATAAAGTTGGAGAAGAGCTAGTGACTGCAGTTTAGAAACAAGGAGGTTGCTTGGTGGCTTGCGAGCACAAGTTGAGATCTTGGAGGTTTCTACCAGAGTGTGGATCTAGACTGGCTTGGGTTTGGATTGGATCTTGAGAGATCTTGTTGCATTCTTTGTCATGAGTTGGTAAGGGTGGTGTGGCCCTTTGTTAGTGGTATCAAAGCATATCTTCATTAATTGTGTAGAAACTAATCAATTTTAGGATTATAATTTTTAACAATTGTTTGGAATAAGAATTTATATCTTTTCATAATTTTTAAGTATAATTTTTTAGTTGCTGAAAAATGCTTAAAATTAGGGGTCTAGTTCTCACCACAAAACTATATGGAAATAAACTTATTTCCCTTTGATCTTAGACTATGATATAGATAACATATACATCTAGAACATTCAAAAATAAAAATTGGCTTTAGACCTATATTTTCTCTTTTATAATGACTCAAATTTCAACTCACCTAAAATTGATAGTTTTAATCTCCCACCACATTTTTTGAAACAAATATATTCTAACTAGAATAAAAATTAAACATTCTAGGACAAGACTCTCTCCTCTACAATGTCATATAATTTTTTAAAAAAATTGATATGATTTAATATTTTCTTCTTTCTCAAAATTGAAATATTTTCAAGTGTTAAAATACATTCTTGTAGAATTTTTTAATTACAATATACTATATCTAATTAAAACATTGTAAACTCTATATGAGAATATCAGTTACTCAAGTTCTATAATTTTTTTTTTTAAAGTTATTTTAATAATATCATATAAAATAGTGAGAGTTATTGAAATGTTAGTTTTTTGATATAGTTATATTTTTTTAGTAATTGGATACAAACTAGTGTAAAACATGCATTTAATAGACATTTCCAATTGAAAAGGTGTGAGACCATATATAACTTAGCTAGAATGAATTTATGTAGATCATATGTTTGAACAAAATTGATTTTTCGATAAAAAATACTCAAATTCAGTCATTCTAATAAGTCAACCTGAAAGGTGACACAACTTTGTACTTTAGAATTATTAGTAACATCATCAATTGGTGCTAACAATAACCACATTACAACCAAGAAGAATCAACCCTACCAAGAAAGAAACTCTAGACTAAATGATAAAAGGTGAAACCATCACCAAAATAAACATTATAAATAATGTCCCTAGCCAAACCAAAAATAGGATCACCCAAAAAAAGGCACTCTCCAATTATTGGACAACCTAGTGAAGAAAGGAGAAAACCCACCTCTACCACAAAGACACCCAACAAATAGTTGTAACCACCAAGCTTTGAAAGAAAAGGATCAACCCAAGGAAAGAAGTACTACCCAACAACCAAAAGGATATACCAAAGACATTCTAACCATCCAAGTCATTATTGGAGTCCCTCTCATCCTCTAGATGCACAAACATATTTTTTACTACTAAGAAATTAGTTGGTTAGTTATAGGAATGTTTCTATAAATTTCCATGTCAAATATTGAATTTTTAATAGAAAATATTTTATAGTGAGTAGAATATTCATATTCCAATGTAAATGATCAATATGAATATTTTTATCTTAAATAGATTACTTTTTTTATATGAACTTCACATGGTGTAATTTATTTATATAAGTCACATTAACGATTATTTTACATTTCCCAGATAATTTAAATCATAAATTGACCTCAATTTGTGATTTTATATCTAAATAAGGAATGAACTTGTCATGTTTCCTATAATTAGGAGAAATCAATTAGGGTCTAATTTCATTTTTCATGTTAATTTTTTGTTTTCCTTGCCTCCAATTCACATATTTATTTTAAATTTTCTCTAGGTTACTTAGATCTTCTATGCTCTTTTGAAGTCATTAACATGTTTGGGCTAGTAACAATCAAATTTTGTTTAGTTCCATTTAAAAAAATTTAATTTGAAGATCACTAACCTTGTGATATTTGTATCAACATTCAACTATGTAGTTTTTGAGTCAAGCTCATTGACCTATATTTCATGATTCTAAATACAAACCTACACAGTGGAATCCTAATAAAAATATAAGAATTTGACTTGTTGTGGAAAATATTTTCTTGTTATTAATGGGAACCTTATCTTATAGTATGTCTCATTACTAGATCATTGTATTAGTGATTGACATCATAGATGAATAACATGGAATACACTTTGAGTTCACACACACACACACACACACACACACACACACACACACACACACACACACACACACACACACACACACACACACACACACACACACACACACACACACACACACAGACACACACACACACACACACATGCATACACTCTTATTTTAATTTCTTTTGGAAATCTAATATGAAAGTAGGATATTGAGAGGGAGGGCAGGGGGGTGGGGGTGTGTTGAATTAGAAACTTCAAGAACTTTTACCTTTTCAAACACAAACCATATAAAACTTATTTCACCAAATACCTTTTAACCATGCATCATCATGTAATAACATGTAATATTAGATCTAATAACTACTTGCATGAATGGAACACATTAAATAGGTAATCAACACATAAGACAATATTTGGCAATGTAGAAACCTTCCAAGGTGAAGGTAAAATTGTAGTGGGGATGACACCCTCAAAATCTTCACTACTGCAGTAATAAAGTTTTGTTAGGTATATAATTTGATCACTTCTGATCATGATCTACCATGTGAGGGGTCTTCTCTATTAAAAGCTAATAAGACTTTTATGCCGATCTTTACAAAAAGATTTTAACATCACAATTGAGTGATAACTATGTTAGGAGATTTACAATAGGCCTGTTAGGACCACTAAACTTATAGCACATAGGAGCTAGTTAAGCCCTTGTCATGAATCCTGAAGGGAGTGCTGAACATATTTCTAATAATCTTCCCCTCAACATTACCCAAGGGTCTAAGGATTCAAACTTGTGACCAAGCTCTGATACCACTTGTTAGAGTGAGGTTGAACTAATGCACCAGAAAACCAATTTCTTAATGCTTTATACTACCAATCAACTTATAGCACATAGGAGGAGGTTAAGCCCTTGTCAAGAATATCAAGGGAAATTCTAAATAGATTTCTAACACTTCTTTATCCAAACTATAATCACCTCTCTATGAATGATTTGCAATATCTCCTCTTTACATTACTAGGCCACCTTCTTCCTTCAAAATATTTAACTCGTTGATTCACCTTTAGCTTCACATTCATGCATTCCTCTCACTCATAATAATAATTTCTAGCTTGAAACCCTTCTTTTATAGCCATCTAGAGAAACTTCTAGATTGCAATCAACAATCTGCATTCCTTCTTTTTTCCATTTGACCTTTCTATTTTTTTTATTGGTCCATCACACTACATTGGGATTAATTCAATGTTTAATCACATGTTTAATTACCTCCTTTATTATCTCCTCAAACTTAGAAACATGATTCATGCTCCACAAAATGGTTTACACAAGTGTTTGTGCCATTCCAAATTTGTATACAAAAATTTTGTAACTTGGCACATATACATTACTGATGCTTAGATATGATTGGTTCTTTATGCTATCCCTCAACATGAAATACACCCATCTTACGCTAATTTAATCCTTTGAACTACTCAACTCAAGTGTAGCACTCAGAAAATAAAAATGCCTATGGACTATTGATGTGCTTAGCAATTATGGCTCCTTCTGTACACACTGAACTTGTGTACTTCTGCTTAATGTAGCTTGTCCTTCATTGTGGCTTAGTTGCAGTGTTGGCTGACCAACTCTACCTTGTGAATGAATAAGTGTTTTACACTAATTGACAATACTAAGATTGCCTTTAGGGTCAACAATCCCCCCCTTTAGCGTTAGTGGCAAAGACACTTATCGTGCTCAAAATATGTCATAAAAAAAACTTGAAATTTTTTTAGTCTCCCTTAGGGCGTACTCCATACCAGTAGCTTGGTCATCATATCGCTATAACTTGCATTTTGAAAACCTTTTCCAAAAATATTTTTATTCAACTTTGTCTCCTTATTATGCCATTTTCTCCTTGTGTGACATAGACATAATATACACATACATTTCAAAATATTCATATATTTCCCTCTTTATAGTCATACTTGACATATAAACATGTATTTCCCCTATGTTTTTGTCACTTGTACCAACTATTGATATTAAATTGTAGCCTAGAGAGTATATCAAACTCTTTCAAAAATGGGTGGTGCAATCTCATAACAATAGCCATAGTTTTATCCCAAGTGTTCTTCAGTGTCTCAAGAACTTGTCTTTCAATCTCTAGTTTGGTTGCAAGATTCACCATGTGTTGTCTTGTATAGATACTTATTGACTCTGCATTAGGTCCTTTTCAACCTATAAATGTCTTTGTATTACTTTCAAATGATGTAATAATAGGGCTTGTATAGAATTAATGAAATTTATGAAATTACACTCCTCATGTAGTAACTTTGACTATTTCCATTGCAAAACTCTAATATTTGAAAAATAAACTGAATTTGAACTAGGACTCATGTTTAGATCTAATCCACACTTCTGTAAATCTGCATAATTTTTATCCATTTTCTCCCTTATTTCCTTTGTGAATCCTAGAAAATTGCATATTTTAAAAATTAATATATTTACACCAATAAAAAATTTCTTCAAATCAATAATTAGAGTGGATATCTCAACCTTCTTAATTGCAATTTTAGTAGCAACCTTCTCCAATACTCTATTTTCAAATATTCTTTCTGACCATTGCATAAATTTTTCTTGAGTGTCTATATTAGGGTCATTTAATTCTCCACTATCTTGATCAATTGTTCAATTATAGGGGCCTTCTCATCCAAATCATCAACAACAAAAATATCAGGGAGTTTATATTTGATATCATATAATACTTGCCTTTGTTGATGCTCTTTATTCATCTCCTTTTTCTTGGCCTTGCTATCCAGTAAGTCACTTAGTTTTCTCATCTACTCAACTCTCAATTTAGATGTGTCCCAATTTGGAATCAAAATCTCTTCATCAAGAGTAATAAGTATACTCTTCATCGCTCGAGGTGACTTCTTCACCTTCTTTTTTAATCTCTTTCCTTTAGAGTCTAGTGTGCTCTAGAGATTGAGACAATTTGATGTTCCTTGGTAGGTAATTCAAAACTCAACCTTTTTGTTTCCTCTTTTTTCTCCTTGGCCTTTTTAGGATCTTCATCTCAATTTCTCTCCTCTAGATTACTCTCTTGTTGTGCTAGATCATTTGTCTTCTCCTTTTTATTATCAATTTTGAGTGCACTAGTTGAACTCTACTATCTTGCCTCATTCTCTCTTTCTTGTACAAGTCATGAGGCATATAGTATTCACTAATAGAAGATTGATCTTCTTTGTCATTTTAGATCTTTTCTTCCTTCTCACAATCATTATGATTTCCCTCTATAGCATCATCTTTCTATTCTAGTAGTTGTGTGCTCTCACCTTCATTGGCTGAAAAAATCTGTTTCTCAACTTCACCAATATTTACATCACCTTGAATATCAACTAGACTAACTAAAACAATGGGATATTAGGAATGATAGGTATTGAGTCAACCTATTCTAAGCTCACAGCTCTGTCAACCTTAGGATAATATCTAACTTGTACAATCACAAGGTTTGGACCCAACAAGGTTGAATGTGTTGACTTTGATTTTGGAGCTTCCTCCTTCCTTTCTATCTTGGTCAGCATGGACTTCTTTTTAGGTTCATCCTTTTCATTATCTTCATTTGTCACATTCTTAACATGACTTTCCTCTAGTTAATCTTCAACTATAACTATTTCAATCCGTTCTCCACCTTGTTGAATGACATCATCATTGAAATCTTTTGTATTATCCAATTTGACAGTCTTAGGCTCCACTTGCTCGCCCTCATCCTTGTTCTCATCATCAATCATAGGCCCATAATTCTTTGTCAAAATATTTTTTCTCTCTTCAACCACATTCTCTTTTTCTTTTCAAAATTAGAAATGCTCTCCTCTTAGGAACATAATTTCTTTTACAATCAGTCACAACCATTTAAATTTATTTTCTACTCAGCTCAATAATTACATTTTCTAGAGTTCCTTCTCTTATTTTCCTTTCAATCATTAAGGTATATTACCGTCTTTCATCAATCCTACCATAAAACTCATTATATATGAGATTACCTAGCTCCAATGGTATGTATTTAAATATTTCCATAATATCAAGCACCACCTCTTTAATCATTTCCTAATATGCAATGTCTAAGGTATCATACTTAATAAATTTAAAGCCTTCCATTCCTGTACTGCCTCTGATGTTTTCAAAAATTTCATCAATAGTTTGGGGTGGCTTATGCAATGCAATCCTAAATTTTTTTGTGTCTTCTAATTTGATCTTCTCTTCATCATCTTCCTCTTCATCCTTGGGCATAACAACATTGCTTCTTCACTTCTTTGCATGCTTGCTTGGCTCAACTTCCTCTGTTAAGGTATTGTTTCTCTTTGTCATTATTTTCCTTTTGGTAGGCTTTGTAGATTTAGATACTCCTTTCTTTGGCTCTTCCACAAGTGTAGTAGATGCCTTAGTCCTTTCTTATGATAATTTGTGTTGTAGGGACAGGCTTAGTGGCCTTCTTTGTACTCTTTCTTTCTTAAGGCTTGGCAAGCACAATCTCTTTACCTCTTCCCTCTACTTCTTCTTCTCCACTAGATATTTCTTCAACTTTTCCTTTGGTGATATGAAATGGCACCTCTTGTTTGAATCCTTCACCAAATGTTCTCTCTGAACACTTTATAACACCTTTTGTTTTCTTCTCAATCTTAGGTGCATTGATTTGCACTATGATATTTACTTTTGCAGTTTCATATTTGCCAAACAACTTAGCATCCTTATCAACATGTTCATCTAACAGTGTAATTATTGTAGCTATAACTTCATCAATTTTTATTTCATATCCCAATGTTCTCAACTATGCCATCTAATGTATGAATACCTGAATACATGTCCAATTAGTGGCCACTGAGAAATACACAACATCATAATATATCTCCACTAATGATTGAGGAATCCTTGACCTATTCTTCATCTCTTTATTAAACTCTTCAAAGTAACCATCCATTAATTTATCAAAATTATCACCCAATTACTTAATTTGAACTCATTAATTCTCTAAGTTACTAGTTTTGTTCTTATTCCATGTGACATATCCTATTGTAGGAAATTAATTTTGAACTAAAAAGAATATACAAAGAAGTAGTGAACCAAAATTACACATGGTATTCTTTTCTTCTTTGATGCTTTCCAAATTCTTGGCTAATTTTGTCAATTGCAAGTTGACAAGGTCATAGGTGTGATTTTTCTTCATAATCTTCTATGCGAAATCTACTATAACAAAAGATACACTATCCAATCAGCTAGAGTGATAGAATTTATGTGTAATGATCCTCACTGCAAACTCAATCTCTGCATCCTTGATAGTATAAATTGTTATCCCTTTCTTGTTCCATTTTTCCAATGTGTTTATCTCAATTTCATCCTTTCTCTGTCATCTAATTATTTTCACTTTATTAGCAGTGGGATATCCAGTGACTCAGTGAACAATTTTCCTTCATCATATAAGTCCTCAATTCTTTCTTCCTGGTATTGTGTGTAGTTTTGGTGGATTATCATTTCCTACCTTCTTTTTAAGGATTTCTTAGTTCCTCTTTTGTACCCTTAAGTTTCTTCAATGCAATCTACAAATTAAGCTTTTGATTCTAAATCATCTTTCCCAGTTTATAGGCTTTCATCTCCAAGATATTTGAATCTGAAGTGATTATACTTCTTTCTTAGAGAACTTTTCCATTTTAACCATGCATCATCATGTAACAACATGTAATATAAGATCTAAAAACTACTTGTATTAATAAATCACATTAAATAGGTAATCATCACATAACACAAGATTTGGTAATGCAAAAACCCTCCAAGGTTAAGGTAAAACTATGGTGGGGATGTCACTTACAAAATCTTTAGTATTGTAGCAATAAAGTGCTTGTTAGGGCTATAATTTGATCACTTCTAATGATCTACCCTATGAGGGGCCTACTATGTTAAAAGATAATATGATTTTTAAGTCTACCTTTACAAAGGATTTTAACATCACAATTAAGTAAGCACTCTCTTATGAGATTTATAATAGGCATGTTAGGACTACTCTATTAAGAGATTCACTTGATACACTTTTTAGAATGTAACAATACCTTGATCCTTCGATTTGCACTAAAATGTTGATAACAAATCTTCTCTATCCAAAATGTAATCACCTCTTTGTGACTAATTTTTAATATCTCCTCACTACACTATCTGGGTAGCTTCCTCCTTCACAATACTTAACTTACTGATTCACCTTTATCTTCACATTCATGCATTCCCCTTGCTCACAACTATAATTTCTACCTTGAAACACTTCTTTTATCACAATCAATGATCCATGTTCATTCTTTTTGTCATTTTACCTTTCCATTTTTTTGATTGATCCATCACACTATATAGGGATTAATGATATGGAATCATAGGCATAAATACCTCCTTGATTAGCTCCTCAAACTTAGAAACACAAATTCACGCTTGGAAAAATGGTTTACCTGAGTGTTTGTGTCATTCCAAACTTGTAAACACAAACTATGTAACTTGACACAGATATCTTCAGGATGCTTGGTTGTTTATGCTATTCCTTAAATGAACTACACTCAGCTTATACTAATTCAATCTTCTAAACTTCTCATCTCAAGTGTAGCATTTGGCAACAATCAGAATGCTTGGTGACTATTAATGTGCTCGACAACTATGTCTACCTTAGCACACACTGAACTTGTATAGTTTTTCTCAATGTAGATCTACCTTTATTGTGGCTCAATTCAATGTTGACCATCAAAATCTACATTGTGAATGACTAAGTATTTTTCACTAATTGAGAATACTAAGATTTCCTTTAGGGTAAAAAATTATCACCTAGAATAGGCTAGACAATAAAACCATGTAGAGTTGCCTACAATAATTGGAATCTAAAATTTACTCATAGAAACCATCATGTGTTGGACAGTAAGTTGATTCACCAAGTATTCCTTTTAGCTATGAGTAGTTACATAACTTGGGAATCTTAAATAAGGAATCATAGGGGTGTGGTACCCTTATTTCTCAATCCATTTCTCTCTATTTGTAAATTGTCAATTCACTCATAGACCCTCATGTTCATACCTCTTTCCAAAGAAAAGATTTATCATAGTAGAAGAGAAACCCTAGACCTTCAAATACAATTCAAACTAGTCACCTGAGAAGAATTCATGGAAGTACAATTTAAATTTAAAAAATATGATAATGAATACCAAAAGCAAAAAGCACATTCTTTCACCTAGGAAAATGTTTCACGACAAAAGATCCAAGTAATTGATAGGATCATTCCATAGAAAAAATTAACAATATACAACTCTTATCCAAGAAATAATATTAGCATGTAAAATTTTCAATTTTGATTTATATAAAGATAACATTTAATGCACACCTTTTTAATTGAAAATAATATTAAAAACTATATAACCTCTAATAAAAAAAATTTGTTCAAAATTTCAAATAATTTGATAACTCTACATATAATTGATTAACTCAAACAACTTATAATTTAGATAAATGCTTACCTTATAAGAATATCTATTTGTTCCAACCCTCTACAATTTTTTATTTTAATTTTAAAACAATTCAAATATAACTCAAATAATAATTATTTTTTTTAATAAATAGCTTAGATATAACTCAAATGATTAACCTAAAACATTCCATTTCAGGTAACACGTCTCATTCAAAATCAAATTTTATATAAAAAGTACCTCCTAGAACTATTCAAATATAGATTATCTTAAAAAAAACCTTACAAAATAACAATCATGAATTGGACTCAATAAGAGTGGTCAGACAGACCTATCACAACTACAACAAGTGTGACATAGTGGTAAGTACTTGCCATGACTTAATACATTGTTAATTTTTTAATATAGTAGATTAAAATATATATAATAAAAAATAGCTATTAGTAGGATAATTGTAGTGAATTAATTTTGGATTAACTAGATTAAAGAGTATATACATGCCAAAAAAATATTAATCACCCTCTTGATATTGTTTTAACATTTTGTTGGAGATGTTAGAAATGATAGTGAAATAAAATGTTATAATTATTTATTTATTTATATCTATTTTAATAAGAATAGTTTAAGTAAAACTATAGTATGTAAATTTAATAAAATAATTTGAGTTTAAAATATTTTTAATTAATATTTATAAAATCAAATGTGTCATACAATAATATTAAATTTAAAATATTATGATTGCATTTGTAAAAACTAAATGAATAATTTTAAAAAAAAAAATTAAATACTTAATATCTTTAATTAGTTGTTGTCAACATAATATAGTATATTAATTCATTCCTAAAATCACAATCCTATAAGAAAAAATCAAAACAACCAATCAGAGTGGTGAAAATAAATTTTTAGAATATATAAAATTTATCAATAAATTAAAAAACTTTACAAACATGTCAATTACATAAAAACTGTCCTTCTTGATTGGTGTAATTTAATTGAAAAATCAAAGTAATTGAATGCAATAGTATATTGCCTACAACAAGTACAATAAGAAAAATATCTTTTAAAGAAGTATACAAGTGTTACATGATTCCTTTCATCTTATGGGTAAAACCCATTTAATTATAAACTGAAAGACAACAATTAAAACTTTTTCATTTAATTAATGATCACATTAATTTGGTGCAATGTACAGACAATGGTCAAATATGTTGGGTTCTAAGGATTTTGAATGAAAATAGTACTAGACAATCAATAAGATCAATTTTCACACGTAACTTAATGTACACTATAAACTAGAGCCTTTAAATAGTGGCCTTAAACCTTTCATTTCATGAACTTGAAGAGAAACAACATGAATAAAAAAATATTTAAGACAAGTGGGTGTCACTTTGTGATGGTGCATGAAGCGAACTTGGGAGGTTGGTGTTGGTACAAAGTTGCAGATCTTCTTATGAAGGAAGGCCACAATGTATCTTCCATTGACATGGCAGGTCGAGGCATAGATCCTACAAATGCAGAATAGGTTTCATCTTTACAAGAGTACAACAAACCTCTCATGGACTTCTTCACATCACTTCCTTCTGAGGAGAAGGTATGGAATGCGTAAAGTTTTGATTTGTTTAGATGGTTTATTTTACAACATTCTAATACTTATGTTTTATTAGAGAAGTGAATATGAGTTTAGATGAATTATTTACACTAATTTGATAGAGAGGATTAATCTAGGTATTGATTTGTTTAGATGGGTCATTTTAAATTATAGTAATAGGTAGGTTCTTCTCAACTTTTTTTTCAAAACATTCTGATAAGTTATTAGAGAAGTGAATATATTATATGATTTTGGATGAACATTTACATGAATTTGATAGAAGGGTTTAATCTATGTATTGATTTGTTTTGGTCAGTCATTTTAAGTAGGATTAGAGACTCGGTAACTAACAAGGGGCAAATAATCCTAATAGTTTTGTCATAGATACCCTAATTACAACTCTTTAGAGAGTCTAAAAAATGAAGACACATGTACTAATGTGTGATATAGTGACATTTCATAAAGACTACTAAGACTTTAACTACAAGTACTAGTGTCCTTTTGAGTGAGAAAATTATTGGTGCATGAGCATAGGGGGTTCCATCCGAATGTTTTGAAATGATGCTTTTAGATCACTTTGTGCTCTAGATCCGTGTAGTGGATACCTAAAAGACAAAATTTTAACTTTAAGCTAGGTACACCTAAAAAATCAACAAAATCCAACTTACCATTAGGCCAAATTACCTTAGACTAGTGTGGACTTTCCCCCTAGATTCTACATAAAAATAAATTTGATTTTAGATACACCATCTAAATGAATTTGAGCTTATTCATATTAATAAATGATTTATATTAGAAGAGAAAATCCCACTTCACACAAACCACCAAAATAAATCAAAAACTTAATTTGTGATGTGTGATGTGTGATGTTATGCACTATACCTCACAAATAATAGATATCCCAATTGATTTGTTGTTTTAGGTTATATTGGTTGGCCACAGTGCTGGTGGATTCAATTTGAGTTTTACAATGGAGCATTAGTTGTTGTTGTCTTTGTTACTGCCTTTATGCCTCTTAGTGGAACGACTTTTGTTGAGTCCACGAATGAGGTAGGGTGATTTCTTTCTTTATTAATTCTTCTTCAACTATAAACATTACACACTAACCATTGATTTATAAGATACAATGTTAAATAGTTAAAATTATCTTACTTTTGTAGAATTTAATAGTCACTTTCCTATAAGTATCTATATATATATATATATATATATATATATATATATATATATATATATATATATATATATATATATATATATATATATATATTCTAGGTCACATCAAACTATGGAGAATCCACATATAACTACGCAAAAGGGAAGGATAATCTGGCAACATCGTTCAGATTGGGAAGCCAATTTTCACAACAATTTTTTGCAATGAGCAGTCCTTCTTGGGTAAAATTACTTAAGAACATTTTACACTTTATAGGTATTATATATTGGAATATTAAATGCAAGAGGTCATTTTCCCCTAGAGCCAAATACCCACCTACCATCCTTGACGACCTGTACAATAGTCATAAACATGAATGTGGTAGGTGAGTTTTCAAATTTGGAAAAGAGGGGGAAAATATTTTGCCAAAGACAAAAAGGAATGTCCAGTTCCATTCGACCAGACAGAGAAGTTGAAGTTCAGCAAAGCAAAGAAGATTAGAAGTTGCATAGAGAAGAGAAGTGATCAGTAGATCCAGTCATCATAGTACAGAGACAGAAGGAAGTTCATTTCGTGCCTATAGATGCACATGTTTTTTCTCTGGTCATTCTGTAAGTTTATTGTTTATTGAGTTCGACCTATGAAGCAGTGATTGCTACAGGCACTATTGTATGCAACCGTTAGAGCTGCAAGTTTAAAGTTCATTGAAGTTTGAAGTTTTACCAATTTAGGCTTATTTTAGGGTTTTTTAGTTGAAGCTGAATGCTCCCAAATTTTGTAATATTTTTTTTATCTTAGTTGAATAAAAAGAAATCAAGCATACTTGAATCCATTGTCATTCTTTTCTATTCATTGCATTTGAGAAGTATGTTTAGAAGCTTCAATATTTGGCTCTCTGGTTTTAATGGTGAAATCATTCACATTGAAATCTCTTTAATTTATAATTTTTTAGTTTGAACTGAGCTCACTCAACATCCATTGTTACCAAGCACATTGCCACTCAGCACCTTCATGTACCGAGCAAAATTGGCACTCAACAGTTGTTACTGCTGAGCAATTTTTTATAGTTATATTTTATTTTTCACATGGTATCAGAGATTTGAGGCCCTACATCCACAGTGAGTTAGGAAAAAAATTTTTCTTGGGATATTTGGCATGGTAGTAGATACAGGAAAGATATGGCAGCGGCCACCATCCTTTAATAGGAAAAATTATGATACATGGGCAAAGAAGATGAAAACCATAATGGTCGCAAATGATTTATGAGAGTTTGTTATAAATGGGTTGAATGATGTGATAGACCCAACTCAGTATACTGCCCTCACAAATGCACAAAAGATTCATTTGAAAGAGATAAGGAGGAAAGATGCAAAGGCATTAAGTTTGATTGAAGCATAAATGACAGAGATAGTATTCCCAAAGATTGCAGTAGAAAATTATGCAAAGGAAGCATGGGATATCCTTGAGATGAAATTCAAGGGGACTGATAAAGTCTACATAGTAAAGCTACAAAATATAAGGAGGGAGTTTGAGAACCTTCAAATGAAGGAGAATGAATGAACATCCAATGTGATTAACCAACTAAAGCCAAATGGAGAAGACTATCAAGAGTAGAGGATAGTGGAAAAGATATTGAAGATTTTACCTCATAAATATGACAATTTGGTCTTGACCATAGAAGAGGCAAAATACCTCACTGTTTTGACAATGGATGAGTTGATGGGTACTCTTCAAACTTATGAGAATAGGATCAATAGATCTGCATCTTCTTCTTCCCAAGAGCAAGCATTCAAGGCTCAGTCAAATCCAAGAGGAACGGGGAGAGGAAGAAATGGCTCAGGTAGAAACTCTAGAGGTAGAGACTGAGGTAATGGAGGACAAAGAAATACTGTAGCAAAAAGCTCAGGAAGAGAAGATGGAGCAAGTAGCTCACAAAATACTTCAAGAGGAGGTAAGAAAAAGTACAACTCAAATAGGAGTAACGTAGAATGCTACTACTATCATAAATATGGGTATTATGCAAGTGAACACTGGAAGAAGCAAAATGATCAGTCAGGACAAGCAAATGTGGCTAATGTGAACATGGGAAGTGGAAACAATACCACTACCTTCATCATGTGTAATGTTGGTGAAGAAGGAAGCCCTAAGGTTTGGTATGTCGACAGTGGATGTAGCAACCACATGAGTGGTAATGAAACCTTGTTTTCATTCATTGACAAGAGTTTCAAATCTGAGATTAAAATGGGTAACAATGGAACCCTACCAGATGTGGGCAAAGGATCTATTATGGTCCGCACCAAGAAAGGTAAGAAGAAGGAAATAAAAAAATTGCATTTTTCCCCTGGTATGAAGCACAATTTGATGAGAATCAGTTAGCTCATTCAAAATGGATACAAAGTGCTGATGGAGAATGACACATTTGTCATTCATGAAAAGGATGGGAGCAAGAACTTACTTGCAGTAGTTCAAATGACAAAGAACAGAATGTTTCCCTTGAAGATAGAGACATGTTTCTCATCTAAAGTTGGTGTTGCACCTCCCACACAATCAGCTCTAAGGAATGTGATTGAAGACCCCTCACGGCTATGGCACCTTAGGTATGGTCATCTTGGCTATGCTAGTTTAAATTTGTTCTCAAATAAAAGAATGGTAGAAGGTTTGCTACATATAGGAAATTCATGTGACAAGTGTGAGGCTTGCATTTTTGGTAAGCAACATAGGCTTCTCTTTAATTCTTGAAATTCTAGAAGGGCTAGATATCCATTAGAGTTAGTGCATACTATCCTAGTTGGTCCTATGCAAGTTACTTCCATTAGGGGGAGTATTTATTTTATAACATTTATTGATGATCTCAGTCGTAGGACATGGGTGTATTTCTTAAAGAAGAAATCTAAAGCATTTGATAAAATTGTAGAATTTAAAGCCCAAACTAAAAGAGAATGTGGACACTATATCAAGGTCCTAAGATCAGATAGAGGAGGGGAGTATACCTCCAATTCTTTTGTAAATTTTTGCAGGAAACATGACATAAAGAAATAGCTCATAGCCAGCTATACACCACAACAGACTAGAGTGGCTGAAAGAAAGAACAGGACCATTATTGAAATGGCAAGGAGCATGATGAAAGAGAAAGGTCTCCCAACTAAATTTTGGGGAAAGGCTATGGCAACAATAGTTTACCTAATTAATAGGTGTCTTACAAAGATAGTCCATGATAGAATTCCAATGGAAGCATGGTCATGAGGAAGATGGACAGTTGAACATCTGAGGGTGTTTGGATGTGTTGCATATGCACATGTGCCTAAAGAGCAAAGGCAAAAATTGGATGAAAAATGTGTGAAGTGCATCTCCATAGGGTATAGCTCAGAATCAAAGACATACAAAGTGTATGACCCATTGAACAACAAGATGATTCTCTCAAGAGATGTGGAATTTCTTGAAAATCAATCTTGGTATGGAAAAACTAATAAATCACCCAACACCTCAAGTAAGGTGCCAATTATGAATGAAAAGGATGCTGATGAATAGCAAGAATAAGGAGCAAATAGAAGAAAAGGCAAGCAACCTCAGTCATTTCCGAGCTCCTCTAGGCATGATTGAGTGTCAGTGTTGAGTACCAATGAAGACCAAGCTAGTTGGCAAAGCAACAGTAGTGAAGACCAAGATGAAAGGTATGAAGATTATGATGAGAGTGTTAATTTTGAATTATTTTCTCATAGTGATCCAATATATTTTGAAGAAGCTATTAAGGAAAAGAAATGGTGTAAGGCCATGGATGAGGAAATAGATGCTATAGAAAGAAATGAGACATGGGAGCTAATTGAATTGTCCCCCAAGAAGCAAGTGATTGGAGTGAAATGGGTCTACAAGACCAAATGCAATGTTGAAGGAAAATTTGATAGGCATAAGGCAAGGCTGGTAGTCAAGGGCTACAAATAGTAGTATGGCAGAGATTATGATGATACATATGCCCCAGTTTCAAGAATGGAAACCATGCATGCTCTCATAGCAATTGCAGCTAAGCACAAATGGAAGGTATTTCAAATGGATGTGAAGTCTGCCTTCCTAAATGGTGTATTGAAAGAAGAAGTATATGTGGAGTAGCCACCTAGTTATGAAGTAGCAGGTGAAAAGAGAAAAGTATATAGATTGAAGAGAGCTCTTTATGGGCTCAAGAAAGCTCCAAGGGCATGGTACAGCAGGATTGACTCATATTTGATGAGCAATAGCTTTAGCAAAAGCAATGGTGAACCTACTCTCTACATCAAGGCAGAAAATGGTAATGTGTTGATTTTTTTCTTGTATGTAGATGATTTAATTTTTACTAGTAATGACAAGACTCTAATTAGTGAGTTCAGAGAGGCCATGAAAAATGAGTTTGAAATGATAGACCTAGGTCTCTTGAAGTACTTTTTAGCCATAGAAGTAAAAAAAATGCATGATGGCATCTTCATCTCTCAAGAAAAATATGCAAGACAAATCTTGGAGAGATTTAAAATGTATAAAAGTAACTAGACCCAAAACTAATAGCAGTAGGTCTGAATTTAAGCAAAGAAGACTCTAGCAAGAGAGTGGATCCAACACTATACAAGAGTATGGTTGGAAGTTTAATGTATTGGACTGCAACTTGGCTAGACCTGATGCATGCAGTAAGTTTGATTTTTAGATTTATGAAAACACCAAAAGATTCTCATTAGCAAGCAGGAAAGAGGATCCTAAGGTATGTGAAAGGTACCAAGGGATTTGGAATTTTGTATACCTCATAAAATGAATTCAAGTTGGTTGGTTATACTAATAGTGATTAGGCTAGAAGTATAGATGATAGGAAGAGCACTTCTAGATACATGTTTCATATGGGATCGGGTGCAATTTCATGGGCATCCAAGAAGCAACCTATTGTTTCTCAATCTATAGTTGAGGCTGAATAAATAGCAGCAAATGTAGCAACATGTCAAGCAATTTGGCTAAGGAGGATCTTGACAAATTTGAATGAAAGGCAAGAGGATGGAACCACAATTTATTGTGACAACATCTCATCAATTGTATTTTCTAAGAATCCAGTCTTCCATGGGAGAATCAAGCATATTGGAATCAGATATCACTTCATCAAAGAGTTGGTGGAGAATGGGGATATCAAAATGGAATTTTGCAAGTCTGAGGAGCAGCTAGTAGGAATTTTCACAAAGCCATTAGGCATTGGAGGTTTTGTACATCTAAGAGAGTGTCTTGGTGTAGTTGATGTGGAGTAGCAATGATCCTTGTTTTTTTGTCTCAGGACAAAGGGGGAGTGGTCGAATATTAAATTCAAGAGCCCATTTGCCCCTAGAGCCAAACACCCACCTACCATCCCTGATGACCTACACAATCATCATAAACATGAATCTGGTAGGTGAGTTTTCAAATTTGGAAAAGAGGGGAAAAATATTTTTCCAAAGACAAAAAGGAATGTTCAGTTCCATTTGACTAGATAGAGAAGTTTAAGTTCAACAGAGCAGAGAAGATTAGAAGTTGCAGAGAGAAGAGAAGCAATTAGTAGATCCAGTCATCAGAGTGTAGAGAAAAAAGGAAGTTCATTTTGTGCCTACAGATGCATGTGTTTTTTCTTTGGTCATTTTGTAAGTTTATTGTTTGTTGAGTTTGACATGTGAAGTAGTGATTACTCCAGGCACTATCATATACAACCATTAGAGCTACAAGTTTAAGTTCATTGGAGTTTAAAGTTTTACTAGTTTAGGGTTACTTTAGGGTTTTTTGGTTGAAGCCAAATGCTCCTAGTTTTTTTAATGTTTTTAATCTCAGTTGAATAGAAAGAAAGAAGGCATACTTGAATTCATTGTTGTTCTTTTCTATTCATTGCATTTGAGAAGTTTTTTTAGAAGCTTCAAGCTTTGGCTGTCTAGTTTTAATGGTGAAAGCATTCACATTGAAATCTCTTTAAGTTATAATTTTTCAGTTTGAACAGAGCTCACTTGGCATCCATTGTTGCCAAGCACATTGCCACTCATCACCTTCACATGCCGAGCAAAATTGGCACTTGGCAGTTGTTAGTGCCAAGCAATTTTTTATAGTTGTGTTTTATTTTTCACATTGTATTGGATAGTTTTGGAATTTTAGTTGATTGATTAATATGGATCTGAATGTAGGATCTGTTGTTGTTTGAATCATTGGAGAAGAACCTTCCTCTATGACAAGAACCTCTTTTCTACACAGCTCAAAACTATGGAAGTGTGAAGAGAATATACGTTATGGCCAAGGAAGATAAGTTTATTGTAGAGGCTTTAGAGAGAAAGACGATTGCAAAGAATCCTCCATAAATGGTATATGAAATTGAGGGAGCTGATCATATTGTATTCTTCTTGAAGCCTCTTCAACTGGTTGAGGTGCTCTTAAAAATTGCTAATTCGTGAAGTGAACCAATCAGATACAGATGGATTTTAGTAATATCTTGAAATCTTTGACTATGGTGGAGCTTATTGTTGGAGTTAATGTTCCAACCAGTCAATAAATAATTTTGGCACATGTGGCAAACCTTGTTGAGTTGTTGGCAACACAAGTTTAGTTTAGGTATGAGTCAAAGAGTTCTAGTTTAAATCAAGTTCTTATTGTAGATGTGTTTGAGCTAGGTGTCCATAAGTTTCAGTTAGCTGTCAATTTTGTGTGTGTTGTCAATCATGAAGTAGTTTGTTGTCAATCTAATTAGGATACATTTAGGAGGGTCATGTATTGTATAAATTTGCATCTATTATTCAATAGAATAACAAGCTGAAAGTTCTTTCTTCTCTTCTTATTTATTATTGTTCTATTTTTCCAATACTTATAACATATGTTTATATCATTTAGTCTAAATAAATAGTCAATATATAAATAAATTAAAAATGATCAAATATTGATCGAAATGGATTCATATTTGAAGATATGAGCGCTTGTCCATGTTATATCAAGTGAAATAATTCTATTTTTTTGTCTATAAAATCAAAAAATGTTATTCCTATGTAAAGTTATAGGATAGCCCAAAACTTTTACAATGCTTTCTTTTAATCAAATTTTAATGAGGATCGCTAGGCTATTTCAATAAAAACAAAATTATCATAGTTAAATTAATCTATAATTTCTAATTTATTAGAAATTTAAATTTAATTAAACTAAGTTTTGATTAATTCAAGTGAGATATGATGTAGACTCAACATTAAAGTAACATCAAGTCTTAAAGATGAAATAAAAGGAATTCATAATTAGTGAATTCAACCAACAAAGAAAAAATAGATAAACTAGTAGCCATAGAACTATGAAGTAAGAATATAGCACATAGGGCCAACCAAAAAGATAATACACAAGGGGCATAGGAACCCTTTTCTAGTCCTCCTTCTACTCCTTTAGCTTGTCTAGGATGGAATCTCCCTTGGGAGGATGATCAATTGCATCATTAGTAGAAGTCCCATCACCTTAGAGGACTACCTCAAGGATTTCATCTCTTTTCCTTTTCTTATCCTTCTTCTCTTCCATGTCCATTTGTAAAGTATTGAGGGAAAGAGTGATCTTTTCCATTATCCTGCTATAAGAGACTAGGTCTTGAAGTTTCTTGTTAATATGCACTGGTTTGCCTACACATTTTCTAGAGCATTGCCCATTTCATTTTTCTTCTCCTTAGTTATAAGTTGGGCCTTAAGTTCTATGATTTGTTCCTTCATTATCTCTCATCATTGAGTTTGTGGGAAACATCTTCTACCACTAACCACATTCTCTCACCCCCCTTACCATAGGTCTAATCACTTGTCATCTTCTTTGCCTCAAGAATATCTTCCAATCTATTTATCTCCTTTCTAGTAATATGCAACTACATAATAATCCATTTGGTAATCACATTATTTCTATTGTAGAGAATTCATAGCTCATCCATACTTTTCCAAATAGTATCTACTTCATGAGTATGTGTAGGATCATGGTGTGCCAAAATGTGGCGATGTGAAAAAAGTGGAGTTTGAAAACATCTAAAAGCATTTCAAAAACTACTTTGACTTTTTTCTACCCATCCTAATACCAAGGCTAAAAATTTTGGGCCAAGCCTTTTTGGGTATCCAATATGAAATTGGATACTTGAAACCTATGATATTGATTTAAGAAAAAAAAACCTGAGAGCTATTTTGCATTGCATTTTTTTGAGTTTTATTGTTGTGCTCCATTTGGGTATCAAATTTCTGAATGGGTATCAAATAAAGGTAAGTTTTTTTTTTGTATTTTTTATGATTTGAATGAACATTATTATAAAGTAGTTATTTTAAATATAATTTATTAAAAAATATTTTTTTTAATAGAAATTGTTTAAATTTAGGTTTTTTTAAATAGAAATTATGTTTTGCAAATTAATAGGTATGGCTAGCCCAAATGATGATACTTAACCAAGAAACAATGTTCCGCATGACCAGCCACCAAATGATCTAGTATTCCCTCAAAACCCTCCTTGAATTGAAGATTTGATAATTGAAAATCTCATCCAGCTGAGGGTTTTGCGAACCACATATAACAATATACCTACATTGTCTCCCATGTTATCCACGTTAAACACCATAGTGGATAATATTGAAACACTTACCAATGAACACAATGTTGCTCTTCACTGGCATGAGGAAATGCATGCCATGTTTGATGATGGGTTGGACTATGATGAGGTTATCGCCCTAAATATAACTAAATATGATATAGTTAACCTTTTTGTGGACCCAAAAGCTGGTAAAAAAGTAGAACACACAAAGCCCAACTTATCAATTAAATAGTGCATAAATGAGGCTATGCATGTGAACTTTTGGAATCGTTGGTGGATGGTTTATGACATCCCTCCACACAAAAATTTAGAGGTGTCATTCTATTTCATTAAAAAATTGTATGCTGAATTTGTCTTACACCTCAAGGTGAACTATTGGAGTATGAGGCCCAACATGGGTTTAGTAGGAGGAGTTCCACAAAATAGACCCTTTTCCCAGAAGAAGAAAGATGACACTTTTATCCCCCCTATTGATGTCTCCCCCCTTCTCTAATGTAGCACCCTAATATCATTGTAGAGGCTAGCTCTCAGACTACTAGAGCCATCCATAGATTGAGTAGCCTATTGAAATCCCAAGCTAGGTCAATGTAGGCTCCCTGTGTTGATGATGCTGGCATGAGTTCAACATCGGTGAGCTTATCACATGCTTGTTGCCCCATAATTACATAATGTGCAAGAATATTTATCTGGGTCCCATAGATGATCTTTCTGAGTATCAATTTGTATTTGAGGAAGATACACCAAATGTACCTACATAGGTTGCACACCCTAACATGAGATAGGAGGGGCATGTAGAGGCATGGAATCCTTCTATGTCAGTATGTGTATACATTTTTTTGTTATGACATATGTGATTTAAAGTTAATCTTTATATTACAGTAATTTTAACCCATACTAACTTATACATGTATGTGATCCTCATTCATGTTTAGTTGATGATTGAGGAGCTCAAACAGGTTGATAATGTTATGCTCTCAACTATTTCATTTAACCTTGAAGCATCTACAGTAGACTATGTTGTGTTCTCATTGTTTTTCTATTTCATATTTGAGCATAAATGGTTTTTAATCTTTCTTTTCTCTTGCAAGTATCACTTGTTAGTGGGGGACAAAGTGTGGGGGGTGAGGCACAACTCATTGAGAAGGGAAAATTAATTAGATGCATTTAAAGTGATTAAATATCGATGCATACTTATAAAATTTTTGTGGTAATGAAATTTAATTACATTCTTTATTGTATAGGGCATGGATACAAGTGATAAGTCTAGGCAGATTCAACATTGCATACCCTTTAGTGTTTCCATTCACAATGAGAGCCTCATCATATATATAAATATCATGTATTTATTATTTTTATTATTTTCATAAATAAATTCAGAATTGATTTTTGTGATATTAACAACTAGTATTTTTTATCTCATAGGAAACACCTAGTGCATAGGAGGTTGGATGCCAAAATTTTTTAATCTTTGATGATGCAGCCATTATATCCAAAGGAGTCAACAAAGGTAAGTTTTAGTTTGGATTCTTGATTATATGTTATAAATTTAGTATGCTATGAATTATAATATTATAGTTTAAGTTGTAGATTCATTTGACAAACATACTTGAACATGTACAAGCCACAATCAACGAGGTTCAAGCATTGTCAAGGAAATATGAGAGGACTCTTGACTGGTGTAGGAAGTTGACAAGAGAGGTATTTATGATGAAAGTTTAATACTATAAATCTTCATTAAGAAAAATGATCATTATGCATTTGAGTAATTCAATGTTAGATACTTAGAATCATATAAATTTAGTAGTCTAACTTTGGGTTTTCCTTTTTTGTTTATGTAGGAGGCATCTGATCCACCTGGTGTAGCGAAAAGGCTACGTTTGGATCATCCACTAGTAGCATAGGATAGTATAGTTGTCATACAATATGTTGTGAGATATTTTGAGATGACATATGCCACATTATATATAGAAACATTGATATTATACACATTTTGATGGCATGATCAACCACATTTTGTATATGGATCTATGTATTTTGATATATATTTGCATGATTTGTCTATGGATACATGTGTTTGTATATATATGTTTTTATCATTTATATACACAATGATATACATATTAATTTAGTGTAGTAGTGTTCAATGTATCGTGGATCATGTGTATTGTTCATGTTTATGGAATGTCATTCATTTCAATCATTTCAATCATGTTTTTTATATTCGATGCAAACAAAATAATTTGTGAATAACATTTTAACAAATTTTATTATCAAATTTTGATAAATTTTTTAATTTGAAATGATCTCCGCAATCCCTTAAGATGTCACTATTGTTCACTTGACCAAATGCACTTATAGCACCTTGGATACTCTTTAGTATGGGGTGGCTATGAATGATGGAGGCTCTCTGTGGCTAGAGGACAAGTGTCACTTGACCATTCAGAGTTAATGATGCTAAAGATTTGATGACAAGATCCATGGCTTCAAAGTTGCACAATGATGCACCTATGAACTGAGGCACACTACAAGTTTTGGCATCAAGTGAGATCACTATGCCGAATCCAAACGGAATGTGATCTCTTGAAAATGAGATAGATTATTGTAGGCCTTGGCATGACCATCCTATAGCATTTGACATTTCATCAATAGCCCCCATGAGCTCCAAGTAATGACCCTTAGAAGATAAACCTTGAAAAACACTTAGAGCACCTTGGAGACTATTTGGTGCGTGGTGGCTATAAAAAATGGAGGCTCTTTGTGGCTAGAAGAAGAGTGTCAATAGAGCTCACCCACCCATCTAAAGCTAATGAAACTGAAAATTCAATGCCAAGATTAGTGGTTTCAAAGTTATGTAGTGATGCACCTATGAATTGAGGCATACTGTGAGTTTTGGCATCGAGCGAGATCATTGTGCCAAATCCAAACAGAATGTGATCTCTCAAAAATGAGATAGGTTATTGTAGGCCTTGGTATGATTGTCCTATATCATTTGATGTTTCATTGATAGCCACCATGAGCTTCATGTTATGACCCTCAGAAGATTGACCTCAAAATGCACTTAAAGCACCTTAGAGACTCTTCGATACATAGTGGCCGCAAACAATGGAAGCTCTCAATAGTTGAAATAAAGGTGTCACTAAGGTTCATTCACCTATCCAAAGCTAATGGTGCTGATGATTCAATGCCAAGAGCAATTGTTTCAAAGTTACATAGTGATGCACCTATGAACTGAGGCACAATACAAGTTTTGACTTTGAGCGAGATTGTTGTGCCGAATCCAAACAGAATGTAATCTCTTGAAAATGAGATAGATTATTTTAGGCCTTAGTATTACTATCCTATAGCATTCAATGTTTCATGAATAGCCCCCATGATATCTGAGTTATGACCCTCAAAAGATTGACCTCAAAACACACTTAGAGCACCTTGGAGACTCTTCAGTATGAAGTGGTCATCAACAATGAAGGCTCTTTGTGGTTAGAAGAAAAGTGTCACTAGGTTTCACCCACCCATCTAGAGCTAATGGAACTGACAATTTGATGCCAAGGTCAACAGTTTCAAAGTTACATAGTGATCCACCTATGAACTGAGGCACACTACGAGTTTTTGCATTGAGCAAGATCGCTATGCAAAATTCAAACATAAAGTGATATCTTGAAAATGAGATAGTTTATTTTAGACCTTGGCATGACCTTCTTGTAGCATTCAACATTTCATTGATAGCTCCCACAAGCTCAGAGTTACAACCCTCAGAAGATCAACCTCGAAATGCACTCAGAGCACCTCGGAGACTCTTTGGTATGGGGTTGCCATGAATAATGGAGGCTCTCTATGGATGGAAGGAGAGTGTCACTAGGGTTCACCCACCCAAACATAGATAATGATGCTAAAGATTTGATGCCAAGATCAGTGGTTTCAAAGTTACAAAGTGATGCACCTATGAACTGAGGCACACTGCGAGTTTTAGCATAGAGCGAGATCACTATGCCAAATCCAAATGAAATGTGATCTATTGAAAATGAGATAGGTTATTTTAGGCCTTAGCATGAATTTCCTATAGCATTCAACATTTTATCGATATCTTCTATGAACTCTGAGTTATGACCATCAAAAGATTGACCTTGAAAAAAATTAGAGCACCTTGGAGACTCTTTGGTACAGGATGTCTTCGAATAATGGAGGCTCTCAAAGACCAGAAAAAGGGTTTCATTAGGGTTCACTAGCCCATATAGCTAATGGCACTAACAATTTGATGCCAAGACCAATAGTTTCAATTTACACAGTGATGCACATATGAACTAAGGCACACTGCAAGTTTTGACATCGAGCAAGATTGCTATGCTGAATCCAAATGAAATGTGATCTCTTGAAAATGAGATAGGTTATTCTAGGCCTTGGCATAACCATCTTGTAGAATTTGATGTTTCATCGATATACCACATGAGCTCTAAGTTATGACCCTTGGAAGATCAACCTTGAAACACACTCTAAGCACCTTAGAGACTCTTTGGTATAGGGTGGCTGTGAATGATGAAGGATCTTTGTGACTTGAAGAAGAATGTCTTTAGAGTTCACCCACCCATCCAGAGGTAATGGCACTAATGATTCAATGCCACGATCAGTAGTTTCAAAGTTACATAGTGATGAACCTATGAACTAAGGCATAATGTGAGTTTTGGCATTGAGCAAGATCATTGTGACGAATCCAAATTGAATGTGAATTCTAAAAAATGAGATAGGTTATTTTAGGGCTTGAAATGACCATCTTGTAGAATTTAAAATTTCATCAATATCCACCACGAGCTCCAAGTTACAACACTCAGAAGATCAACCTTGAAATGCACTCAAAGCACCTTGGAAACTCTTTAGTACCAGGTGGCTGCGAACGATGGAGGCTCTTCATGGCTAAAAAAAGAGGGTCACTAGGGTTAGTATTAAGTAAAAATGTTATTTTTAACCTCTCTCAAGTTTTTGGCATTGGTCATAGTGCAAGTTTTGTGTTAGTATGTATTAAAATCATCATTTTTTAGGTCTCTCTACATAAATTGCATTAAGTAAAAACATCTTTGTTTCTTACATCAAATCAATGAGTTTACATTTTCAATATCTCAAGTGTTTCATAATTATTACATCAATACACAACTATCAAAAATCATAGTGTCAAAAATAGTAGTGTTAAATAATCGTAGTGTAAAAAATAGAATAGATTTTTCTTCATTATACTACTTATTTAGTTTTTTATCTTCACGCATGGCTACTCTTCATGATGTACCTAATTTCTAGTATCATAAAAAATATCAGTGACTTATTGTATTAAACAATATAATCATTAGTTAACTAAATCATTATAAACAAAAGAACATAAGAAGTAAATATATCTAGTTGAGTGTTCTTGTAGGATCCTCTCTCTGTTTTAGGGTCTCCAATAGGGCTTCATGATCAACATTAGTAGTAGTAAAAATTTCTTTTACTTTTAGTCTTCCTTGATGCTTCAACAACTTCACATTTTTTTCTATAATAAGATGTGAATATATGAGAATTATTTTGTTCTTTTGATAGTCTTCGAATGTAGGAATTTCATTCCTTCTAAGCATGAATGTCTGCAGCCATGTTCCACCAACAACAACTGAACTAGTAGGATATGTGAATACATCATCATCTATGATCAATTATATAATGTTTTTTTTACCTCTTACACAATGTACTAACCAATAATTTGATTTCTTATCATTTCCCTATGGTGCAACCAATGTAAAGACATGCCTTGGTTGAAGAAGATCTGATAGATTGTTATGCTCAAGTGAACTTTTCATTTCATAATTTTTGATAGAGGGTATGATAGAAAATGGAGCAAGATAATGTGGAGTTCATGTGTCCACTTACTCACTCGACTCATAGTGATCCCAATCACATTGAAAATAACTAGGACAAAAGCAAGCTAGTTATCATGTCCAAATAGTCCATGTACTAGAATCAGAGCTCTAGAATGAATGCATTTTTTATGAGTCTCTAACTGTAGCACAATTTGTTTTTGAAATATTTTCTCTTGCCTGGCTCCGTGCACCTAGCTTTGGCTTTAGCTCCAGCCCCTAGCTTTTGGCTTCCCTCTTTGAATTTTTTCTCGCCTGGCTCCCTATGCCTAGCTTCGGCTTTGGTTCTGACACCGGCTTAGTACTGGCCTCTGCACATGGATTCAATTTTGGCTTCAGCTTTAGTGCTTGACTTCAGCTTCGACTTCTACGTGGGTCATGCTCTGAATCTCTGATCAGAGATGGTTTTTTGACACTAGTTGTTGGTCATTTGGATTCATTTAACTGTGTTTTGCCTCTTTCTATTGGCTATTGGTAGCTATCTTTGGTTGCAAGGTCTAGGTGTGGAAATGCTTCCTACCACTATTGCTAGTTCTAGGTTGGCTTCTTCTATGCCTTCTAAGGGTAGATCTGCCTCTTATGCCAATGTGGTTGCTTTTGAGGTGGGTCTTCATGAAGCTCATGTTGTTCTATCTGGGCCTTCTCATCCTAATGAAGCATCCCTTGTATGTGTTTCAAAACCTATAAGGTTTCTCTTGGATTCTAAAATAGTTGATAATATTTTAGGTACAGTAGATCAGCTTTCTTCTTTTGCTGCTATCTTTAGATTTTGAGGTTTTTAGTCCTCTCTTTCTAATCTTTAGGCTTGGATTTATAAGCATTGGGAGCCCATTTTAGATAGTGAGGTCCATATCTTTTCGATGGCTAAAGGTTTTTTCATAGTTAAGTTCAATTCTATTAAAGATAGGAAGACTATTTTGTGCAATCATAGTTTCTCATGGGAGGACAGATTTCCTCTTATGGCCAAACCATGGCATATGGATTTTGATCTGCTTACTAAATTATTTAACAAGGTTCCTATCTAGGTCCAGTTACCAAATCTCTCGATGCATCTCTGGCTAGATTTAGTTTATGAAGCTATTGGGGCTTCCATTGGTGATTTTCTTTATGTGGACCCAAACACTTTGGATTTCCTTCATTCTACATATGCTAGATTTCTTGTAGAGATGGATATTTCTAAGGGCCTTCCTGATATGGTCTGTTTGGATTCTTTGAGGGGCTTTTGGACCCAATAATTGGATTATGAAAGTATCCCTTTTTGCTGTAGAAAATGTCATAAGACTGGTCACATTGCTGCTCACTATTTTGCTATGAAGACTAAAACTAGTTGACCACCTTTCTGGTGGTTAGGGGCCTCTTCTAAACACTATTCTTTGGCTAAGTCTAGTGATGTGCCTCTAGATTTAGCAGCTGTATCTGCGGATCTTTCTTTAGCTGATGTTCTTTCAGTGCCGTTGTTTTAGGAGGTTCCTATTCCTTCTCTTGTCACAGTACTGGACATTCCTCGTAGTCATGTTGTGGGCCAGGACCCTTTTCCCTCTCCTGGCCCTACCCCTATTCTTCCTCATAGTTTTGTGGTGGGCCAGCTAAATTTGGTGCCTTCTCCTAACCTCTTGTGGATGGATCCACTTTTGGCTCCTTCTATTTCCAAGGAAGATCCTTCTTTGGTACCTTTGCGGGGTGCCACTATTCCATCTTTGGTCTTTGCTATCACATCCTCTTCCCTGGCTTCTAAAGTTTTAGGTTTTGGTTGTGATGGTGTAGATTTACTTTCGCAAAAGGCTACAAGTTTGGTAGAGGATGGATGGACTACAGTAAAAGGAAAAAAGGTAAAATCATCCACTCTTTTGATATGGCACTAAGGTCTCACAAGAAGGGTCCAAAAGGGAAAGTCTGACTCTCTTGGCTTTTGGCTAGTTGTCCCCTGACTCTTTTGGCCTCTTTTTTTTGGCAGTGTGTTTCTTAATGGGGTTTTAGGACCTCGGTAAAACCTATTTTTGTGGTTATTTTTATCTTGTTCAATACGTTGCCACTTTGGTCACCTTTTGTTTGGTGACTTGTTTCACCTTTGTTGTCTCTTATTGGGTTTTAGGCTCCCTTCAAAACCTGTTTGTGTGGCAGAGTAGTACTATGTTTTTTTAGATACCACTTTGGTCACTATGTTCTGTTTGGTGACCCGTTCTTCCTTACATCTATAGTTTTTTTTAGTTGAGCTTCATTGAAAATTCTTGAATTGTAAAGGGTTTCAGGGCACCTTCAAATCTTGTTTATCTTATCAGAAATTGTAGCACAATTTGATTAATATATAGTAATAATAGTCAATAATGATAATAATAATAATATATATTACTATATTATATTTAATAATAATTATTATATATAATAATATTAGTCAATAATAATGATGTCCACACTTCCCAAATTTTGGTTTCTCTCCAAAAATTTGGGTTGTGAATCTTTGGGAAAAAATGTGGTTGCCACTTTTCAAGTACCTGATCTAATATGGGCTACTTGATTTAAAATTAGGTACTCGATTAGGCTTGGTATTTTCCAAACCTGTTTGGTCAACTCAAAAAATGTGTTTGAGACAGGTTTTAGTGACATTCAGACTTTGAGTAGCCATTTGACAATATTTTTTTCATCAAAATTCAATGAAATGAAAAGGGTTTTCTTATAACACTCTCAAGATTCCATCGATATAATTGTTGTCAAATTCTGAGTTCAATAATTATTTATTAGTTAATTTTTATTGAAGATGTTTGTAAACTATTAATTGACATATTGATTTAAAAATAGCTATAACATTCAAATAGTATAACATTTTTGAAATCCAAAAGTTGCATCACATTCTATGCTTTTCCTTGTATAAGAAAAAAAATTAATTAATTTTCTAAAGTTTTCAATTAGTTAAGGTGGGCAGACATGAAAAAAAAATTATTCTGGAAAAGTTATAGTAGAAAATTCATATTTAATTATTTATGTTGAATAAAAATACCCAAAAATATGTGTCACATCTAGGCATGATTCTACTTTTTCTATCTATAATTATATTAAAAAATATTATCATTTGATTTTGATTAAGGTGGTCAGACATATGCTTACTTTTTATTTTCACCCTAAATTTTTTGATGTAGTACTACATTAAAATCCAAAATTTTGATAAATCAAATTTTTTTTCTCTAGATAATGTTGGAGTTGAGGAAAGCCAACTCCGAAGATGCCAAGATCACGTACATGCGAAACCTGTCAAAGAGAAGCCAAGAAGGGGAAGAGCATGGAGCACGGGCAAAAACCCTAAACGGACATGAGAGCCAAAAATGCAAACACAATGAGAATGTATTTACAATATGCAATATGTTATGATATTGTTGTTGGGAAAATACAATGAGAGAGAGCCCGAATATAAAGAGCTCATGGAAGCTTGTAGAACAAGCTGGAAAGTGGTAGAGGATAAGTGTGACAACTAGAAGGGAACAAACTCCCGTGTTGTCACCAACTAACCACAACATGCATTAAATATAAAATATTAAATAAATGCATTAACCTAAGTAAGCTTAAGCAATAGAATAAATAATTAAATATTAATTATTTACTCTAACACCCCCCCTTAAGTGCAACTTAGGGAAATGCCTTAAGCTCACAAAGCTAAGATGAAATGCATGATGGGTCCCGGCAATGAGGCCATTTTAGGTACCCATGTACAATGCAAGAAAAGATGCAACCTCTGTAAGCGGGGAAAGAGAGAAAACCACATGGGAGAAAACCTCCCCCAAAAAGAGGTAAGAACCTAGTGAAGAATGGAAGAAGTGTCCAACTAGGGAAATTGTCCCCTAAAACAGGAACAAGGAATGATCATGAAGAAGCAGCATCACTGAAGCATGAAGAGTCACAAATCTGTCAAACTGCTGATCAAAAGAACCTCCATGGAAGAAGAAGGCACGAACCAAGCATGTCTATATGGTAGATGATCCATCTCATCGAAATGCATAGGTAGCCAGCCACTGCAATCGCCTTGTATATAGGATCAACCACTGAATACATAGTTCACACTATCGAACCATCAAACCATGGATGCATTAGAACAACAGCATAACCCCCCCTTAATGCAGACGTGGTGTGATGACAGGCAACTGAGAAGGTGAGCCAAAATCTTTTGCAAATGAACCAAGAACGAGGAGAGAGGAAAAGAGGTACAGACACCGATAAAGACACGGTCTAACTGACTCTGCATGGGCTAATGTCGTGGAAGGGACACTCATTTGACAAAGGGAGAATGCCTAAAATAGCAAACAAATAATCCCCCCCATGGTGCTTTATGAAATAGTGCATGTACAACTGACTCAAAACAACGTTCATGATTCCCGGAATACAAAAGTGATAGTTTATCTCAGTGCGAGAATAAAAGGTGCTTCAAAATGATAGCTACAATGATCAGAAAGGAAAAAGAGCTATGACAAAAGAAAGTACACCCGAAAAGAAAGAAAACCATGCCAAGAAAATGATCCTCAGGCCTAAAACACTCAAAAGATTCACCATAGAGCAAAAACGCTAAAACTATGATAGAAAGAGTAGAGGCCAAAAGCAAAAAAAAGGACTACTTTTCTGAAAATTACATAGAACCAGCTTTCCAGAAATATAAAGTTTTCAAAAAATGGGCATGGGACCCAAAAGATATGCATTCCAGAGTCAAAAATAGGACTTCAGACTTCAACAGAAAAAATGGGCAATAAAAATGCATCAAAACCAAAAAATACCTACACCTAAATCTCCGTCTCGGAACTAGCTTTTCGACGCTTCTTTTGGATTAGAAAAATACCTCTGTATGCAAAAATTATGGCCAAAAAAGAAAAGGTAGGTCCAAAACCAAATCAGGAGACGTGCATGCAAGGTCTGATGACACAGCGCTGACGTCAGCAAGTCAGATGATTAAATTTGATGGCTTGGAGGCCGTTGCCGCAAAAAAGGGTTCCATGTGGCATAGCCACGTGGCAGTACGAATGATGATGTGGCAGGGGCCACATGGCAATGTGCCACGTGGCACGCCTGCCACGTGTCACGCCTGCCACGTGTCACGCTCAAAACAGCGCTGACGAGGAGGATCCTCCACGCTGGCGCTGACTGTACACCTATAGTGTGTCCAACTGTCACAAGTGGCACTGAGCTGTCACAGGCAGAGCGGGGCTGAGAGTTTCGACGGAGAGTGTGCAGACCGGTGGCGGACGGAGCTGCCGGCGGAGGCAGAGCTCTGCACGAGCGGCGGGCGAGGCAACGGCGGAGGTCGAGCAGCGACTGAGCTGCCAGTTATTGAGGAGCCGTGGGCAGAGCACGGGTGGCCCCGCGGTGGCCGGTAGGCGGTGCCACGATGGCGCGCTCTGCAAAAATCTTTTTTATTTTTTATTTCCCAAAAATCGCAATAAATGCATCCGTACAGCTCTGGAATGAAATTTTTTTGCCTCTCGGAGCTCTGTCTCCAAAATCGACAAGTTTTATATGAATCCTGACTGCAAACAGACTTTCGGATCCAATGGTGATGTCTGTTCGGTCCCAAAGTGCTTCAAAAAATCGTTGATCCCCTGATTTGAAGAAAATTTGCACAAACAAACTAGGGTTTGTGACTTCAAATCACAGCTTCAAAATTTCTTCAATGAAGCTGCAGAAGGAAGGCTCTGATACCATGTTGGAGTTGAGGAAAGCCAACTCCGAAGATGCCAAGATCACCTGCATACGAAACCTGTCAAAGAGAAGCCAAGAAGGGGAAGAGCATGGAGCACGGGCAAAAACCCTAAACGGACATGAGAGCCAAAAATGCAAACACAATGAGAATGTATTTACAATATGCAATATGTTATGATATTATTGTTGTGAAAATACAATGAGAGAGAGCCCGAATATAAAGAGCTCATGGAAGCTTGTAGAACAAGCTGGAAAGTGGTAGAGGATAAGTGTGACAACTAGAAGGGAACAAACTCCCGTGTTGTCACCAACTAACCACAACATGCATTAAATATAAAATATTAAATAAATGCATTAACCTAAGTAAGCTTAAGCAATAGAATAAATAATTAAATATTAATTATTTACTCTAACAGATAAGGCTGAGTACTTTAGAAATTACATTCAATTTCCTATAGATTCTTTTGTTACAAATTTTTGATATAAATCCAATGATTACTTTAAAATTATGTGTCAAGTTAACATAACCCTGATTTGTTGGTTTTTCACTACCACTTAAGGCCATAGTTTGGTTGACTATGATCTTGTACATACCCTCATAAAGATCCATTATAGAGGCATTCTTCTTTGTCATGGGAGCAGCAATATTTTTAGGGGTGACATTATCTCCCAAGTAACCATAAGAAGTAAAAACATGGGTTACTAGACTAGGAAGGGAATCAACAACAAAAGATTCAAGAGTCTAGGTCAACTCATTTAATCAAGATGACACAACCATAATATTTTTCTTTGGATTCTCAATACTGAGGGCCTTGTATTTAACTTTCCTTAAGGGTTTGACTTTTGTGGACTTGGGAGAAGGAAGAGTTTGGGCTATGAAGTGGATAGGGGTAAAGTTAGGTTTATTTGATTCCACAAAGAGAAATAAGTTAGGTCTAGCATGAGGAGTTAGGGCAACATAGAAGTTATAAAGATAGAGAATAAGCCCCTAATGAATGGGGAAACTATCAGAATTACAATAGGAAAGGTAAACTCTAAGAGGGAGGAGGGGTGAATCAGTGGTTTAAAATTTAACTCATAAAATATTCACCACACATCCATCTCACATATTCAATAAGTAAACTGAAATACCATGTAAAACATATACATCTAAAGTATGTAAAAAAGTAAGAATTCACACATATATGACACAAGATATGATTACCCAGAAACCCTCTAATGAGAAGGTAAAACTAGGGTGGGGATGACACCCACAAATCTTCACTACTGCAGTAATAAAGTGTATCCAATGAAGGTTACAATGTTTGTTCATGAACCATGGTCTACCCTATGAAAGGTATGCCCAGTTAAAATCTTACAAAGACTGTTAGGTCTCACCCTTTTAAAGGATTTCAACACCCTATTAGAAGTGTGCCTAGTTAAAGGACTTCAACTCACAATTAAGTAAGTGCCTGGTTAGAGGATTTCAATACAGCCTATTAGGACTACTCTATTAAGAGATTTAACTAATTCACTTATTAAAATGTCTCAATAATGATCCTATGATTAGCACTCTAATGTTTGATGATAGATCACCTCTATTCTATCGTGTACTTGATCCTTCTTTATTAGATGTCTCTATATTGTTCACTACTTCCTTCCACTATTCTCCTTTAACTGATTTTGTAATTCAATTCAGATCATAATGCCTTGGTCACCACGAATGTCCTGGTTTGTGCATGCAAAACTCTCCTTGATCATTCATTCATTCCCTCTCTACTCATAAGAAGTTTAGGGTTTTTTCCTCCTTAAGAAGACTTAGGTGACTTAGGGTTAGGTATGAATCAACGGCTATGATTCATCCATATTGCCACTTAAACCTTCCCTTTACCTAATTGGTTGCATGTAATACATAGGGATTCCCACTTATGATTCATCCTTATCAAAAAAATATTGTAATTCAATCCTTAAGTTGGCCCAAAAAATGATTTACATAGTAGTTAGTGCCAATACAAATGACTATGAAAAAACTATGTTACTTGGCATTTGAAGTCCCTAGTGCTCGACACATATTGTGACTTCAATACTATCAGTTGACATCTAAATGACTTGGCATGTACTACTTTCTCAGCTCCTAAATCACTTGGCACATATTTTCTTCTCTACATGTGAGTGCCTCGGCATATGAGTGACTTGGCACTCATTGTTTACTCAACATGCACTAACTTATATGTTGTACTCGGCATATGTTGCTTGTTTGACATGAAACAAGTAAATGACTTAAGTGTATGTATACTCACCTGTCAAAACCAATCTGAAATTAACAATCTCCCCCTTTGACATGAGTGTCAAAAACACTTGATCATACATTAATACTCTTATTCTTACATGCATAACATAAATTATTATTCGACTTCTATACAAAATTTCAAAATATAAAATTTTTGCAACATGACTTATACATTAAAATCTCATAACTCCCTCTAAGTTTTTTGATATGTTGTGTACTATACTCTGTATCAAAATCTTTCTCTTTCTGAGTAGATTTGCATCAACTAATTCTTTTTCTTTGCTTTCTTTCTCCCCCTTAGCTCTTACTCCCCCTTTTTGACACTAACAATGTATTTGTCCAAAAAAGATTTATGGACCTCAAGTATAATTTTAAGAGCTGCATCCTAATTATCACAAGCTACCTATAAAGACTTAATTTAGATGGCCAGCTTGCCAGCAAGGTGTACTAAGCCATCTAATGTAGAATGAATGGGGACTTTCTTCATAAGTGTTTCTGCATAGCCTAGCTCCTTGTGTAAAATTTTCATGTGAGGAGTCCATGTAGACTAGATGCTGCTCAATTTAGTGCTTATATTTGCCTTATTTACTTGTAATGTTGCTAACTATCTTTGGGATTGTAGAAGGGTCCTAAAGTGTTTCTCACTTTGAGCTGGAGACATTGGAATTTTTTCTTTGGATGACTACATTTGACTCTCCAAACTCAAGATTTGATTCATTATCTCCTATGTGAAGAGTGTGTGATTACACAATTTGGTGTATAGAGAGAAAATGTTCTCTAGTACCTTCTTCACACTATCTATCTTAGTTGCCAATGCAACCTATGTTAGTGCAATATCACTAGATATCTTTTCATTCACTTTATTTTGAAACTTCTTCTTAGACCATTCCAAAAGTTTGAAATTAGTATCCAAGTCTATATCACTTACTCTTTCCATTGTATTGGTCAATTTTTCAATGGTTGGCTTTGTTTAATTTAGAGTAGGTAGACTGAATGCATCTAAAAAAATGTCTTTGATCTTAATCAAATCTTGCTTCTGCCTATGCTCCCTTCCAAGAAGTTCTTGATGTTTCTTCCTTGCTAGGGCCTCCTGTAGTATACCCATCTACTCAATTGTTATTAATGCATAGTCAAACTTGGGCAATACAATTTCTTCATCTATGAGAACATCTCCATAAGTAATTACCTCTTCTATCTTAGATGAGCTAGGACTCAACATTGAGAATTGCAAAGGTTTTGCATCTATGCTCGGCCTCTGAAGAGTTTGATTGGAAGGAGTTCTAGAGTTTGGTAATGTCACTATTGCTTGAATTGCTACTAGCTCCTTTGGCTTGGGTGTCAAACTTGTTTCTTTAGACTTGTCCTTTTTTTCCTCTTTGACTTTAGTTACACCTTGATCCTACGCTAGAGGTGTGGGAGTATCTACTTAACCTACTTGGCTATGTGTCCCATCATTGACTGGTGTGTCCACCTTGTCTTCTCCAACTATCTCAACCTTGTCTTTTTCAAGTTCTTGTGCATTCTTAGAGATTGGAGTGCCTTCCATGAGTGTACTAATAGTGCAACTTTCTATCTCCTTCTTTGATATACAACTAAGGGTTGTGAAGGTTGTACACTTGTGACTAGAGGAGTGATTGTAGCTAGTTCTTGTATTTTTACTTCCTCCCCTGTAGTCATAGTCTCTGACTTCTGAATTTTATCTACACTTCCAATATAGGGTTGTCAGATAATTTGGCCTATAGTGTAGATTGGATAAGTATCCTTTTCAAATCTTCCTCTATTAGGGGATTGATATTCTGATCACTGAGATCAAAAACATCCTTTATTTTATAGTTTCAATGTTTGTACTTATCACCTGTGGAGGGCTAGCACTCGACATTTGTGTATCTTTTATACTTTGTTCTAGTGGCTAGTGGCTACTCTTCTTTAGTTGTTTCCTGATTATCAATATCCATATTAATGCCTCCCTCAACTATGCCTTGATCTTTATCATCTTCTTCATCATTTCCTACCTCAATAGGTTCTTGGTTAGTATCTTTGACTCTGGCTAGTCCATATGTAATCTTCCACATTTATTTGGACTGATGTACAACATCTTCTATGTTGTTCTATAATATGCTAAATGCTCTATACTTAGGTACAAATCAGACATCATATTTCTTTATGGCTTTAGACATTTCAGCCTTACTAAGCTCTAGCATAACTTGTTCAAGGGATATCTCCATAATTTTTCATTCTATGTTCAAACAATAATGCCATTTTTTCTTAACACTTTCATATAAACTCTTAGGTATGGAGTTTGCAATTTCTAGAGGATCCTTCTTGAATGTAGTCATCATTCTATATATTTCCTCCTCTATATGATTCTTCTCAATCTTTCTAAGATTATCAAATTCAACATGAGAGAAACTTGACAAATCAACATTGTTTCTAATGTTCTCACATAAATTATCTAGGTCTGAAGAGGGACTGTGACTCACCACTTGGAATTGGTTGTTGTCATTAGATTCAGTCTTCTCCTCATCAAATTTAGGCTGAGAAACATACTTTCTTCTTGGTCTTTTATGTTCTCCAACTTCCTACTCTTTAGGCTTGGCTACCTCTTTAGCCTTCTGTGTAGTGACTCATGTACTAGGCCTTGTGGTAGGTGATGTTGGTTTGGGCTAACTAGGTTTTGCGACCTTCTTTAGTTTTGTCACTACTTTTTTCTTTGCCTTTATTTTCTTCTTGTCAATAGGAGTAACTGCTTCCACAGCTTCTTCTTCCTTGGCACCTTCTATAGTTTCTATTTTCTCCTCTTTTTGATCCTCTCCCTAACATTATGTCAGTGCCAATGGTGCTTAAGCATGTGTGTCTTCTTCTTCTTCCTTAGCTCCTTCACCTAATTTTCCTTTTAGTTTCTTCACCATTTTTTTCTTCTTCTTGATCACAGAAGTAGTCTTCAACTCCATAGTTAGTTTTGCTTTGGCCAATTCATAATTTCCAAATGCTTTGGCTTCTTTGTCCATTTCTTCTACATGTAATTTTATGATTGCTACAGAGGCCTCATCAACATTGATCTCACAACCTAATGGTTGTAGGCATCTCACTCTGGGAATTTTTCCTTGAACATATGTTTGATCAATATCAACTACAAAGAAAACATCATCATAATGTTGTTGAATACAATTGATTAATTATGTATTTTCTTTGATGTTACACAAAATGTCATATCATTACCAGTCAGTGTATGCCAAGCTCATTTGGGTATTGAAGATAGTTTTTTGTGTCTATTGAGCATTCCAGACTTTTCCTAGTTTAGAAGACAATATCTACTAAATTCACTTAGGTGCCAAAGGAAAGTTTGTGAAAAGTGAGTGTTAACCAAGATCACTCAGTTAATGAAAGAAATGGTGGATGGTGGAATTAGAGTTAAATGAGCTCACTTGGTTATCAAAGGAACTCTGTGAGTATGTAGTGTTGATCAATTTCACTTGGTTAATACAAGAAAATCATTTCTGAGTTAGCATCTACCTAGCAAGGTCGACTAACAAAAGATTTTCTTATTTTTGTATATTGAGGTTAATTGATTTGTCTGTTGGTTCTAGCTGACTAAGGATATGAATATTAATTATTCTAAGTTATATTCTAGCTGACTTGACAATATGAAAGATATAAATATATGGTCAAGTTGAGATTTAGAAAGTGTGAATGCATGGAGGATAATTGAAGATTTGATGATGCTAAGAGGAAGTGAATCAGAAAGATTTAAGAAGAATATCCTTGTAGAGCTAGAAAGATATATTTGATCAAGAAGGATCAAGTATACAAGCCAAAATTGAGATCTATAATCAACAATTTAGTTGCATCTAAAATCAAGTCATGTCATTGTTACTCTCTAACCATTGTAGTAGTGATCTAAATCTCTTAACAAAGTTGGCCTAACAACTATTTGTAAATCCTCTAACAAGGTGACATTTCTATTGAACTATCCAAAGACCTCTAACATGGCCACTCCTAATAGGGTGATTGAATCCTCTAATAGAATCACACCTAACATTGTGTTTTGTAACCTTTTCTCCTAATAGGGCTCACTTGAGAAGAGTGAAAATTAGTAACTAGTTGCAATTGGCATTTTTTCTCAAATTAAGTTTCCACATTAAATCTTGGTGTCAAATGTGTTCATGTTATTTCTCTTATGTGTTTGAAACTAAGTTAAAGTAATAGTAATCACAAATAATAGCTTAATATTTTCATGTTAAGTATTTTCCAAACATTTTTAGTGTTTACCAAGCTACAACATTTTTCTATGTGTTTTTCGAGCATCAACATAGTTCAATTTTTAGAGTTTATTTTGTATTGACATCTAAGGGATTTGGGATTTATTTTAGTGGTAATTGATTCACCCCTTCCATCTCAATTATTCTTCTTTTATTTCCAATAATTGGTTTTAGATCTTTTGGTGCTTGTAGAGAAGGTTTCAAGGACCTAAGTTAAAGATCATGATATCATACAGAAGAGAGATTCCCAGGTTGAACTGAGACAACTTTGCAGCATGGAAAGGACTTATGAGGTTACATCTGGTAACTATCAGTGATTCAAGTTATATCTTGATATTGAATAAAAAATTCCCACAAGAACATTACTAGTTAAAGATATTTCTAAAAATTTAATTCATAACATCATGATGATTGACATTGCATCTTCTCTTAATTATGTTGAATTTGATGAAGTCAAAAGTTGTACTATAGCTGATGAAATGTGGACCAAATTGAAAGACATATATGGAGGAGATGACAATGTAAGAAGAGCTAAAGAAGAAATTCTTATATGAAAATTTGATTAGATGAAAATGAGAGATGAAAATATTGCAAAATATGTGGAAAGAATCAAAGCAAGTTTGAGTGCAATCAAAGCATCTGGAGGAGACATTGATAAAAAAAAATAGTTGTAAGAAAGGTACTCAAAACCCTTCTTCCTATCTATGCAGTTAGAATATCTACTATTCAAGAAATGAGATGTGATCCAAATAGTAATATATAACTTTGGATGCTCTAGTTGGAAGATTGATAGCTTTTGAGTTGGATAATTATGATAACTATGTTCCTAGTTCCAAAGGTATTGAGTCTGCATTTGAAGCCAAACTCTCACTCAAGAAAAAGAGTAAGAAATCAAAGGCCAATTAATCAAGAAGTGAAGAAGAAGAAGAAAGTTATGACAATGATTTTGAAGTTGTTGAAGCCCTACTTGTAAGGAAATATTCCAAAGGCAGAGGAAAGTACAAAGGTAAGATTAGTCTAATCTAATTTTCTTGTGAAGAAGTTGTTCACATTATTGCAAGGTGCTCAAATAGAGAAAATAAGGATGAAAAGAAAAGTAATAAGTACAAAGGAAAGCAGGAATTCAAAAACTACAAGGACTACAAGGAAAAAGGTAAGAAATCTTATTTTATTCCTAAAGATTCTGATGATAGTGTTGTTGAGATGGTATAGATTGTCGTAAAAGATGAATCTAATGATGAAGGAGATAAAATGGCACTTACCTCTCATGTTAGAAAAAATGATACATGGATTATTGATAGTGGCTGCTCACATCATATGACTAGAGACAAACCAAAATTTTAGAACATGGAATATTATGATGGTGGTAGTGTGAGATTTGGAAACAATGAACCTTGTTGCATAAAAGGAAAATGATGTATCTCTTTGACCAATGAACTTAGATGTGACAATACTTATTAGGTTTAAGGAATAAAGCACAACCTACTAAATGTGGTGCAGTTGAATAACATTGGATTCAAGGTAGAATTTATGAATGGGAAGGCCAAACTACTAGATGGAAAAGGAAATCTTCTTAAATTTGGCAAACAAATAAAAGGTAACCTATTCTATCTTGATCTCACTGAAAGTTCATGTTATATTGCTCAAGTATTAGAATGTTGGTTATGGAAAAAAATATTATGTCATGCGAACTTTGATAATCTAGTTAAAATAAGAAAAAACAAAAGAGTAAGAGGTATTCCTAGCTTGAAGAAACCTGATATGAATCTATGCAAAAATTGTCAAATTGATAAAATGGGAATGACTAGTTTCAAAAGCAAGAACTATCATTCTAAAGAAGTCTTAGAGCTTGTGCATATTGACTTATGTGGATCTATTGGAATAGAGAGTTACAATGGAGATAATTTTTTCATTATTTTTGTTGATGACTATTCTACAATAATGACTGTAATGTATCTAAACGAAAAATATGAAGCTTTTCAAAAAATCAAGTGGTATCTGACAAGAGTAGAAAAAGAAACTAGAAAGAAGTTGTAATGTTGAAGATCAAACATAGGTCACAGTGAATCCATCTCCAATGAATTCAATGAATTCTTCATTGAAAAAGATATTAAAAGACAAGTATCAGCCCCTGGTACACCTCAAGAGAATGACATAGATGAAAGAAGGAATAGATCCATCATGGATTGTGCAAGAACACTAATGATAGAAAATAATAATGCAATCAAATACCAAAAGGAAGCAATCAACACTACAATACATACCTTGAAAAAAGTACAGTTGAAGAAAGACTCAAATCAAACTCCTTATGAAGTATGGTATGGCTACAAACCTAATGTAAGTTACTTGAAAATATTTGGTAGTAAATGTTATGTATTGAAAGAATCTAGGAAAGGTAAATTTGATGTCAAAGGTGATGAAGGCATATTGCTAGGATACTCCTATAGAAGTAAAGCATATAAGCATTTGAATTTGTCTACTCATAAAATCATAGAAAGTGCACACATGAGAATTGATGTGTTTGTAAAAAAGATTGAAGAAGAAAGCAACAAAGAAGCTGATCTTTATAGAAGATCTTTTTGTTGGAATTCACAAGTGGGAAGAATACTTCTGAGGGGGGGAGGATAGGGGGGGCGGGGGGTGAATAAAAATTACCAAACTTTAACCTCTAAAATTGTTTAATTGAAATCAATCACATGCATCTAACACTTCTAATTAAAATGAAAATAAAGGCATGAATAAAAAATAGATAACACAAGATTTGATCACCCAAAAACCCTCCAAAATGAGAAGGTAAAATTGGGGAGGGGATGACACCCACAACTTATCACTATAGCAATATGTAACTTATCAAGGTTACAAAGTTTGACCATCATCAATGATCTTCCTTGTGAAAGGCATGCCTTGTTAAAGGCTCAACACTCTGTTAAAAGTGACCTATCTAAAGGATTTAAAAACATTCACTTGGAATGTCACCCTATAAAAGGATTTACAATATGGTTGTTAAACCAACCTATCTTTATAGGATTCTCATTCTCCTAATACAATGGCTAGAAAGTATAGTAGAATGTGATGATTTGATGACTTACAATCTTCAATTGTTGATTTTAGACCCTTGTTCTATCCAATATAATTTGATCCTTCTTGATCTGATATAACTCTATTCGAAGTGTTGATACTCTATTCTGATCAACTGATTCTACAATGCTATCCTTCTTCTAAGTTTTTACACCTATTTAAACTTCATTAACATTCTCTCCTTGCATTTCTATACCATCCATTCATCACTAAATTTTGGGGTTTTGACCTCCTTAAAAAGTTTTTGAGACTTAGGGTTAGGTATGAATCTACGATTGAGATTCATCCATCTTTCCAGCTCAATTCTTTCCATTTTTTTGATTGGTTTCATGTTGATTGCATAGGGAATGTAATAGATTCGATCTTATCTTTTAGATCCTTTAAGATTCATCTTGAGTTAGGTCAAAAATAGTTTACATCTTAGTTTGTGAGGGCACAAACTATTATGTTGAGTCTGTGTTACTCAACACTTATGTTAGAAATGCTTTAGAATAACTGAGAGGGGGGGTGAATCAGTTATTCAAGGTCCAAATGTTCAATTCAAAATTTTTCACTAAGTAAAGTGTGCCCATCAAATTGTTCAATCATTCAAGCTTAAACATTCCTATTTAGCAGGTTACTATAAATCAACATTCAAGCATAACACATGACACAGTGATTTACATAGAAACCCAATTTGGGAAAAACCACCAGTAACATGCTACTCAATTCTCACTCTTCTAAAGTGATGCCTTGTGAAAGTCTTGCCATGTTAAAGGCTATAACACACTGTTAAATGTGACTTGGTTAAAGTATTTAACCACCCTATTAAAAGTGGGTCTGGTTAGAGGACTTTAGAAAATTCACTTGGAATGTCACCCTATTAAAGGATTTACAAATGGCTATTAAACCAACCTAAGTCCATAGGATTTCCATTTACCCTAACTGATACAATTGCTAGAGAGTAACAATAAGGGGTTTTGACCTAATTATAATATAAAACTTATCTTGCAGATCTCAGATCACTTCTCAACTCATAACTCTTTATCTGGTTTTCAATCTTTACACCTCTGATAGCTTGTTCACCCTTCAAGCTTTGTCTCCTTGAGTCTCCATGCTCAATGTACTAGTGCAATCATCTCTCTTGACCACTTATCGAAGTAAATTCTCTGTACTCTGTTCTTCCTTCTCCTTGAAACCATTCAACCACTTCACTATTTGGCACTCTAGCAACACTTGCTTCATGGTTTTTGATTCCTTAAATAGAAGTTTGGAATCCTCTTTCCTGCTCAATTTTTTCCTCCTTTAATTTCAGTTTAGATGGATTAGGTAGGATTCATTAAATCTAACCCACATTTTGTTTCATCTAGAAACATCTTGAAGAATCCTCTTGAATTCGCTCAAAAATAGTTTACATAGAATTTTGTGCCACTAGCTCATCATCCTTATCCTCCATCAATTTCACAAAATTTTAGGTAACAACTATGTCAACTCAAATATGGTGAATCTATGATTTTTCACATAATGTAGAAACTCAACAGTATTGAAAAATTGGCACTCGGCACACACTGTATTACCTAGCACCCACTGTGAATTCACTCAGCATTCACACTTTACTTGACACTCACTAGGATTTTATGATGGTTAGCTCCAACTAAAAATTTTCTCAGCTTGAACTAGCTTTCTTGGCACCCACTAATGAACTTAGTTCAAGCTTTGTAGTTAACCTTATTATAACTTATACTTCTAGTGTTTCTAGGTGTGACCAACCTTTGTATCTTGGAGTATGTTAACAATATATCATTTAACTATTGTCTTAGCTGATGCTTGCACTTCATCATAAAACCATAACTCAACCTTTTCCTTAGGTACTTTTGTTACATCTAGTTGATCAAATCCTCTTCATCAATCAACTAAGTGATAGTACTTAGATCTTATAAGCAATTTTCATTCCTAAATTTAGCAGGTTTGACATCAAGGACAAAACAATGATTGAAAATATTTTTTATCAACTAACTTCCTTCATTGCATCAATCTCCCTCTTTGATCTTCAACAATGATATTTTCAATTAGATTTCCAACAACATACTGATTGCTGATGCTCTGCTCATATAGAAATTTAGTCTTGCTTGGCTCCTATAGTAATTTAGTCTTCCTTGGTACCTATACTTTACTTAGCACATATACTGGCTCTACATCAATTGTGACTTGTTACTTGAAACTTGTTCAACACTATCTATCTATTTAGCATCTATTGTAACTCGCCACCTATTGAATTTTTGGCTCGGCATATACTATAGCTCGGCATCTATATTATACTTAGCATCAACTTAGAAATTTCTTTAGTGTGTTGACACTCAATTATCAAAACCAATCTGAGACCAACAATCTCCCCTGTTGACATGAGTGTCAAAAACACTTAACTAAAAATTATGAATCTAATCTCTATGAGTATAATATACGTCTTGTTTGGTATATGTACAAAACTTCAAAACTGTTCAAAATTTGTTGTGCAAATACCTTAAAATTTGTATCTCCCCTTGACTTGATGTGCCAATGCTGTATCCAAAACTTCTCATGCTAGATTTGTCTCATGTTGATTATGCTTTTCCTTTTTTGTCCTGTTATATCTACCTTGTTTTTACTCCCCCTTTCACACATCTTTCCTTGCATTTACTGTATCATTTTGGCTTTATCTCCTTATCCAGTTTTGTCTTCTCCTTGAAACTCAAAATTTTATTATCTCCCCTAATTTAGTGTATCTATATGCACCCTAAAATGGTCAACTAGACTATGGGCCCCCATTATTCAATTTATCAAATTTCCTGAATCAATGGTTTGTAATATTTTATTAAATCAATTTAAATCAATTTCCTTGATCAAATTCAATTCTTTTTATTTTTAATGTCAATCATTTTATCCTAAGTCTTATTTAATTAAGATAAAATCTCCCTTTTAATTAAATCAAATAAGTACTCATTTAATTAAAAGAAAACCTCTCTTTTAATTGAATAATTCATCTACATTTAATTAATTAAGAGAAAACCACTCTTTTAATTTAATTAAATATTTCCTATTTAATTAAAAGAACTTGCTCCCTTTTAATTAAATAAAAATCTCACATAAATATCTTTTTTTGATGAAAAAGGAAATAAAATAAATAAAAAATTAAATAAATCTTTTTTTAATTTTTTAAGTGTGATTCCATCTAATTTTCCTCCTCTTTTCTCCCACATGAAAAAGGAAATAAAACAAATAAAAACTTAATTAAATCTATTTTTTATTTTCTCTACACTTAATGTGGGAGTTATCTTTTTCCTCTTTCCACTTTCTTCTCCAACACTTCTCTTTTCTCATTGGTGGAATTTTGTGTCACATGAATCAAACTCTATTATCCCATATTGGTTATGATAAGCCTCTCACTTCCATATTTTCGTTTATAAGGGACAGCCCTCTCCTCATTTTGGACATCCATTATTATGCTATTGTTATGCTACAAGTTTGGAGAGCAATTTTTGAAGAAAGAGTTTGAATACTAAATCTTTTTGTGAAGAACTTCTATCTTCTTGTCTTTTTCTCGCATGCATCCATGGCTTCCATCATGAGTTTTTATCCTTGCATTTTCATATTAGCTTAGATCCATATTTGTTTTCATAGGTTAGTATTGCATTATTATTACATTTCCTTTCTTGCATTGTTATCATTTAGATTAGTTTTCATCTCCATTTTGATGCATATTGGATCCTTGAATCTCTTGTTTCATGGTGTACTAGCATAAGCATAAACTAGGTCAAACTAAGGGCCTCCATTATAAACCCTTGCACTTGATGAATAGAGAGCTATGAGTCGTCATTCGAGAACTTGTTCTTGGGTAATCTTGGATATAATGACTCATAGAAGTGTGCTCACATTTTAGGCATACATTTTTGGCACCCACCATGGGGCAACCCACCTTTACTTGCTGGTTTTGGACATTTTTAGATCTAACCCCCTTGTACAAATTTGTTAGAGACAAAAAATTCTTAAATTTGAAATATTTGATCATATCTTCCAAATAGCTAGGTATTTTGATCTGAATTTTCCTTTACAAGGTGGTGACATCTCCAAGAAGCTTCGGTCCAATTTTCATATTTTTCTAAGGTATTTTCAAATTTTGATGATTTTTCCTTGATTTTTCATGAAAAATATTTTTTGGGAGCAAAATAGCACATTTTTTAGAAAAAATTGCATTTTTGGAAAGGAATCTAAATTATAAATAGTGTTTGTTCTTTTTATTTTTATTTTATAGACAATATTAGGGCTCAATAATTTGATTTGTAAAAACTAGTCTGTTTTGATAAAATGGCTTCCTAAGGCACAAATTAAAATATTTTTTCAAAATTCTAATATTTTTGGAAAGATCTCTAATTTTTGATAGGGGCCTATTTTTTGTATTTAGAGTTTTGGATCTGAATTCATATCATATAGGTCCAATCTTTATCACTAGGTCAAAAATTAATTTAAAAAAGGGCATTTAATGAATAGCTTGCATTTAATTTTTACAATGGATTAATGCATGATGTGAGATTTCATTTGGGTTATTTTTTTATTATTATCACTCTTCAAAATCAGATTTTTAGATGTAACCCTAGTTTTGCATAAGTTGGATATATATTGCATACCTTGTGTTTGCTTGTTTTGTTTGCTATTTTATTCATTGCGAGCAAGCATTCAAGTGTAAATAAAAGGTACAAGAAAGAAAAGATACATTGCAAGGATTACAAGGTACTTTGTTTGATCTCTATAACATTTGAATTTGGAACTAAGATGAGCATATCATGTGTTTGGCTTAAGTGCTTTTACTTGCTTTCATAGATTCACACTTCATTTGGTGCTCTAAAATTGGATCTAGATTTTCTTTCATACATTTGTATTTCACATAGTAATTAGGCCCCATGAACACTATTTGGGAGATCTTGAGAGACTAAGCTTCATTCGCTTGCTTTACATGTGAAGCTCCTCTTGACAAAGGATCTCCTTGTAGTTAGGGAAGGATATTTGTTATTATCTCACTATTCTACTTGGATTTGTCCTCAACATTCATTAGTCCTTTCTCTTTTGAGATTGGTGGTATTTCTTGTTGAATTTTTCAAATAGTTGGTGAGGTGATTTCAAATTAGCATGTCAAAAAAAAAAAATTTCTATGTTTGGGTAAGATGAAGAGGCTAGAGTTGTATGCTCTATTCCCTTTTAGGTACATCAAAAACTTAGAACCCCTAAATCCAAACCAAATCCCCATGTGGTACAATTTTGTGAGTCTTCTTTGATTAGAGAGGGTTTATAGTAGTGGATAGTCCCTTTATTGGGTCAACCATGTAGATGGAACCTCAAGCAGTAATAGCTATTTTTGATGTGGTAGTAGCAACTGCTATATAAATGTCCTTGTGGGGGAAATCTTCACAAGTATAGTGTTTTTTTATGCTATTAGATCTCTTTACTATTTCCAATTGATTAAATTCTCTAAATATATCAAAACCCTAGTGCATGAGAATTGGATTTTGCCCACTCTAGATTGCAAAAGTTTCAAAGTTGAACATTACTAACAACCATAGTGCTGCCAAATTTTCTTTTCTAAGACTATGTGTTTGATTGGAAAATATTTTGAGAACATACACAGTAGTGGTTCTAGGGATTAGATTGATACTATGACACTATTCTTGTTCACGTGCAAGGTTGCTTTGTCCCTTGCTCATTGTTTGAAGACATTTTTTTGAAATTTCTGATTGCTATCTTGTGTGCTTGGTTCATGATTAATAATCTATTGATACACCTAGTTGGACATTTAAAATGAACAAAATCTAAGTTTCTAAGTCTAGACTTTATGATCAAACTACTTTGTTGTCCTATTATTTTCAATCTGCCTAGGTTGATCCAGTTTAGATGAGGCTACTTACCTCATTATTAGAAGCATGTTTGCACCTTGGGTTATTATGCTTTGACCTCTTGAATTAGTAATCATTGATTTTACAAGAGACTGCGTACATACATATGTTGATCCAATTCTCTTTTTTGAAAAGCCATAACTCATCATAGTACTCACCTTCACTTGAGAATTGATCTCTCACATTAGAAGAATTTGATTCCACCTCAAGCTAAAAAACATGAAATGAAAAAGCCTCACCAAAAGATGATGCATAATGCCCCAAAAAGCTTTCATGAAGATTTGATTGTTGTACATGATCATGGTCAACTTGTAGCCATAGAGATGCATCATTCATCATGGGGTCAACCCTTGAATATATATTTTCTCCATTTCTTTCAAGAAACCAACTATCATCAAACATGCCATGAATTCTATTCTTTCCTCTTTCCAAAGGGCCATCATATGTTTCATAATTTCTCCCACAATCCAAATCAGCAACACTATGTATAGATAGATGAAAAGGAAAATTGTCAATAAATACTTAATTTTGCATCTGATTTGAACAAATACTTGAGACATCATTGAAGAAATAACCTGGCTTGATTAATGACAAGAATGTGTCTCTGATTTCTTCATCTGCATTAAGAATTGCATTCTCCAACACATCATCTAAGTCACTGTTAGATTGAAAGTTAGCTTCATATTTATTTGTCCCAACAAGAAATTTAGAAAAGGTGTCTTTATCGAGAGGTAACTTTGTCTCATCTCCATGAAGAATTGAATCACCAATCAAAGGGCTGGTTTGAGAGAGATCTTTTGGCTTAAGATATAACAAAAATTTTCCAATGATTTCTTCTTGTTGATCAATTGATGTCCTTCTCCATGCTTCAGCTAGATAATTTACAAACTGAGTGCTAATTTTAGCATCTTCATAATGAGAAAGAAGCTTTTCTTCATGCACTTTCACCTTGTCATAGTTACATATTTCATCATCAAATGCAACAAGTCTTTGCATGGCCTGATTATCAGTTTCCAAGAACAAGGAATCATATTCATTCTTCATAAAAATAGGAGGTTCATTTTTAGACCGCATGTCATTCTAAATCTTTTCATCAAGAAGATTTTTAAAAGAAAGATGATCAATCTCAAATGTGAAAGATTGAAATTCTAGAAGTAAGTTGTCTACTTCTTCACCAATAGGAACTTCTGAAACAAGAAGACTATCAATATCCTTGAAACTAAAACTTTCAAGAAGTGGGAAAAAATATTTGAATGCACCTCCATTAAAATCAGCATTATCTACTGCTGCAATATCCTCAAAATGGAAAGATTCAAGAAAAGGATCTTTTTTAGCATTTACATTCAAAGAGTCAATACCCTCACAATCTTTTCTAACATTTAAAGATTCATTTTCAGACAAAGAACCTTGAGAAAGTATTTCAATAGAATCTTCAGGCAAGGAACAACCACCATGATCTTCAACTATAAAACTTTCTACATGAGATGAAGAAAGATCTTGAGATGAAATTTGACCATTATTGCTTACCCTTTCTCCATTGTTGGCACATATATTCTCATCCATTGAAGTTGGATCAATAGGAGGTTGGAGTAACTCTGGCTGTACCTCTTGTTCACTCATGACAAGGAGATTGAGATACATAGGTGAAACTAAAATAATAGGAGGTTCATCATCATCTTCCTTCAAATGCTCCTTCAATCGAGCCACTTCCTCTTCAAGATTTTTCAAGTGTTTTAGCTTATGAAATCTTTCGTAGAGGCCTTTCCATAGTAGCCAAGATCTTACATCATCTTCAAAGCTTATTTTTTCTTGGATACCTTTAGAAATACTTCCTCTAAATCTATCCACAAAATCACATAAAACTTTACCTTCAATTTGACAAAGCTCCAGGAGAGAAGGGTTTGGCCTTTGTTTTCTCATGACTTCAATATTCGACATGGTCTTTGTATAGAGTCACCAATCTCTTACACACAGAGATAATTATAAAATTGAGGAAGCAAATGTTAGGCACTTAAACCTTCACTTTGATTCCCCAGTAGAGTCACCAAAAATCTATTAGTGAACAGATTGTCCTTTGAGAAAATGCATGCAAATCTAACCCTGAGTGCCCAAGTGAAAGGACAAATCAACACCAAAATAGTTTGACAGGTTATCATGAGATTGATAACCTTCCTCTAAATTTTATGAGGTACAACTCCCCATATGAGATGTTCAATGAATTGAATATGAATACTTTTAACTAGAAAGCACAAAAGGATATCAAGCATCTATCTATAAATACAACATAGATGTTGAAACCTAATAACTAAAAAGAAAGGAAAACAAAGAGTAGCAGATGACACAAGGTTCATTTGTTGAATGTTGCATTACATAATGAAAATGAAAACATGTTTTCCATCCTCTTGAGAGAATTAAAATCAGAGCTTTAAAATCAGCATAACAAGGAAACAATGATATCAAAATGTAATTTCAGAGAAAACTGACAATGACATAAAGATCATGACTAGTGGAAGGAAAAACACACTATAATCAAAGTTTTAATGTGCTTAACCTCCAGCCTCCCTTCCTTGACTATAAAAGACCATAAAGACTAATTTACACATTACAACCAAACCATTATTTAAAGAAAAACAAAAACTCCTTTCACAATATTACATCAATCATGAAAATATTTTCTCTATCTCAGACACATAGTTCAAAAATAGAAAAATCTGCCCATACTCTGCCTCTCCCCATCTCTCAAGAAAATAGAATGATCTTAGAAAATATCCTTCCTTCCTAGAGCATCTAGTCTAGAGTCTGAAAGTAGAAAAAGAATTGGCACCCCCCTCTCTACTACTGTTGGCTTATTTATCCTTTCACTTCCATTGGCTTTTCAATTTCATAACTGATTCTTGAAAGATTTTATGACTCGCCTTTCTTTTAAATCTATTTATTCTCCTATCTTTATAACTTTTTCTTCTTCTCGATTAACTTTCTTTATCATCATCAATATTTATAATGTTTCACACAATTATAAATACAACTTTATAATAGGAAGATGTATCGTTAAAATTTAATAGTGAGCCATGGTGCTAAAATTAATACTTTCTGGATAAATCTAAAACCTGTCTAAACACCATATAACTCATAATATGTGCTTATTTAGACAACTAGTGTATAATTTAACTTTTTAAACTTTATCTAATTGCTTTGGCATGAAATCATCAAACTATCCATACTTCTATTTTGGTTGTTTCTTTGCAATTGTGATCTCCTTCATGCTCTGCCACATCTTTGCATGGCAATGAGATATCTCCCTCTGGAGCACAATAACTGCAATTTTATGTGCACTTATGGTTTCCCCTTTTCCACCTGTTTATATCATGATAAACATTTTCTTTCACCTTTACTAATAGGAAGCCCCTATCACATATACATGCTGACAGATGGCATATAATTTGAAAATGAGGACTTGATATCATGATGATTGTACTTGGAAATGTGGTGTTCTTCCTTCCACCCAAGAAAACCCTCTCTTTTATTATATAGCATATGTTGAATGCCTGAATGCTAAGAATAGGAAAAAAGTTGATTTCTAAAATTTCTTCATATATGATCTTCTATAGATACTAATACTTTGACTAGGTGGTTAAATAATATCAACTCCAAATGAGCAATGTTCATAGTTTTATTGTTTCTCAAAATATAACATAGGATATCTAAAAATAAAGATGTGACTTCAATGTCATTTCTCCATTCTACAGGGCCACTCCCAATGGCATCACATGCTGCATTTCCACTGATGCTTGAAATGAACTATTAATAGGAAACAACTCACACTGCACATACTGCTACATCAACTATTTAGCCAAAACCAAAGCCATCATAGTCTCCACCATCGACATAGCTCTAGGTACTACACATGGATTGAGATGACCACATGCCTAAAGTTCAATCTCCTCCCTATCTCTGGTGACAATCATTTGTTTCTTCTGCTGAGAGTGAATTTGATGGTGGCATAGATCGTGAGTTTTCTGTCAATGAGAATTGAGTTTAGAAATTTTCCATTGGTGTCAATTTTGATAAAGCCTGTCATCTGGCATCTTCATGTTGCAAATATTGTGCTATAAAAATGAAAATTTCTTGAGGAATTGTGAAATATTCATTGGTACAAATATAGCAAAGATTTCTTCTATTGAAAATTGCTAGACAAGCATTGCCAAATTCTTCCCTGTAGCAATGTCATGCTACGGAGACTGGTCAAGATTTGATGCACTCACAGAATCACCATCCTCTCCAAATGACTGTCTGCACCTCATTCATTTCAAGTATACACTAGAATGGCTTACTTATCACCTTCCTTCTAACACCATGAAAATTTATAGCTATATTCAGAACCTCCAAAAACATGGCACAAACAGCTTCAAGTAATTCAAGATTAATACATAGGAGGTAAGGCATTTGCCTCTGCTGCTCAAGTTTTTCCTACTCTGGAGTCTTTTCATGTTATCAATTTTTTGAAACTCCTTGGGCCAGTAGTTCTTTCACCTTGCAATCTGCATAGAGTTCAGACAGACATCCATGGGCTTCTAAGATCAAAGACGATCAAGAGAACTAAGACCAAGCTGTACCATAACTCGATTAAAAGTATCTATGCAGAAATATCCATGTGTTGCACGCCATCCTGCAAGTGACTCATAAGCAAAAAATCTTGAGCACATGAAAAATCATCTAATATAGCAAGGTGATAGATATCATAGGGCACGGCTCAATTTACACCACACTTGATAACTTGGCAAGACTCAACATACATGATGAATTTCTACTACAGAAATGCTAAGTATTCATGGTATTCACCGCACATTTATTTGTAGAACTCACTCATTACCAAGTAAGAATATGGTGCTTTTCCTAATGAAAAAGAATAAAATCATCATGTGTGACAATCTTCTAGTTAAGACCATGGGACACCCATTGAATATTTGATGCTGCCAATCAATTCAAAATGAAGTTCAGTCTCTATGTCTATGCATGAGTCGTGCCATTTCTTTGTAGTCACTTTTGAAACCCATGACTTCTTCCCTACAACAAACTTTTCATTCCCATTTTGATGAACTAACAACAGACCATGACTAACTCATCTCTTCATTCATGCATCCCTGATGTGACAGTGGCTTGATTATTATTGACCACCAAGTAATCACTCAAGGTGACTTGATTGTTTCACTTCAAATGAGATACTTATTCATCTTACCTTGGTTTCAATCTACATTGATCACTACATTCAAAATACCATCTCATTTTTCCATGGGTGCCACCAAACACTAAAATTCTGATGAATATAATTTCATCATTCTTTGGTCTCCATTAGAGCATATTGCTCTTTACTATCAGTGCTTCAAAAACAAATTCCAATGCAAACTCACGGTATGTCTCATGAGATTGGTCAGAGGTTCCAATAATGGGGGTCGGGCTTCCTTGTTTAGGATTTTATTTCTCCATTGTTTCTTATATATAGCCAATGTCCAATCATGGCATCGTCATTATAGAAATGTGATGTTTTTACTGTATGTTGGTCTGTAGCCCGAGAACAATAGCTTTAGCTTCCTTAATGATTACACATGTCATTATTAAACTTGCTCAAACCTTTGGGTTGAGTTAGACCTTTGAGTTTGAATGCTAAACTTCTGAATTAAGGAACTTTGAAGATTCACCATGATGGTATTTTGTTCTTTGACTAAGGTGCATCCTCAAATTATGACCTCTAAACTTTTGTATTGACCCTAAATCATGAATTGAGGCTGGGCTTTGTAGTTTTTTTGAAACTTATAATTCCATGATCTTTTTGACCCTTATCACAACTATGAGCTTTCAATTTGGACCATGAGGTAGGGCCAACATAGTATCTTTAATGTTGAAACTATTGAATCTATGACAAATTTGCATCTTGAACCATGAGTTTGAACTCTGATTGTGTTGAACCTACAAGATGACTCATTTGAACTGCTTTGAACTACTTTGAACTTAAGTTTAAAGTGGTTCAGAAACTCTACACTTAAAGCTTTGAATTCTAGGTTCGTATGTGTACCAACAGAGTGATAGACTTAAAACACTTGAGCATGAGAAGAAAGCCCTTCTAGGAAGAACAATTTAGACACCTAGAGGAAGAAAGGCAAGCATTGATTGAGATTGAAAGAAAAGCTCACTAGGAAGAACAAGATCTCTTGGCTCAACAACTTGACAATGTACACATTGGTGGTGGAAAAAACTCTCCTTCACTCACTCCTCCCGAGAGTTCACAAAATGGAAAATATTGGAGAACATCTTGACCATCCCCTAGTCCTAGAGTAAGGAGAACTTCAAGGCATGATCATTACAGGAGACCAACACCTCCTAGAGTTTCAAGACAACCTTCACAACAAGCTCATCATGGTTCATGGTATGGAGGTGGTAGCTCAAATTTTGATCACCATTCTTATGATTTCATGGCTATGCAACAAAATAAAAAATTTCAACAATATATAGAATCATATATGGAACAAAACAAAGATGTGTGCTTTCAACATTTAGCCAACAAAGGTGCTAAGGTCCCTTACAACTTTGATGTAGACAAAAGGATTCAAAAGAAAGCTCCTTCTATGGAAGAAGAATTTGAGCAAACGAAAAAGAAAATGGCACAAATGGAAGCACCCAAGAGTTCATTTTCACTTTATTCTATTTGTCCTAATCCTTTTGATAAGAGTGTTGACATGAAGGATTTTCCTAGGAAAATTGAGATTCCCCAATATGACAAGTATAATGGAAATGGGGATCTAAATGATCATGTGCATCAATTTTACACAATGAGTTTTGAATTTCATCATGAAGACTCATACCTTATGAGATTTTTTCCAATGAGTCTTAGGGGTCAAGCAATGGAATGGTTCACCAATATCACTCCCCTTGTTAAGACGTTCCCTGAGTTAATTCAGAGATTTGTTCAACACTTTGCATACAATCTTTCACAATATATCTCATTGTTGGATTTATGTCACACAAAGAAAAATCAAGGAGAATCCTTTGCCACTTTCTTAAAGAGATGAAGATGACAATGCTCTCATTATTCTAGGACTATCCCTCATAAAGAAAAGATTGAAATCCTCATTAGTAACATGGTTCCTGAGATGAAGTATGAAGTTAAGGAGATGGTCTTTGAATCTTTTTATGCCATGATTCAAACTACATTTAGAATTGAGGGTGTTTTGAGAGAGAAAGGTATTTTGACAAAAAAATGGAAACAACAACAACAATGGTTAGAATAACAACACTAACAAGGATAAAAGGAAAGAACAGATATTGGAATAAGAACAAACAAGTGACTAATGATGGATTTTTGGATTCCTCAAAGACTAAAGACCAAGTTTTTCTCCATTTGGATAGTTCTAATCAACAAAGTAACAAGCCAAGATAACAAGAAAGGTCTAAAGGAGAGAAACCTAGCTTTACACAATTGGGGGAGTCATATGAAGATATATTCATGAAGCTCCTTGCATGTAATCTTATGTGCCCTTATGATTCTACAAAGCTATACATACCTAAAGTTAAGCCATGGTGGTGGGATGAGAAGGCCTATTGCAAGCTTCACAATGGCATTGGACAAAATATTGAATTCTATGGGAGATTTAAGCATATTGTCCAAGATCTTGTTTAGAATGGAAAACCTAAAATAGATAGATTAAATACCAATGCTAATAACACAACATTCAAAGAGCCTTTGCCCAAGTATGAGAAAGGGGAAGCTTCCCAGCCTAAGAATGGCAAGGCTGCAATAAATTACACTTATGCAAATGTAGAAAATGTTGTCAATATGCTTGAGGTTGTAGAAGAGAGTGTCAACATGATGAAAGATGAAAATCCCAATGGTTATGATTTAAATTTGGGTTCTCCTATCCTTGGTCAGAAACCTATATTGGTGCTAAGGGGTGCTCACTCTAGAGAGTCATCTCAAGGTCCCCTTGTCATTAGAGGACCCAATTCAAATCAGTCAAGTAAACCTAAGCAAGTGTCTTCCCAAAGTCTCAATGTTGTTACATGAAGTCAAGGTCCCCTTGTTATCAAATTACCTAGTTCAAACCAACCAAGTAAGCCAAAAAAAGTGCAATCCAAGAATGTTCCTTCAAAACCAATGGTTAATCCTAAGTCAAATTATAATCTTGTTGATCAATTGCAAAGAACCCTCGCTCAAATTTCAATCTTTGAGCTTTTACACTTGTCTCTAAGACACAAGCAGGTCCTTGAGGATGCCTTGCACATGGTGAACATCCCCAATAATTTAGATGTTGATCAATTCTAGAACATGGTTAATCATATTGCAATCCCTCATCATTTTTCCTTTTTAGAGGAAGATGATAAATCTTTGAGCCATCCACACAATCTTGCCCTTCATATTGAGGTCATGATACATATGACCTGTGTCAGGTGTGTGTTAATAGATGGGGGTGTTGGGCTTAATATTTGTTCTTTCAACCTTTTAAAGACATTGGGTTATTTTGAACATGTTATTGATACCAGAAGAAAGATTAATATCAAAGCTTATGATGAGGTAGAGAGAAGTTCAAAGGGGTTGGTTGTCCTTCCTGCTACGATTGGTCTAGTGGAAAAATATGTTTTATTCCAAATAGTTGATGCTGGACCCCTTGTATGTAACATTTTACTTGGTAGACCATGGATTCATGATATGCAAGTAGTGCCATCTACCTATCATTAGTGTGTTAAGTTTCCTTACAATGGAATGAAGATATGTATTCCTAGGGATAACACTTTGTCTATTAATTCAATTTCAATGAGTACTCATGTTTCCCTCAATAGACAAGTAGATGATTTTAATGTAGTTTTAGCTAATTGCAAAAACAAGTTTAAGTCCATAAACCTTGGCATGGGGGGATATCAACTCAGTTGCCTCGCAGCATTACCAATTTCACCTAGGTCTTATGGAAAACCTTTACAAGAGATGAAACCTTCCTCTTCAGCTATGACATTATTTGACACATTTGTATAGTTGTTAGTACCTATTCAAGATGAGAAAGAAGATGTGGCTGTCAGAGATTGGATTTATAGAGAAGAGAAGTATATGCACAATGAGGATTTCACTCCTTCTCCTAATGCTTATGGAAGAGGGTGTGCTCTTGTCAAGAAAATGGGCTATCCTAGACATGATCCTCTTAGTAATAGATTGGATGCTAGAGTTGAACCCCTTGATCATGGTCTTTTTGGATGCAAGTCTAAGACGCTGGTTGGCCTAGGGCATGTGAATCACAGTAAGAATGTTGCTCCTATCCTTGATAAGTCAAATAGTGAAGAAGAGACTGAATGTATATCTAATTTAGAAAATCAACAAGATATGTGTAAAGATTGGGTCCCTTCTACTAGTCTCCTTTGGATATATTGAGATAGTCAAATATCAAATGAGATTGTTACAAATTTAGAACATGAGAGTGTGACCCTTAATGACATTAAGGCATCCATGTCTGGACATCCAAAGCCTTCATGGTGTAAGCATCCTAGTCAAGATTTAGAAATAGATTCACATGAGTATGAATGGGACTCTTTCTCAGAACCTTCCACAGTTAACTGGATGTTGATGTTGTTCATACATATAGTTCTCAACCCAAGTTAGTCAACGAGTCACATGTAGGACTAGAGAATTTGAACTCACATGTTGCCTTAGTGGACGATCCTTTACTTGTTAGGACAAATCTTGATTTGGGTAGTTTAAGAAGTTACTTGACAAACTCTGAATCTTCAATCACTAGAGATATCATTCATATTCACAACCTTGAACCCATCATTGATTTACCCCTTGTTCATATTGACCTAATTGATTGGTCCCAACACAATCAAGAACCTAAGCTCTTAACAGTTCAAAATGACTATGAAATAGCATGTTATTTGAATACCATTGAAACTGTAGTCTCTTCCACCAATGAACCAGCTACTAGTATGACAAAGCCAGATATCAAGTACCTTAGTCACAAAATAAAGAGAATAGAAAAGAAAAATAATAGGAGTTTTGATGGCAAAAACTATGATGTGGCAGTGTTAGAACCAAAAAAAGTAAAAAGAAAGGATGTATCCAAGGGTGAAAACCTCTTTGAGGTTCCTGAGGATGAGGTATTTGATTGTCTTCCTAGTTATTTTCAAGATAGATCTTTAGTGCTTATTGAACCAACACAAGTAGTAAATTTGGGTACAGATGAAGCTCCACAAATAGTACATTTGGCTCAGTCTTTGTCATCACAAGAAAAAGAAGTCTATACTAAGTTCTTACAAGAAAAGAAGATTAATTTTGCATGGACTTATTCAGATATGCCAGGGTTGGACACTAATCTTATTATGTATCACTTACCCGACATAGCTCTAGGTGTTAAACCAGTTAAGCATAAATTGAGAAAAATGCATCCTCACATAGCTCTCTTAGTCAAGGTAGAATTAGAGAAACTCCTTGGTGCAAAATTCATAAGAGTTATTGCCTATGTTGAATGGATATCAAACATTGTACTAGTTTCAAAACATGACAAAACCGTTTGAGTTTGCATAGATTTTAGAGATGTTAATAATGCATGCCTAAAGGATGATTTTCCACTTCCTAATATAGATATCATAGTGGATATGACTGTGGGCCATGAGATTTATTCCTTAATGGATGGTTTTCCTATATATAATTAGATTAAGATAGCTCCCGAAGACCAAGAAAAGACTACATTTACTTGTGCATGGGATACCTATTGTTGGAACGTTATGCCTTTTGGATTAAAAATTTAGGAGCTACCTATCAATGAGCTATGACAACTATTTTCATGATATGATGCATAAAAACATGGAAGATTATGTGGATGACACCTTGGCCAAGAATAAGAAAAGAGATACACACTTAGAAGATTTAGAAGTCATTCTAGATCATATGGAACAATTTCAACTAAGGTTAAATCCTAAAAAATGTGCATTTGGAGTCACCTCTAGCAAATTACTAGGATTCATTATTTCAGTAAAAGGAATAGAGGTGGACCCTAAAAAAGTTAAAGCAATTATGGATATGCCACCTCCTAAAAGTGTTAGTCAAATGAGGAGTCTTCAAGAATGTCTTCAATTTATAAGGAGGTTTATTGCACAGTTAGCAGATAGAGCTCAACCTTTCAACAAGAACTTACATAAAGGAGTCAAATTGATATGGAATTGTGAATGTCAAAAGGGCATGTATTAGATCAATAAATACTTGGCAAATCCTCCTATTTTAATGCCTCCTATCCCAAGGAAACCACTTATCCTATACATTTTAGAAATAGAATCTACCTTGGGGGCATTATTAGCTCAACTTGGTGAACATGGGAAAGAAAGAGCAATATATTACACTAGTTGTACTCTTGTTTCATATGAGGTTAATTACACCAGTATTGAGAAAGCTTGCCTCATAGTTGTGTTTTCTTCCCAAAAGTTGTGACATTATATGTTTGTGCACACTATACACCTCATAGCAAAAATAGATCCACTCAAGTACTTACTATGCAAGGCTTCCCTCACAAGTAGACTTGCTAAATGGATGATGATCCTTTCAGAGTTTAACATAGAGTACATTGAGTGTAAAGCTATCAAAGGACAAGCCATAGTAGATCAATTGGGTGATTTACCACTACAAGATGATGTACCTATTCAAGTTGATTTCACAGATGAGCACCTCATGTATATGACTGAAACAATGTGGAAGATGTTCTTTGATGGGTCCTTTATGAAAACTGGTTCATGAGCTAGTGTGTTGTTTGTTTCTCCTCATGGGTACATGATTTCTAAATCTTACAAGTTATTATTTCCATGTACAAACAACATTATCGAATATGAAGCTTTAACAAATGAAGTTAAGATAGCAATAGAATGGAGAATTATGGAGTTACACATCTATGGAGATTCATAGCTGATAATCAACCAAGTCAATGATGATTGTCTAACAAAAAATGAGAAATTGGTACCTTACAAGAAAATGGTTAATTCCTTGAGACTCTACTTTACATTTGTCTCATTTCAAAAAATCCCTCAAGTAGAAAATAAGGTAGTAGATGCTATGGCTACACTTGCTTCGCTTCTTCAATTAGAGGAACATGAATCAAGATTTGAATTCCTGGTGAAAGAGCTACATCACCCTATCTATGATTCCCAAGAAATTCATGTTATTTGTACCCTTTTTGGTCATGAGTCATCTCATTATGGTGCCATTTAATCATACATTTATGATGGAATTATACCTAAAATCTTTAATCAATCTGAATGTAGAAACCTTATTCAAAATGCCTCTTGCCATTCCCTTATCTCTGGTAATTTTTATAGGAAGGGTCTAGATGGAACACTTCTTAGATGCTTAGAAAAGGAAGAATTTGATCAAGCGTTAGTTGACATCCATGAGGGTATCTATGGGGGACATTCTAATGGTCTTTCCATGGCTCAAAGATTGCTTAGAGTGGGGTACTATTGGGCCACAATATAGACTAATGTAGTAGCTTTTGCAAAGTCATGTGAAAAGTGTCAAAAACATGGTAACTTGATACATGCTCTAGGTAGGGAGCTCATTCCTTCTATTTCTCATTGGCCATTCCAATGTTGGGCTATTGATCTTGTTGGGCAAATTCATCCCAACTCATCATGTGGACACAAGTTTATTATCACTGCCATTGATTATTTCACTAAATGGGTAGAAGCTTTCCCACTTTTTGTTGCCTTGGGTAAGACAATTTTTCTATTTATTTTGAATCATATTATCTGTAGATATGGAGTGCCTTTTCAAATTATCATTGAAAATGGAGGTCAGTTTAAAAATAAGGACATTAAGCAACTCTGTAAGAAGTTCAAGATAAAACAACATTGGTCCTCTATTTATTTCCTACAAGGAAATGGTCAAGTAGAAGCATCAAACAAAACCATTCTTAAAATCTTGCATAGAGTAGTCCATAAGAATGGTAGATATTGGAACTTATAGATAAATCCAACGTTGTGGGCCTATAGAATGAGTATTCAGACTCCTACTAGGGCTACTCCTTTTTCCCTTACATATGGTGTTGAAGCAATGTTATCTTTAGAGGTTGAGATTTCTTCACTTAGAGTTTCTCTCAAAGATCTTGTCACAGATGAAGATTATTGCACCATGAGACTTCAAGAATTAGAACTTCTAGATGAGAAGTTTCAAGCATCATTTGACCATATGAGAGTCTATCAAAAGTGCATGTCAAAAGCATTCAACAAAAAGGTACACCTAAGAGAATTTCAATTGGGAGATCTTGTCCTACATGTGAATCCTGAGAATAAATAGAATAGATATCAAAAAGGTAAGTTTGAACCTAATTGGCTTGGACCTTACATTATTATAGTAGCTTTTGGTTCTGGTGCCTATTTACTATCTTTAGTGGAGGGAGAGCAACTCCCTGATCTTGCCAATGTCTTGCACCTAAAGAAGTTCTATCTGTGATGCTCATTCTATTTGGGGGCATCTTTGTACATATTTATTGTTCCTAAAAAAAATGAAAAAAATTATATGTTGTGAAAATTATAAAAGTTGAAAAATGTCCTAAAAAAAATGATCATCTTAGTGACAACCTACCAATAGGCACTTTGGTGTATCTCCAAAAATACAAAACAATTCAAAAAAAAAAAAAGGTGCCTTGGTAAAAACCTTGAAATGGGTGCTACTTGAGACCTTTGCACCCCTATCTCTTAGCACGTGTCCTCAACACTTAGCCTTTTTCCATCAGGCCTTGTCCTTGTTGCCTTTGTTTGGAATTGGTCTTTGTCGAGGGGGAATAAGTATGTTAGCTTTAGTCTCTTGGATGCGTTAGTCTTTAGGACACCTTGGCAATAGTGTTTTTCAACACCACCTCAACTATATTTTATTTAATACAACTATTGACATCAAGTGTTTTTCAACACTTATCAGTTTGGTCTTACCCAGTTTTGTCATGAGATCTTCCCTTCTTGCAAGCATTTGATCCTTATCCTAAGAACTCGGTATCAGTTAACACACTTAATACTTGACTTATGTCATGATCTTTTCTTTATGTGTTGACTACTATTAATTTTTGCTAAGTGTCCTTGTCTAATAAGTCTCTCTATGATGCATAGCTAGAGGACTTGGGGCATGGGACATGTTTTTATTTATTTTCTACTTGTGGGTGTGGTCTTGAACTCTAGAGTGTCTCTTATTGTCCCCCCTAAAACACTTAGGAGATTTGAGGCATCATCCTTGATTGTTTTTGCACAATCATTCTTTCGGTCATCTTGGCATCTATGCCTTGATGTGAGCATGGTTTTGCTACATTAAATTGGGTAAGCTAACATCAAAGTCATCTTGACCTTTATGTCTTTGATGCTTATGTTAGAAACTTTCCACATTCCAATCTGATATAAATCACATTCATATCTTCATAGTTACATTTGTGACTAGTGATGATTATGTAATTTTTGATGTTCATTAATAATGGCTTAATGATGAGAATAAGTTCTTTTACATTCTCTAATGAATGATGAACACAAAATCCTATGTTATAGTTGCTCTTTTGCAAGTACACCTTTACATTTTCATGTAGTTTGCATTATTAGATTTCATGTTAGTTTTCATTTTTAGGCTACATTATGAGTTTGAGAGGGTTCTCCCTTCATCTTTATTTTGGACTTTTAATTAACTACGGTCATGTTTTGATCTTCATTTCCTTATTTTCTTTTGTGATCTCAATCAAAAAAAATTATCTTAAACAATTGATTGATTTTGAGGCATTTTCTTTTCTTCTTTTTGTTTCTTTCCATATCTTCCAAACTTATATCTTCTATTTTCTTTTTCCCTACATCTTTTCTTCTAGTTCACCTTTGGGGCATAATATTTCATGCTTGATGATCTATCTTGGTTCTATGATTCTTATATCTTTCATCATCAAGAACTTTATCTTTTGTTCGATTTGATCAAATTTATCAATTTGTTATTTCTCCTCTATCTCATTTTGATTTTGATCACAAGGAGGTAGTACTTATCAACTTCAATCCTTGATTCAATTTTATCAATTTTATCCATGACTTTTTAAAGTCAAAATTTATTTGTATTCTTTGACCTAATGTGTTCCTAAATCAACCACACATCTAGGTTGTTTTGTGATTCCAAATCAATCTCACACTTCAATTTCTTTCTTTGATTGCATGTGTTCCCAAATCGATCACACATTAGTCCAAGAGGGGCAAATATATGCACCCTAAAATGGTCACAAAGACTATGGGCCCCCATTATTAAATTTATCAATTTTTTTGAATCAATGGTTTGTAGTATTTTATTAAATCAAATTTAAATCAATTTCCTTGATCAAATTTGATTCTTTTTATTCTTAAGGTTGATCATCTTATCCTAAGTCTTATTTAATTAAAAGAAAATCTCCCTTTTAATTAAATAAAATAAGTCCCCATTTAATTAAAAGAAAACCTCTCTTTTAATTGAGTAATTCATCCACATTTAATTAATTAAGAGAAAAACCTCTCTTTTAATTTAATTAAATATTTCCTATTTAATTAAAAGAACTTGCTCCCTTTTAATTAAATAAAAATCCCACTTAAATATCTCTTTTTGATGAAAAAGGAAATAAAAAATAAATAAAAATAAAATAAATCTTTTGTTTATTTTCTAAGTGGGATTCCATTTAATTTTCCTCCTCTTTTCTCCCACATGAAAAAGGAAATAAAACAAATAAAAATTAAATAAATCTATTTTTTGTTTTCTCTACACTTAATGTGGGAGTTATCCTTTTCCTCTTTCCACTTTCTTCTCCAACACTCCTCTTTTCTCATTGGTGGAATTTTGTCTCACATGAATCAAACTCTATTATCCCGTATTAGTTGTGAGAAGCCTCTCACCTCCATATTTTCTTTTATTATGCTATTGTTATGTTGCAGGTTTGGAGAGTGATTTTTGAAGGAGTTTGAATACTAAAGATTTTTGTGGAGAACTTTTATCTTCTTTTCTTCTTCTCTCATGCATCCATAGCTTCCATCATGATTTTCCATCATTGCATTTTCATATTAGCTTAGATCAATATTTGATTTCATATATTAGTATTGCATTGTTGTTACATTTCTTTTCTTGCATTGTTTTGCATTGTTATCACATTTCCTTTCTTGCATTGTTATCATTTAGATTAGTTTTTATCTTCATTTGCATGCATATTGGATCCTTGAATCTCTTGTTTCATGGTGTACTTTCATGGGCATAAACTAGGTCAAACTAAGGGCCTCCATTACAAACCCTTGCACTCCATGAATAGAGAGCTATGAGTCACCATTTGAGACCTCATTCTTAAGCAATGTTGTATATAATGACTCATAGAAGTGTGCCCACATTTTAGGAATATAGTATCTTCCCCTTTGGGTATCTCCCTTTTTTTGACACTTATGTAAAAGGGTTCTATACATTAACTAAATACTTAGCCAAAAATGATCTATTTACCTCCATGACTATCCTAAGAGAAGCATCCCAATTGTCGAGTGCAATTTCTAGTGATTCAACCTGGATGGCTATCTCTACTGCAAGGTGAACTAGGCCTTCCAATGTAGAAAGATTAGGGTCTTTCTTTATAACATTTTCAGCATAGGCAAGTTCTTTCTACAAAATTTTCATGTGTAGGGTGATGGCAGATTGAATCTATATTAAGTTGGCCTTGGCATTCACCTCATCTGTTATTAGTATAGCTAGTTCCTTTTGAGTGTGAAGCATAGTTTGAAAATGCTTCTCACTCTAAGATGAGTCCTTGGGTAGCTGCATGCTTGATATTTTCAAGTTCCTCTCCAAGCTCATTATCATTTCGCTGGTCTCTTGTGTGAAAATTGATGGATAACATAGTTTGGAGTACAATGAGAATATATTCTCAAGTACTTCTTTTACCTTTTTAACCTTCTTTGCTAGCTCCACCTATGTTAGTGCTATTTCACTTGATATTCTTTCATTCGACTTTGTTTGAAACCTCTTTTCAGAGCATTCTAATAATTTTGCATTTGCATCAAGGTCTTTAATCTGTACCCGATCTACTATACTAGATAGTTGCTCCATGATTGGCTTGGTTTCATTAGGTACCAGCAAGCTGAATGCATCTAAAAAGATGTCTTTGATCTCTATCAATGCTTACCTCTGCTTGTACTCATTTTTGAGTATCTCTTGCTTCTTCTTCCTCTCAAGCACCTCTTACACTTCATTTATTTGATCAATGTTCATATTTTCATAGTCATTCTTGGGAATGACTAAGTCCTCATCTAATGTAGGGTCTCCATAGTGAAGTACCCTTGCAACTCTTGTAGAGTTCAAGCCTAGTGTAGATATTTGCAGTGGCATAGCAATAGTGCTTGGCTTCTAAGGCATTGTAGGAGTCCATGTTGTAGGCAAATTGACCAATGTTTGTATTGCCTCTTGTTCTTTCTCCTTAGGGGTCTCCTCCTCTTCTAGTTTTCCTTGATCAATTATTGTGATTTGAGGTGGTGCACCTTGTTCTTGTGCTATAGGAACAGAGGTATCCTTCTATCCTGTTTGATCCTTTGCTTGCCCTTTGGCAGTTGTTGTGTCTGGTCCTATGGAATCAACCCTAGCTAGTGTCTTGTGCAACTTTTTCTTAGGGTTGTCCACTTGTAGTTGTTTGGATATGTGAAGGTGGTTCTTGTGGATTCACCTTCTCCTTCATGATTTCAGCCACAACTTTTTGTAATTCTTCCACACTCACCAAGACTAGGTTAGTACATAACTATGATTGTAGAGTTGTCTAGTGAAGAATTTTTTAAGGTCCTCTACAGTCAGTGGGTTTATGTTCTGACCAGAAGTGTTAGGAACATCTTGTATAGTTACTATATCTACAAGTGTGGAAATTGCATGTGGAGAACTTTGTGGTAGCAATTGTGTGCCTTGCACACTTTGTTCTTGTTGTTGCTCCTCAGCAGTTGCCATATCAACCTTTTGTGTTTCCTTCTCCACTATAACATTTTCCTTTTCCTTTTTTCCTTCTTCTTCCTTATAATTCTTCTCTTCTTCATCATCATTTTTTCTTGCCTCAAAGGGGTCTACTTCTCCTTCTTTCACAATTGTGAGGCTATAAATCAACTTCCACATTTGTGTGGACCATTTCACAACTTCTTCAATTTTATTCTACAAAATACTAAAGGCTCTATACTTGGGTGCAAATTTTCTCCCATGCTTCTTATTAGACTTACTTATTTACCCTTTTGTAAGTTCAAGCATAACATGAGTCAATGTTGACTCTCTTATTTCTTTTTCCATATTGAGGCAATAATGTCATTTATTTTCTATAATTGAATATAACTCCTTAGGCATCGCATTGTCAAGTTCAAGTGGAGTATTCTTGAACTTGGCCATCATAGTGTACATTGACTCTTCCACTATGTTCTTCTCTTCTATACTCAGCTTATTGAAGTCAATGCATTTTAAGCTTGATAAATCTACATTATCCCTTATGTTATCACAAATGTTTTCCAAATCAAATTTAGTGGTGTGACTTACCACTCTAAATTGACTGATGTCATCAGATTTTGTTGTTTCTTCATCTAATTTAGGAGGTGCCACATATTTTCTTCTCTACTTCCTCTAGGCTAGACCTTCCTAGTTAGTGGCCTTCTTCTTTTCTTGCACCTTGGCCATCTCTAATGTGGCTCTTGTACTGGAACTTGTGGTAGGCTTTGCTAGACTAGTCTTTACAACTTTCTTGGTCTTGGCACCTAGTTTGGTGGTGGCTTTTATTTTCTTTGCCTCAGGTTTGGTAGGTGCTTCCTTGGTTTCCTCTTCCTCCTCAGAACCTTCTTGCTCTTTTTCATCTTCTCCCATGCCTTGGGTCAATGCAAGTTTTCCTTGATCCCGCTCTTCTTCATCATCATCTACCTCTTCATCATCATCCTCACCTTCTACTATGCCTTCACCAAATTTAGCCTTGAGCTTCTTCACTAGTTTATCTTTCTTTTTCAAAACTAAAGCTATTTTTAGTTCCATGTGCACCTTTGATCTAACAACATCATAAATGCCAAAGGGTTGAGCACTTTTATCAGTATCTTCTACTAGCAATGTTGTGATTGTTGTTGATTCTTCATCAATATTTATTTCATATCCAAGTGGCCTTAGCCATCTCACCCTTCATACTACTACTTGGATGTATGTGAAATCTATGTCTACTAAGAAACATATGTCATTGATATGTTGTTCAACAAGAGAGACATGTATCCTTAGTCTCTATTTCGTTGAATTCTTAAAGTCTTCAAAGTAGCTGATCATTAAGGTTTCAAAATTTTCCCCCATTTTCTCTATGTATTCATTGATTTGTGCTACTATTGACCTGTCTATTTTACAGCTTACCTTTCCAAAAGAAGGGAATTCATTTTGTACATAGAAAAACAAACATATCAAAATTGCTACAAATTAACATTGAGATCCCTTAGACCTTCTTATGGCTCCCAAGTTCTCCATAATCTATTGTAATTGCAATTTAGCTAGATAATAAGTATGATCCTTCTTAACAATTTTGTATCCCACATCTACTGCAATACAAGGTACACTATTGAATCGACTTGACTAGTAAAATTTATGCGATATGACTCTAACAGAAAATTCCACAAGAGGATCCTTGATGGTGTCAATTGTCATCCCTCTCTTGTTCCATTTTTCCCCGGTGTTCTTCTCTATTGCTTCTTTAGAATCACTCCTTAGGGTTTTTGGCCAATCTACGGTTGGGTACCCAGTTACCCTATGTATAATTCTTTTTGACAATTTGACTAGTCCATTCTCCAATCATAGGCTTCCATCATGTATTATACTTAGCACAATTCTTACCCATTCCATCTTGAATACTATAGGGAGATCTAGGGAATGGGTTAAGCTCTTCCTCTCAATAATTTGAAATTATTCTTTCAATACCCCATTTTTAGACAGTTTATTGTATGCTTCTCTAATATTCAAATCACCAATAGCTCCAATTTTGTAATTATAACATCTCCTAACATCTTTTACCATCACAACTTTGGGTGGAATAATGGACAAAGCTCCAATAGGGTCGTTCTTGAAAGTAACTTTAGGGATTGGTCTAAAATCGAGTTGATTTACTTCATTACAGACCAAATTAACTTTAAATGACTCACTTTCCTAGCGTTTCCTAGAGCTATATTCCATTTATTAAAACTAGGGTTTCAAAATGTAAGAATGGCTTAGTTGTTAGCTCAAAACTAGTGTAAATACCTTGAATCGATGAAAAGATGTTGAATCTTGGCTTAAATATGCACAAAAGCTTCAATCTCTACTTGGAAACCATTTATGTACTCTTCTTGCTCTTGCTCTATGTTTGTGATGATGAAAAATGATTGAAAACATGACCTTATATCCTTCATTTCATAGAATTGTGCATATACAACTGTCCAGTTGACTTCCATTGATTTTCCAATCACTCAGCTTCAATAGGACTTTCCTCTGCATCCACTACTAACTCGTCTTCTACTAATTTTGGCAGACAACTCAGCATTTGAAGGCAACTTTCCTTGCTCAACAAAAATGTGAATTTTTTTGAAGTTTTAACTTTGCATCTTTATTCATGTTGATCCATCCCTTTTAGTACTGATTTAATCTTGGAACTGATGTATGATAAAAACATTTGAATATCAGTCCCACATACCTTATTTTGCTTAGTTGGATGAAGTGTGATCACTTGACCTTTTGGGTGAAGTGATTTCCCCATTGGATGTGTTGCTTCCATTTTTCTTCTTCCATATTTTATTCATTTCTCCTCTGATACGTTCAACATCAACTTTACCTTTTCCTTCATTGAACTCTGAATTGGGTGCCTTTGACCTAGTTGGGAAATTTTTGTTGATGTGTCCAGTCTTTAGACAACTAAAGCAAGTGGTTTGTCTCAACCATTTGTTGTAGCTTCCACTAAAATGTGTTCTCATAGAATTTTATGGAATGTGTCCACACTTTTGATAGTAGTGATAGCTATGCCTAGTATTGTAGTCCTAATTGTAGTGATGTCCATGACTATTTTTTCTTTGCCCATTGATTTGGGGTCCACATAGGCTTTGATTTGCATTCAAAGGATCTATTTCCATACTTCTTGCAATTGTAGCAGTGACCTTCAAATCTTGGTGTCATGATAGTTCTAGTTCTACACTCATGTGTTTGATGACCTTGCTTATTGCACTTGTGACAGTGACCCATGTTTTTAGGTTTGTCATGCTGATTTGTATTCTTTCTCCTACACACATTAGAGGTATGTCCATTTTTACCACAAAAATGACAAATGGGTTTTATGTTCTTACCTTTTCTATTTATTTCTTCTATAGTCTTGGATGACTCTCCTTCTTCAGTGCTAGTGTATCTTAGTCCTGAAATGTCATTGTTGGATCTTGGTGATTTCAATAGTTGTTCAAAGTACTTGATAGCTTCATTAGGTTTGTTGAAGCTCTCTACAATTTCCTTCTCTCTTCTCAAGTCATTTTTTAGTTGTTCATTTTGCATCTTTAGTGTGGAGATCTTAATATCCTTGATATTCAGCTCATGACAAGCATTCATCATCTAGCTTAGAGTGTCTAGCTACATGTTGGAAATTCTTGCAAGCTCAGTTGACTTTTCCTCTAGTCTATTTGCAAAGTTTCTCTTGTCATCTTCTATCATAGCTTATCCTCAATAGCTCTGTTCTTCTATTCAATCACTTCACACAAAGCATCATGGCTTGTGATTCTTGTTCAATCTTGAGAGTTTTGATCTCTTCTACTCGAGATTTATTTTTCTCTATCAAGTCTAAAATTGTTGCATCAAATTCCTTAGATTTTCCATTGGAAAATACTTTTGTGGTGTTAATCTCCTTGTACTATGTATCATTTTTAGCTATGGCAATTTCTTTTCTTCTCTTTAGGGATTTCCTCAATTCTTCTCTAGCTACTTCTAGAGAATGTAGAATGAGATGTATCTCAATCTCCTAATTCTCTATAATCTTCCCAAGATTGTAGACCTTCATTTGTGGATCTTTTCTTCAACTTGTAAGGCTTCACCTAGTAAGAACTAGGCTCTGATACCAATTGTTGGAATTAACAAGTGGGAAGAATACTTGTGAGAGGGGGGCAGGGGGTGGTGGGGGTGAATCAAAAGTACCAAACTTTAACCTCTAAAATAGTTTAACTGAAATCAATCACATGCATGAAAATAGATAACACAAGATTTGATCACCCAGAAACCCTCCAAAATGAGAAGGTAAAATGGTGGTGGGGATGACACCCACAACTTATCACTATAGCAATATGTAACTTGTTAAGGTTACAAAGTTTGACCATCACCAATGATATGCCCTATGAAAGGCTTGCCCCATTAAAGGCTCAACACTCTGTTAAAAGTGACCTAACTAAAGGATTTACAAATATTCACTTGGAATGTCACCATATTAAAGGATTTACAATATGGTTGTGAAACCAACCTATCTTACTAGGATTTTCATTGTTCTAATACAATGGATAGAAAGTATAGTAGAATGTGATGACTTGTTGACTTACAATCTTCAATTTTTGATTTTAGATCCTTGTTCTATCCAATTTGATCTAATCCTTCTTGATCTAATATAACTTGGTTCAAAGTGCTAATACTCTGTTCTAACTAACTGATTCTACAATTCTATCCTTCTTATAAGTTTTTACACCTCTTTAAACTTTGTTAGCATTCTATCCTTGCATTCCCATACCATCCATTCATCACTAAATTTTGGGGTTTTGACCTCCTTAAAAAGGTTTCAAGACTTAGGGTTAGGTATGAATCTACAATTGAGATTCATCCATCTTTCTTGCTCAATTCTTTCCATTTTTTTGATTAGTTGCATGTTGATTGCATAGGGAATGTAATAGATTCAATCTTATCTTTTAGATCCTTCAAGATTCATCTTGAGTCAGCTGAAAAATGGTTTACATCTTAGTTTGTGAGGGTACAAACTATTATGTTGATTCTATTTTACTCGACACTTACTAATTGCTTATGCTCAACACATATAGAAATTATATCTTGCTCGGATCCTATAGTAATTTAGTCTTGCTTGGCACATATAATGGGTTGGCATAAATTGTGACTTCGTACTTTAAACTTGTTCAGCATTGTCTATTTGTTCGGCATCTGTTGTAACTCAGCACCTATCAAATTTTTGGCTCAACACATATTGTAACTCGAAATCTATATTATACATGGCATCAACTTAGAAAATTCTTAAGTGTGTTGACACTCAATTGTCAAAACCAATCTAAGACCAACATTGTTTACTATGAACCTCATACCCTACCAAATCTATCTAGTAGAAAGGAGGATTCACCTCCAAAGTCACCAAAATCTCCAATAGCTATTGAGTTGCAAATAGTGCAACCCAAGTCTCAATCTAATGAACCCGAGTTGCAGTTAGAGGCTACCAAGCTACTACAAGGAAAATCGAGTTCAATGGACTCAAGTCATAGACAGTGGGACCTGAGCTTGATACTGAAGTTCATGATGAAATCATTGAAACACACTCCAAATCCAAAGAACCTATGCCAATAAGATATGTTAGAAGGCATCATAATTGAAAGGTACATCAGATCATTGGAGATAAAGCAGATGGAACAATGACAAGAAACAAATTGAAAGGTACATGTTTACTTGTTGAATTTGAACCTAGAAATGTTAAAGCTGCATTGGATAATGAAATTTGGATTGAAGCAATGAATGAAGAAATTGAACAAATAGAAAAGAACAAAACTTGGACTCTTGTTCCTAGACCCACAGAAAAAAATGTAATTGGCATAAAGTAGGTATTCAGAAATAAGCTAAATGAAGATGGAGAAGTTTCTAGAAACAAAGAAAGGTTAGAATGTAAAGGCTATTCTCAAGAAAAAGGCATTGATTATGGTGAAGCTTTTGCTACTATTGCAAAATTAGAAGGTGTTAGAACTTTATTAGAATATACAACTCACAAAGGATTTAAAGTTTATCAAATTAATGTAAAATCTATATTCTTGAATGGAATTTTTGATGAGGAAGTCTACATTGAACAACCTGAAGGTTTTGTAGATCCTATCAAAAGAGATAGGGTTTGAGAATTACTTAAGGAATTATATGGTCTCAAGCAAGCCTCTAGAGCTTGGTATGAAAGACTTCATAACTAATTGGTACAGATTGGTTTTTAAAGAACAAATGATAATAATAGTCTATATATCAAAGAAGGACTAGACAAAAAGATTGTGTTGGTAGAAATATTTGTTGATGATACTTTATTCATAGGAAATGATGACTTATGCAAGGAATTTTTAGAAGAAATGAGTAAATAATTTGAGACGTCCATGTTTGGAGAGATAAAATTCTTTGTTGAATTGCAGATCCAACAAAAGAAAGATGGTATCTACATTACTCAATCTAAATATATTAAGGAGATACTAAAGAAATTTGGAATGGAAGATTCAAGACCAGTTGGAACCCCTATGTCTACTAGACATAAGCTTTCCAAAAATGATGATTCCAAAGAGGTAGATCAAATCACACATAGATCAATGATTGGAAAATTGTAATATGTAGTACGTGCAAGGTTTGATATTGCATTAGCAATCAGTATGGTGGCAAGATTCTCAACAAATTCCAAAGAAAATCACAGGATGGAAATCAAAAGAATCATGAGATATCTGAAAGGTACTAAAGAATATGGTTTATCATACAAAATTAAGGGTAATTTGGATTTAAAAGCATTCATAGATGTTGATTAGGAAGGAAGTATTGATAATAGAAAAAGCACCATTGGTGGACCATTCTTTCTTGATAAAAGACTAGTGTCTTGGATAAGCATGAAATAGAATTGTATATGGGTCAGTGCAAGAAGTTGGGTCTCACTTTTGGCCAAAAAGTGGAAGTGTTTTTCCTATTTTTGAAATATTTTGTCAATTGATGTCAAAATTTGAGCCATTTAGAGACTAAATATAAAAAAAACTTCAAAAATAAAAATTGTAGTGCTTGGGATCTTCTTTTTGAATATGTAATTTATTTGTATACTCATACGATAGATTATTTTTTTGGTATGGATCTTTAAAAACCACTTTTTCAAAATGTTTGTTTCAAGATCATACCACACTTGTGTATGTACACCATAATTTGACACAACTAAATGAATTTTTGTGAATCCTTTTAAACAAGGTTGCCTAAGACACCAAAGATTGATGAGAATATTTTTCTTGAATTTTTTAATGAATTATTTTTTTAATTAATTTTTTAATTTGCTATAAAAGTAAATTTTTAAACCTCTCATGTATAGACACCATAATTTGATCAAAATTTTACTTTTTTCAATTTTTTTTTGAACTTCAAAAGAATTGAATGTAGATTGATGACATACAAATTGATTTAAGAAAAATCATAAATTAAAAAAGTTATTAAAGTTTTAGTGAACGTCGATATTTTACATTTAGATACCACCTTTGATTAAAAAAAATACAAAAATAGTAAATAAAATCATAATACTATAAAATTTATATTTTTGAAATCAGGGTAGTAAGAGCTATAATGGGTTTTTGTTTCATAAAAAAATTTGATCGGGAAGACCCTCTAAAAATTATGGCAAGGCATGAATTTGTTAGTTGAATGCCTTAGCCAAATCTTGAGAGGCCAAGGCATAGGCTTGGTCTCACCAAGCCTGTCCCAAACCAAAATCTGAGGTAAGAAAAAAAAATCTCACCTCATGTTGTAAGAAATGGGCACTCATTATTTGAAATTCAAAAAATGGGTACCCATTTTGAAAAACTAAAAGCAGCATGTAGAATCCCCCCAAAACTAAAAAAATATATTTTTTTAGAAATGAGTACCTATTTTTTACTTTAAAAAAATGGGTACCCATTTTTTGACTTTTAAAAAATGGGTACCTGTTTCTATTTTTTAGAATCGGGTACCCTTTTTTTAAAAGTAAAAAATGGGTACTTGATTTTTTTTTTAAACGGGTGCCTATTTTTTAAATTTAGGTTCAGGTACCCAAGCTGAAAATGGGTGCTTATTTTCTAAAATCAAGTACCCATTTCTAAGAGGTCTCATTCCATAGATTTGACTTCCACGGAATTGTGACCCAACTTTGTGCATTCACCCATATCTCAGTCCATACTAGAGGTAGAATATATGGCAACAACAGTCAATTGTTCTAATGTTGTTTGGTTCAAACAACTATTGGTAGGTATGAAGATAGAGATCAAGGATCTAGTGGTTATATACTGTGATACCACCAATGCAATCAATATATCAAAGAATCTAGTGATGCATACCAAAACAAAACACATTGCTATAAAATATCATTTCTTGAGAGAATTGGTACAAGACAAGGAAGTTAGACTATAATATGTGAATACAAAAGAACAAATTGTAAACATATTCACCAAACCATTACCTAAGGATGTATTTTTGTATCTAAGAGGTAAGCTAGGGCTCATTCCCCTATCTAAAGCTCACTAAATGAAGTTTAGTGATGCATTAACCAGTGCATGTTGAAGATCATTCAGTTGGTGCAATATTGACAAGGACATATTGCAAATGAATTAGTACATGAGGTACATTGGTATTCACTGAATATTGACCTTGGCATGAGATGTCAAAGAGGGAGAAGTTTATTGTCATATCTCATAGAGATTTTGTAAAAGAGATGTACAAAGGGAAAATGAACTTGGTCTAATATCAAAGGCAAAGTTTGCTATCAGAAAAAGTTATAGGAAACTGTTCATTTTTCTAACAGAGGGAGAAACTAAAGGAAGAAAGAGTCCACATTGATAGAGGGAGTTCTCATGGATGAGAATCTGAATGAAACTAAGGATATGTTCCTTACTTTATTCTTTCTCTAATTTTTTTTTTGTATTATGACATGTTATGTTTCCATCAATGCCAAAGAGGGAGATTGTTGAATACAATTGATTAATTATGTATTGTCATTGATGTTACACAAAATGCCATATCATTGCCAATTAGTGAATGCCAAGCTCACTCAGGCATTGAAGACAATTTTCTGTGTCTACCGAGAATTCCAAAGTTTTCCTAGTTCAAAAGATAGTATCTATTGAGTTCACTTAGGTGCCAAAGGAAAGTTTGTGAAATTTGAGTGTTAACTGAGGTCACTCAGTTAATGAAGAAAATTTTGGATGGGACCAGTGTTAACTGAACTCACTCGGTTACCAAAGGAACTTTGCAAGTATGACAAAATAGAGGTATCCCTTATAGTTGGGCATGTATGTTAATAACTTGATAAATCAATAGTGTCATTGTTTATTCTCTTCTTTGTGTTGTTCTCTTTATTATTTGTTTCCATTGTGTTTACTCAGTGAGGTGGTTGGATAGCTAGGTGTACCTCTAGCCCTAACTATTTCAAATCCTACCTGTATCAGTTGGTATAAGAGCTTGAGATTTGACCTGAAGGAGACTGGATTGTGTAGAACACTAAGTTGGATTTGGTTTTAGGGTGGAAGATCTACGAATTTGACCTATAACTATCAGAGGGTTATGACCTTATAGAAACCTATTTATCAAAATGGTTTGAGGTAGAGGAAATGTTGACACTCCTATAATGAACATATTAATTACAACCATATTAGATGATATGGAGACAACCTAGAGGAGAGGAGTGCACCTTGATGATGTGAGTGATGATGAAGAAGCTGTACCAAACCCAAATCTAGAACCTAAAGAAGATCAAGATGAGAAAATATTATTGAGAGTATTATCTATGGCACATTCAAAGCCTGTTGTAGTTGTTCCTTATGATGGAGAATTGGACACCAATATTGTATTGGATTGGATCTCTAACATGGAGAAGTTCTTTGAGTTTGAAAATACCCTTGATAATAGAAAGGTGAATATTACAATCATTGGGTTGAAAGATCATGCCTTACTACGGTGTGAGCATATACAAACTAATATATAAAGAAGAGGAAATGAGAAGATCAAGACCTGGTTGAAAATGATGAACAAGGTGAAACAAAAGTTCCTTCCTTTTGATTACCAACTTATCTTGTTGAGAAAGATATAAAATCTAAGATAAAAGGACATGACTGTGAAGGAGTACATTGAGGAATTCTATAGACTCAACATCAAATCTAGACATGTGGATGGCGAGGTTGAAAAAGTTGCAAGGTACTTAATGGATTGAGATCCAAAATATAAGATGAGATAAGTTTTGTGAAATTAGAAAGTGTGGAAGAAGCAAATCAATATGCCCTAAAAGATGAGGATATCTTCACAAAGAAGCATGAACAAAGATGGAGAGGTAGAGGTGGTAGATTCCAAAGAGGCAAAGGTAGGTCTTATGGAGAAGGTGGAATATCTGATAATTTTGCACAAGATAAGGGCAAGTTTGAATGGAAGAATGAAGATAAAGTCAATGATTGAGTGCAAAGGTGGTAATTCTTACTAAGGAGGTACTAATTCTTACTGAGGAAGAGTTAATTCTTATTCCAGATGATGTTTTCATTGTAATTATATCACATGTGGTAAAGAAGGGCATAGATCCTTTGATTGTAGATAATCTGGTGACAATAAACAAGGTAATAGAAATGTTGTAATTCAAGGAGATCTTGAGGGTTTACCTTGTGGACCTAAGGTTAGAGAAAACCTGATGCCAAGGAGAACTTTATTTAATAAGATAGTTGATGGCAAACTTGTCCCAAGGAGAAGTATTTTCAAGAATAGATGTAAGATGGTAGGAAAATGTTGCAAAGTAATTGTTGAGAGTGGTAACTCAACGAAATTGGCATCAAAAGAGTTGGTTACAAAGTTGGAGTTGTAGAGGTTGATACACCCTAAACCCTATCATTTTTTATGGGTCAAGAATGAGCATAAATTGTTGGTAAGTGAGAAACATGTTGTGAAATTCAAAGTTGCTGACTACTTTGATGAGCTTATATATGATATTATGCCTATGGATTGTTGCCATATTATGTTGGATAGACCTTGGAAATATGATAGGCATGTTGTGCATGATGGTAGACTAAATAAATATACACTTTTGGTGAATGGAGAAAATAAAATATTGTTTCCTTTGATTGAAGCTCCCGATGAAGTGAATTGTACTATTGCTAGAGTTTGCATGGTTAATAGGAAACAATTTGAGAAGGAGATGAAAAAGGACCAATTTTTTTTTTTTGTAATTCCTAGAGGGCTGAGCTATGTTAGAGATGGTTGAGCAATATAATATAAGATGACTGACTGATAGAGAGAGGTCGAGTGACAGAAAAAGCTAATAGTGTTAGCTGAGTGCCAACATAGTATGAAAGGTTGTTGTATGAGTATAGGGAGATTGTTGTAGAGGATATTCTTGATGTTTTACTACCAATTAAAAGCATAAGTCATTGTATGGATCTGATTCCTCGAGCTATTTTGATGAATAAAGAGCCATATATATTGTCACCTACATGGAATGAAGAACAAAATAGACAAGTGCATAATTTCTTGTAGAAAGGTTTCACCAAAGAAAGTTTGAGTCCATGTGATGTACCTATTTTATTGACACCTAAGAAAGAATATGTACTGATTCTAGAGCTATTAAGAAGATAATAGTGAAATATAGGTTTCCTATACCAATGATAGATGACATAATGGATTTTTTGAGTGGAGAAAATTATTTTACCAAGATTGATTTGAAGAGTAGTTATCATTAGATCAAAATTAGAGAACACGATGAGTGGAAGACTGCTTTCAAGACAAAAGATAGTTTGTTTCAGTGGTTGGTTATGCCTTTTGGTTTGACAAATGCACTTAGTACTTTCATGAGGTTGATGAATGAAGTTTTGAAAAGAATCTTGAGTAAGTTTGTGATCAAAGTAATATTTAGTGGCTAATATTTGCCAATTGGCTAATTTTAGGTTTTTTGGTTAATAATTTGATATTTAAGGTAACCTATATTGCCACATTTTTATAAAATTTAGCTCTAAAATATTTAAAATCGCTTAATAATTTATTTTATTGAAAAAATTAAGGTCAAAGATTCACCACTAGATATGATACATGATTATATTAGATTTTCCTAAATATTATATATTTTTGGAGAAATTATAATTAATTCATCAATCTTTATTATAATTATTAGTTCCTTTACAGATATATCATCATTGTTTAGTTTTCACTATTGATTTAAAATATAATGTAATGATCCTCATAATAATCCATGAGGTAAAAAATATTCAAGTTTGATTTGTAATATTCGATGGTGATTAATAAAATTCCTCTTATTATTGAGATTCACCAATCTTTTCTACATAAAAATTATGATTCCCAAACAATCACCAATATGAATAATATTTTTTTTTGGAGGGGGGTTTCTTAAAGTTTACCCTAGTTTGTGATTGTTTATTTGGATGGTATTCTAATCTTGAGTGAGACTAGGGAAGAATATCTTGATCATGTTAGTCAAGTATTGTAGAGATTAAAAGACGAGAAGTTGTTGATTAATTTGAAGAAGTGTTCATTTATGCAAGAGGAGATTGTATTTTTGGGATTTGTGATTTTAGTTGATGGTTTGAGAATGGACCCTGAGAAGGTTAAAGTAATTATGGAATGGCCTACACTTGAGAATGTAGGTGAGGTAGGATCATTTCATGGTTTGGCTAGTTTCTACATAAAGTTTATAAAGAATTTCAGTTCTGTTTGTATTGCTATGACTCAAACTATGAGAGGAGATAAAAAGGACTTCAAGTGAACACATGGAGCTGATAAGAGTTTTGAAACTTTGAAACAAAAGGTCATTGAGTTACCTGTATTGGCTTTGCCTGATTTCAATAAGGTATTTCAATTTTAATGTGATACTACTATGAGTGCAATAGGAGTTGTGTTGAGTCAAGAGGATAGACCTATTTATTTCTTCATTTGAAGTTGATTGATGCTAAAAGGAAGTATTATGTGTATGATCAAGAGTTCTATGCTATTGTTCAAGCCTTGAAGAAGCAGAGACATTATTTGATTCCTAAGGAGAATGGTGTGAGAGTTTGGGATTGAGAGCTTAAGAAATAGCTCAAAGCTACACCTTTCTAAGAGTTAAGAGACACTTGGTGGAGTCCTTGGCTCAAGATTTCTTTGTTTAGGAGAATATTTTGTCAAAATATATATTCTTGTTATGTAATTAGTATGTAGTTTTGTTTTGTAAGACTTAAGGGAGGCTCTCTAGGCAAGGTGAAATCAATGTTTCTAAGGTCCATGTATTAAGCAACAATTTTATCATAGTTATGGTTGTTGGTATATATATATATATATATATATATATATATATATATATATATATATATATATATATATATATATATATATATATATATATATATAATGTAACTTTTTTTTTTGTTTCTTGACTATTCTTTGCAATGTATAAAACTATAATGCCAACAATACTGAATAATGATGAGCTAAATGCCTAAGTACATGCTAATGTGTAGATCTTTTAATTTTATAGTAGGACAAGAGCTAGTAATATAAATCTTCATGTAAGCAATTATTTTGGGAAAGGAAACTATATATTCTAGTCATGTTGGTGCTTAAAAGTGTGTATAAATAACATGTTCTAAGGACAAGAACAAATGACATGAGCTAATCAAATTTTATTGTAAATTTTAAATTTAAAAAAAACAAGGTTATTCCTTTGAAGTTACCTCCATATCCATGGACTCTTGCTGAAATAGGAAATAATAATGAAAACAAAAAAAAAAAAATTATTAAATTTAAATACTTAAGTAGCACTAATAAATATGTAAAAAATTAAGAATAATTACATTTTCTAAAGTATTTTAACTTCTAAAGAATTTAGTTTAGTGTGGAGACTAAGATTTGATTGTATGATTCACTCCACAACTCTTTAAAATAACATATCTAGTGTAAGTCTCCTAGAAATGACTTTTCAAATAATAGACCAAGACTTAATCTAAAAATCTCTAATAGTTAAACATAGAATATCATTTTTTTAATTTAAAATATAACTTATATGCAAGATGAATGAACCAAATACTAATTAGTTGCAATAAATATTTTTTAATATTTAACTTTTAAATCCAACACTAAGGAATTAATAGTTGAACACAAAAAAGCTATTATTATCATAAATACCATATTATTATATTCAAAATTGGAAAAATTATTAATGTGAATTCTCCAAAACATATAGATTTCCACCTTTTACAATTTTACATATAAAAATAATATTTCTACTATAACAATAATAAATATTTAATTAAGCATTTTATATTATGAAGGACACATTTATAATAAATAATAAAATATTTTATTTGAAATTTGAAAAATTAGTTCACTTATGATAAATTCGTATGTGCTTATTTATATAACATTAATATGTTTTTATATTTTCAAATATGAATCCATTTTGATCAATTGTTTATCTAAAATAGATAATATAAATATATGGTATGACTAGATGAATTCTTTGGGACATATCTCCATAGTCAAGGATTTGTAGATATTGAAAACAAGTCCATCTCAATCTGACTACTTCATTTTCACTTAGGTAGCTCAGTCAAAATCAGAATTTTTAATAAGATTCATCTTTTTAATGTGATTTACAATGAACAATATAAATGACTTAAAGTCAAGTTCGTGGAGATGGCTCATATTAGATTGGATTCCTAACAATGATAGAATTCCCCTATTAGTAGATATTGAAAACTTTACTAAAGTTTAACTCCATCTAATTGCCTAACTTGTGTTAGATTATGGTGACTGATCAGGAAAGTACTATACATACTTCATAATTAGTGGGGTTCGGGCTTGTGGCCAACATTATAGATGACATATGGTCGACATGTTGTAACCCTAAAACATTATAAAATACTTGTATAAAAAGGTTTCGGATTAGGTATTTTCATTATGTTGTGATGCAAAATTGCTTCTTGCGGCAGTATTGAGCTGTAAGGGATTATGGATTGTAATCAGATTGTAATCACTAGATTGTAATAATATTGGACTTGTAGTTTGGTGGACGTAGCCCAGGGATTGGGTGAACCATGTTAAATCTTGGTGCCTTGTGTTCATTTCTGTGTGATCTATTATTTTTTGTTATTGGTTATATTTGCATGTAGTTTTTATTTTTGTCCATAGTTTATCCTAACAAGTGGTATCAAAGCCTAGTTGTTTTTTAGTTATCCTTTGTAGGAAAGTTTCACAGTTGAGTGGGAGTCTCATGGTTGAGTGGGAGAAATGGCAGATGAGGGTAAGCTAAGGGTTGATAGGTTTAATGGGCAAAACTTCTAGTTATGGAAGATGCAAATGGAAGACTATATGTATCAGAAGGATTTATGGAAGCTATTGGAAGGCAAAGCCAAGAATCAAGGAACTATGTCAGATGTTGAATGGGATCTTTTGGATAGAAAGGCACTTGGAAGCATTTGGTTATGCTTGGCACCATCAGTGGCATTTAATATTACAAAAGCAAAGATGACAGAAGAGTTGATGAAAACCCTAGCAACACTGTATGAAAAGCCCTCCACTTCAAACAAGGTATTTCTCATAAAGCATTTATTTAATATGAAAATGGCAGAAGGTGGATCTGTTGCAAATCATTTAAATGAGTTTAATACAATTACTAGTTAGTTATCTTCTATGGGTATCAATTTTGATGAAGAAATTAGGTCTCTCTTGATTTTGTGTTCTTTGCCTAAAAGCTGGAATGGCTTGGTAATGGCTATGAGTAATTCTATTCCTGGATCTAGTACCCTAAAATATGATGATGTGATCAGTGTTTTTTTGAGTGAGGAAACTTGTAGGAAATCCTTAGGTGGATCTACATTAGGAAGTGCTTTGAATGCATAAAGTAGGGGCAAATGAATGAGAGAGGAAGTAACTCTGGACATCATGGGAAATTAAGAGGAAAGTCAAAAGGGAAGAGGTCTCAATCAAGAGGACTGAATGATTGTTGGTACTATGGGAAGCCAGGCCATAAAAAGAAAAATTGCTAGAATCAAAAGAAAAATAAAGGAGATAAATCTGATGAAGACAAGGAGGCAAATGTGGTAAGTAACAAATCTGAAGAGGATGCTTTGCTTCTATCTTTAGAAAGTGTTGATGATTCATGGGTTTTCGATTCTGGTGCTTCTTTTCATGCTACACCTCATAGAGATTATTTCATTGATTATGTCTAAGGGGATTTTGGGCTTGTTTATTTGGGGGATAATGAACCCTGTCAGATTGTTGGAAAGGGAAAAGTTAAAATTAAATTGCAGAATGGGAATCATTGGATACTACATGAGGTAAGACATATTCCAAGGTTGAGTAGGAATTTAATTTCAGCGGGGCAACTTGGTGATGAGGGTTGTCTAGTTAATTATAATGATAAAAATTGAAAGGTTTCAAAAGGTTCCCGTGTAGTAGCAAAAGGTGTGAAAGTAGGCACCTTATATCTTTGTACAAGTCATATTGTTCCTTCTAGTTTGATTGTTTTAGAGAAAAATGAATGTTCAAGAACAATTGTTATAGTTGAGTAGGGAGAACGAATAGCTGATGTAGATTCTGATACAACACTATGGCACAACAAACTTGGGCACATGAGTGAGAAAGGTATGAAAGTACTTCATTCAAAGAAAGTTTTACCAGGTCTAAAATGTGTTAATATGGATTTCTATGAAAGTTGTGTGTATGGAAAACAAAAGAGAGTGAGTTTTGTAAAGACTGGGAAGGAAAACAAAAAGGAGAAATTAGAGCTTGTGCATATAGATGTATGGGGACCAACTCAGGTATCTTCCCTTGGTGGCTCTCATTATTATGTTACATTTATTGATGATGCAACTAGAAAAGTATGCGTTTATTTCCTTAGACAAAAATATGATGTATTTCAAACTTTTAAGAAATGGAAATGCTTGGTTGAAAATGAGACTAGTAAGAAATTAAAATGTCTTGGATCTGATAATGGTGGTGAGTATTGCAGTCATGAATTTGAAGATTATTTCTCCACTAATGGTATTCATAGATATAAAACTATTCCAAGGACTCCACAGGAAAATGGAGTGGCTGAATGCATGAACAGGACTATAATCGAGCGTGCAAGGAACATGAGGTTGCATGTTGGGTTGCCCTTACACATGTGGGTGGAGGCTATCAATACTACAATATATTTGATTAATAGAGGTCCCTCTACTCCTTTGGATTGTGGTATTCTAGAGGAGGCATGGGCTAGTAAGAAGGTGAGTTATTCTTTTCTCAAGACCTTCAGTTGTGAAGCTTTTGCTCATATAGACTCTGAAAATAGAACCAAGCTAGAAGCTAAATCAAAGAAATGTGTCTTTGTTGGATATGGCATTAATGAATTTGGTTATAGGCTTTGGGATTTTGAAAATCTTAAAATTGTTAGAAGTCAGGATGTCATATTCAATGAGAAAGTGTTGGACAAAGATCTGTTGCAGCAACATGAGAAGAAAGAAGATGATTATGTAGTGCTAGATGATACTCCAAAAGCTGATGTTACAGCCATTCCTCATGATGTGCAACAACTGAAACAACAAATACCACACACACCAGTGAATGTTAGATGATCAATGAGGCAAATTAGACCTCCACAAATATTTTCTCACTCTTTGTATTCTATTTTACTTACTAATGCGGGTGAACCTAAAAGTTATGATGAAGTTGTGCAGGTGAATACTAAGATTTAATGGGAGTCTGTAATGAAAGATGAAATGGACTCTTTGCTAAAGAATAAGACATGGGATCTCTGAAGTTGCCTATAGGTAAAAAGGCTTTACAGAATAGGTGGGTTTATAGGTTCAAAGAAGAGGAAGGAGGTTAGAAAAGATTTAAGGCCAGGTTAGTTGTAAAAGGATTTACATAGAAAAAGGGAATTGGTTTTGATGAGATATTCTCTCTTGTTGTTAAAATGACTTCTATTCATGCTATTTTGAGTCTTGTAGCTACTAAAGATTTGCATTTAGAGTAGGTGGATGTTAAAATAGCCTTTCTTCATGGTGATTTGGATGAAGAAATATATATGGCTTAGCCAAAGGATTTTGAGGTCAAAGGTAAGAAGAACTTAGTGTGCAAATTGAAGAAAAGTTTATATGGCTTGAAGTAAGCACCTCGGTAGTGGTATCTGAAATTTGACAGTTTTATGCATGAGCATGGATATAATGGGTGTCATTCAGATTACTATGTTTATTTTAAGAGGTTGGATGATGATAGCTACATTATTTTATGTTTATATGTTGATGATATGCTTGTAGCTGGGTCTAACATGGATCATATTAAGGGGCTAAAATGCCAGTTAGCACATGCATTTGCTATGAAGGATTTGGGGGCAACAAAATGAATCCTTGGTATGAAGATTTGCAAAGATAGGAAGAACATAATATTAACGCTATCTCAGGTTGATTATGTTGAGAAAGTGTTGCAACATTTCTCTATGGAGAATGCTAAAGCTTTCAGTACACCTTTACCTAGTCATTTGAAGTTGACTAAGGAGATGTGTCCTAAGACACAGGAAGAGGAGGATAAGATGTCTAAGGTACCCTATGCTTCAACTATAGGAAGCTTGATGTATGCTATGGTATGTACTAAACCATATATTGCACATGTCGTGGGAGTCGTTAGTAGGTATATGAGTCATCCAGGATTTGAACATTGGAATGTTGTCAAGTGGATTCTCAGATATTGATACTAGGTGGAGTACTACAGCTTATGTCTTTACTATTGGTGGGACAGCTTTGAGCTGGGTTTCTAGGTTATAGAAGATTAATGCTCTATCCACTATAGAGGCAGAGTATGTTGCTGCTACAAAGGCAACCAAGGAGATGATATGGCTTCAATTCTTCTTAGAAGAATTGGGACATCCTCAGAAGGATAAATATTTGTTCACAGATAGTCAGAGTGCCATTCATCTTGCAAAGAATTCAGCTCTGCATTCTAAGACCAAACACATACAGTTGCGGTACCATTTCATTCAGTTAGTTTTGGAGGATGGACAGCTAAAGCTAGAGAAGATCCATACAAATGACAATCTAGCAGATATGTTGACAAAGGTTGTAACAAGGAAGAAGCTGAACTCCTCTTCAACTTCAGTTGGTCTTTTGGACTGAACATGAATCAAAGAACAGCTGAGTCCAAGGTGGTTTGATCTAGTGGGAGCCCCATGTGGTAGTGGTATTGCTATAGGATCAGTCTCCAAGTGGGAGATTGTTGTTTAGTGTGGAGCCTGATCAGTCCCCAAGTGGAAGATTGTTAGATTATGGTAATTGATCAGGAAAGTACTATACATACTTCATAATTAGTGGGCCATGGCCAACATTGTAGCCAACATATGGTTGACATATGGACGACATGTTGTAACCCTAAAATGGCATAAAATACTTGTATAAAAGGGTTTAGGGTTAGGTATTTTCATTATGTTGTGATGTGAAATTGCTTCTTACAGTAGTATTGAGCTATAAGGGATTACATATTATAATCAGGTTGTAATCACTGGATTGTAATAATATTGGACTGGCAGTTTGGTGGACGTAGCCCAGGGATTGGGTGAACCATGTTAAATCTTGGTGCCTTGTGTTCATTTCTGTGTGATCTATTATTTTCTATTATTGGTTATATTTGCATGTAGTTTTTATTTCTATCCATGGTTTATCCTAACAAGTTGTATGTATTGGCAATTTTTATAAGCACCTCAATCAATTGAAGAGGGCTTGGCTTAACTAGAACACTGAAAGCATTGATTGCTTCGAGCAGCTAGTGTGGGCCCCTTTCCTCCGTCCCATTTTCCTAACATTTTCTATCATAGTAAACACTTATGTTACTATTAGTGGTCATGAGTCAATCATTAGCTACTAGCATTGTGGCACTTGGTACTACCTCAAATTAAAATTCTATTCCCGCCTTACTCCACATTCAAAAACTAATCCCAACTTGGTGAATTTAAAAATTGTCTTTACAAGATAGTAGTATTGTTTCATAGGTGTGCAAGCAAATTAGTTTATTTTCTAGAGTAATAGTAGGCTGTGCAAAAATGGAGGTCTCTAAAAAGCACAAAAGATGGGTGAATTTCATCTAATGCAACTTACCCCTCAAACTATTTGAGTGAATGGCTCAAAGAAATGTGCTTTCATGGAATCTCATGGTTTGTGCCAATAAGAGCCCCTGTTGTCAAAAGGATGTATAGAAACATAAGTTTATCTGGACAAAAACATATTTTCTATTTTCAGGTACTTCTATAGTTTTAACTTTGGGTGAAAAAACATTTTCTATTTTTAGCCACTTCTATAGTTTTAAAACTATGATCTTCTTTTTCAAAATTGAGTTCACTATGTGTTGTTAGTGCCTAAATAAGTTTTGTTTTCCTTTATGTCTAGAATAAAGGTTGTGCATTCATCCCTTGGTAAAATTTTGGACTGTATACTTTATTGTAGATTAAGCAATGTATTTACAATATGAATTTTTCTTTCTCATAATAGATTGGTTTGAAAGCCATATTATTTGATCCTTGAAGCTGCAAATGGGAGATGATAAAGCAATATGGTAGAACAAGAAAAATATTCACACTTTATTCGAGGAAATAACAAAATTTAAGCTTGAAATTTATAGAAAGAAAAAGCATCATTAGTCTTTACACACTGTTGTGGCTTTAGTTAATCATAATCAAAGCAAGGAATTTGGTGTATAAATAGATATGTAATACATTTTTCTTCTTCAAATTATTCTAAATAGAGCTGCAAATGCAAATGGAGACAGTCATAATGGGAAAAGCATACATTCAACTCTCTTCATTTGAACAAATAAGCATAGATTCTACTACAATTGTTTGAGTAATGTTGAAAGATCATTTAAGTAAATAAAATGTGATATTGTTATCAGGATTAAATTTTTTATTTATTTTTAGTGAAACTCATTGATCTCTATTACATATGTAATGGTGTATGTGAATGCATCTTTCATGAAAATTAATGGAACACTTAGCACTCATTGCATCTAAGTGATGCTCGTATAGGTGAAGCACCAAGATTTCTCCAAAGGTCACCCATCTTAATACTACTCCATCTCAAGTGAATTTAATTACAAATTTTCCTACATGGTCAAACCCACATTGCTTGTAACCTCATTTGCAAAACTCTTATAAAATGTTGTGCATTATGAACCATTCATTAGAAAGTTCCTTAAGCTCATCAATGGATAAGTAGGAGATATTTTTCAAAACAAGTCAAATTGTGATATTGCTATCAAGATTCAATGGAATTGACTCAAAAAGCTACATAATTGTATTTTAATAACAATATTTCAATTTGACTTGCTATAGAAAATGTATTCTACTTATTTAGTAGTTTATTAAGTTTATTTGGTGTAGATTACTTAAAGAATAATAGTCAATTAAAATATTTGAGTATATATTTATCCTATGCATGAATCTATAACACAATGATTTTGGATTTCTAGAATTTCACACAATAAAGTCATAATTTAATTTAATTTATTATTCTTTTCAAAAATTTATAACAGACCCAAAACATATAATTGGAATGCTTGCAAATTTTAATTTTCAAGATCATGTATTGCTCCACACACACACACATATGTATATATATATGTGTGTGTATGTGTATCTGTATGTGTATGTGTATGTGTAGATATAGATATAGATATATATGTATATTTATATGTGTATATCAAATATTTTATAATTTAATAGATTTCAAATTTATATTACATCACTTATTTTCTTGGAAGGTCACATTATGTTTGAATAAAAATAGAACATTTAGAAGTCTAGATTGTCCACTTGAATGCTATTCATCATATCTTAAAACCTTTATGAAAGATGATACTATGTTAAAAAGTTTAATAGTTGTGTTACTAGGATATATTTTACAAATGGCTATGTAATACAAAATCCTCTTTATTTTTAAAAAGAAAGAACCTAAGGGTAAAATAACAACTTTGAAATAGGAAAGAATACATAAATTATGAGTGAATAAAGGGGAAATAATAATGAACAAATGATGAATGAATAGAAAGTGTTGCAAATAAAGAAAAATGTTTGTTAATAGGAATCTAGCCACAACCAAGCTTAAATTATGAACATGATGTATGTCATTACTTGGCATTTTGATCAAAGTGGGTACACAAATAGATAAGAAATTCAATGGGCATGTTAAAATTGAATAAATACTCATCATAACACTTTATAACAAATATTTGTTTTGAGTGTTTTTTTTGGGATAAAACATGGTGCACATGTATCATATATTAAAAAAAATCATAGGAGAAAGCTTAAGAAATACAATGGAGAGCCAAAAGTGAATCTCTTCCAACTAAACTCCACACAAGTTGTAGAATAGGGAAGCAAGAATAATACTAGGAAGAAAAAGACCAATAAAATAGAAGATGATAGAGAGAACCATATGACTTAGAAAAGAAAATAGAAGATAGAATATATAAGAGGAGATACAATAGGGAGACTGATAAGTCTAACCTCCAATTAGATTATATACTTAAATTTGGAAACTAATAAATCTAAATCGAACAAGAAATCTCACAACAAGATTTTTCCATCTACAATGAAGAGATCTTCACTCTTACCAATTAACATAATCATGGTAGCATAGTCATCATGAGACACACAAGACCTAAAGATATCCCAAGACATTGCAATTTTATCTTTAGTTCCCTCTTGCCTAAAGTTGGAAATGATGCAAATCCTTCTAGATACAAAATCTATGAGAATAAAAAAACTAACTCTTGAGAGATCTATACCCAATTGTGTGACAAAACTATTTGAATTCCAACATCAAAGATCCACTGCTTTAATCATGCACTTTGTAAGTTGGAAGCGAATAAAGTTTTATAGATAACATCATCATGCATATGTACAAATGTACAAATTATTCTTTATGATATACATTACTGTTGGGATTATCTCATGAACATCTAAGATGAATAAACTGTAAGGAAGCAAAGGTGCACAAAATTGCTTCCTATGCTAGTCTTGAGAGGACGATTATGCAAATTCAACTAACTATTACAAAAACTTCAATGGACAAATAAAAATGCATAAATTAAACATCACAATAAGCACATAACATAGTGATTACCATGGGGAAACCCTTCTAGGAGAAACAAACCACCCTACAAAACTAGCATAAATTATTACCAAATCAAGATGATTACAATACACTTGAAATGCAAGTTCTTACAGGAGTGTATCAACACAACTTGAGCTTGGAGAGACACCTTCTAGCCTCCAATCTTGCAAACAAAACTCACTGATCAAACTCCTCCCCAAACCCTCCTTATATAGTGATTTTACAACCTAGACACCACTTGGGGTTTTACAAAACCATGGGCAAAACAACCATGCTAGATGTTACCCATTCTTGACATTTGTAACTCCAAGATGGGAAAACAACCAAGTCAAAATAGTATTCCCATCCATAATTTTGTCCCCTACCTTAGACCCTTATATAAGTCATGTAATAAGTTGTTTATACTCTAAAAATAACCTACCTATATTCTATTAAGGCACATTTTTAATAACTCATACACATTTTCCCAACACATAAATATGTGGAAAACTACTACAAACAAATTCTAGAATCATCATGAAGGAAAGTTGTCTTCACATCCATCTACTCAACTTCTCGATCATAAGTTGAATCAATAGAAAGTAAAAAATTGAATGGATGCCATTTTCGCTATAGGAGAAATTTTTTCTCCATAATCAATTATTGCAACCTGAGAGTAACCTTTTGTAACCAAAAATGCTTTGTACTTCTCAATGCTTCCATCTTAATCCATCTTTATTTTGAACACCCATTTATAACCAACATGCTTTCGTCCTTTAGGAAATGGCACAAGCTCCCATGTGTCATTCTTCTTAAGAGTTTTCATCTCTTCATCCATGGATATTTTCTAGGAGACTATAATCATGTAAAAATAATTGATGCCCTAGTAGAGAATTATAGACATGAGACTGGATAATTGTGAAAAAAGTTGATGGAACCTCTCTCTCATGTATAAATAGACAAATGATACATGAGTTTTTTGGGCTTTACATCCACACCATTTTTAGAATTGATAGAGAGGGTCTTTGTGTGGAGTATGAATGCCTAGTCAAGAGTGTCGGTTTGAAGGAGGTTTCCTTGTACTTGAATAGGGAAGAAATGAATACAATAATTTAGTTATAGCATACAAGGCTCCTTTTCCTACAACCAACTTCATGTGTGAAGGAATATATTGGATCAGCAATAGGTAGCATCAAATGAATTACCAAGGATTCAAGGATATTTTTTGTTTTTTTGTTATTACAACTTTATGATCTATTTTTTTGTGAGGTTTGTTTCAAGATTGCATCAATTTTTGTCCATTTTTAGTATTAGGTGAATATGAATAGTTGGAAGCTTGTTGCTTCCCTTTTGGAGGGAGACCACAACCATGTGATATAAATTACTGATAGCCAAAAACATAAGAACTCTATGATGTACTTGTTTCTTTTGATATCAATACAAAGTACCTTGTTTTACTACATCCACACCTATCATATTCCTTCAAACTGGATGAAGGAATATCTTGGATTGACAATAGGTAGTGTAAAATGAATTATCAAGGATTTAAGGATATTTTATGTTTTGTTTTATTCCAACTATATGTTCTAGTTTTTGGCAGTGTTGTTTTGATTGTGTCAATTTTGTTTTTTTTTTAGTATTAGGTGAATTTGAAAAGGTATGAATGTAAACGGTTGGAAGCTTGTTGCTTCTCTTTTGGAGGGAAACCACAACCATGTGATATACATTATTGATAACCAAAAATAGAACTCTTTGATGTTCTTTTTTCTTTTGATATCAATACAAAGCTACCTTATTTTCTTGTCCAATCTAGGATTTAATCTTTCTTCTAAATTTTTTATTCTATTATATAATAAACTCTTGAATTAGTTTCTATCTTTAAAACTTATGTCATTGTTTGAGACTCTTGAATACTAATTTGAATGAATAGATAATGAAAGTAAAGCCATGTCCTTCCATTCTTTACCTAATTGGATTTTCTTATAGGATTAAATTTAATTAGGCAAGTTTATGTTGTAGGTTAAACTCACCCACATTTACAAAATTGGATAGCTGATAGTACTATTGCATCTTCCATGGTATTACCTTTTACAGGGGAGCATAAGGGATTCAACATAGGTGACTCGAAGCCCAATTGGATAAATAACTAGTATGTTGATGTTGAAAGGAGTAAAGAAATTTCAAACTCATTAAGCATCTTTCTTTATTTTCAAGTAGGGAAATTGATTATAAAATATTTTTGTAAGTTGCTGAGAGGTCCTTGTACTTTTACTTTGGATTTCCTACCCTGAGTATTTAAAATCTTAGAAGAGCTCTATTGATTTCTACTATAAAATAATTCAAGACTCTGGAAAGAGTTAAAGGTTCGGTACACCCACCCAGGTCTTGCAAAATTTAAAGAAGAAAGGAATTGCATTCATTTTTATGATTGAATTTTTCCAGTTGTCCATATCAATTTGGAAGGCATGATAACAAAGACTAGTAAGCTTTTTATCTTTCCAATATGTTGATTTGTGATCCAAAATCCTCCAAGGAGATATTTAGGCTATCCATTGGTTCATTATACAACTAGCTAATAAACATTATCCAATTTACTATCTCCTCAAGAAAAGTACTAGATTTTAATGGGGTGATTCTTGTTAGAAGGTATTTGGTCAATCAAATAATACCTTTTTATACTAGTACCTCTATTCAGGGAACTCATGGAAAATAAGTCCAATTAATATTAACCTTCTTTGTAACACTAGTATCCTTTCATTCTCTTAGATTCATTCCACCTTCTAGTTTTCTTTATACTATAGAGATTTCATCTATTATTATTAGCACACTCGTATGATTCCTTTCTACATCACATGGATTCATTATATTATGAAAATAAAAAATGGAGAAAAAAGATGGGGATAGAAGCAAATAAAAGTTGGAATAAAAATTACAAGAATAGGTTAATTTCTAAAAAGAACACACTTACTAATGATTTCAAAAGGAAACTAAAATTGTACGCTTTAAAATTATCAAAGCTCAATAGGAGAATAAATGCAATACCTTTTAGGATCAAAACTCAAAGTATCAAGGCTTCATGCACATAAATATTCTTACACCAAATCATAAGTGGTCTATACATTTTTATATACATTACAAGAAAGGAGGGTAGAGAAAATAAAATAAAATTTAAGGATCAACATTTTGACTCACACCAAATGGGCATTCATTTTGATGACAAAAGACTTTCCTCATACCAACATGTATCTTACCTATCATAATCATGGTCATTGTTTGTGGCACTAGATTCTCTTTTGGAATTTTTTGTATGCATCTTTACTTTTATGTTAGCATAGGAATATTATATTTGAATTTGATATGGTAATTAATGTCTTCAATTATATTATCTAGCACCTAAAACAACTACCTTTCAACTTAGGAGGATTAGAGACTTAATGGTGGCATGACTATTCTTGGATCCTGAAGGGTAGATCTTTATTCTTGTCTCTGCCTCATTAGACAGTCAAATTTGAGGAGTTAGACATACCTAAAAATATCCTATCAAGATATTAAAATTTCATTGATAATAAATCAAAAGCTTGGTTGAGCCTACACATACTTTACATTTTATTAATGAGGTTAACATAATTTTTTAATTTATCTTAGAGAACTAATATAAGATTTGAAGTACTTTTAAATCAAAGAGCTCTCAAATAACTAATATAGAATCATCATGATGTAGGTTTGGCCGATAAAATATTTAGAACATGTGTGTGTGTGTGTGTAGGTTTGGCCGATTGAGTATTTAGAATACGCGCGCGCGCATGCACGCACGCACACACACACACATGCATGCATGCATGCATGCGCACACGCATGCACGTGCACACACACACACACACACACACACACACACACACACAATGTATAGAGTAATTATGAGTAGACCTCTCCCATTTATTTACAAGACCAATATCTTTTCATTTACATGAAGTGCTTTTCATTTACATAAAGTGCTCTTCATCTTCTATTTTTCACTCATTGTCTGCCTCCTCCAACATATTATATTATATTTATGTTGAACTTATAAATATAATTCAATTAAATATCTATTTTTTTTATTAAGGGTAAAATAGGTTTTTTATAGGGGACCTCAAACCCCAAAAGTTTTAAGGAAGAAAGAAAGCATTAAATCCTTAAATGAAATAATGTTCTAACTAGTAGACACACCAAAACCCACAACCAACCTAACTTGGCAAAACCTAACACTAAAAACTAGACAATTTCTTTTTAGCTAAATACTTAGCTACAAAAACAAAGACAAAAAAAGACTAACACAAAGAGAGGGTAACTAGGCCATATCTTTGACCTTATCTTTCAGCTCTTGTTGAATCCCTTTAATCTACTATGTAACCTTCTTTATGTTTCTTTGGTCAATCTAAACCTCCTTCTTTTGTTTCTTTTTCAAGTTGGACCATGTCCTTTTTCTAGGTCTAGCCTCTTCATTGTCGTTTTATGGATCCTCCAAATCCAACACTAGGTTAATTTCCTTACCCTTATTTGTGACATTCAGAACCTTGTTCAAGCAATCCACTGAAGAGTCAAAAAAACCCCAACATTTAGCAAGCACTTCCTTTGTACTCTTCTCCATGTGGATAATTTTATTTCTCAAATCTTTTAAGGCCTTTGGATTCCCCTTCTCCTCTTTCCTATTTTCCTTTTGTCCACTCTTGATCTCCAATTCTTCAATTTTCCCCTCTAAAGCCTTGCATTTGAGGTTCAATACTTTAATAGAGTGGAAGAATCATTTCTCTATCCTTAGGGAATACAAACAAATGGATTTAGTAGTCTCCAAGATTCTATGGGGAGGGTCTACAACCAAGTCTTTGATGTCATATTTTGTGAGTTTCACATTGAGCTTATCATCATCCACAATGTGGAGCATAGGGATTCTTTCCTTCCTTGTTTCCTTCTTCTCCTAGGAGTCTTTATCTCTTTTCTCATACTAGCACTCAAAACCCTTGGTCTCAACATCAATAAGGGAAATGAACACATCATGGTCAATAGATTCATCATAGTCAATTAGTCTTATGGCTTCCCTCGATTCATCATTATTCTCAATTTTTTCTTCTTCTAAGAATCAAACTATTTTTTCTTGTTTACAAGGGAAACCGGGCCACTCATCTCACCATAATTGATTTGAGAATCTTTTCCTTTTTCAGCCAAGGGGGGAAAAATATTTTTTCCCAAAAACTAGCAAAGGTAGAGTCTCCAAAATGCCTCCAAACAACCTTTCAACTAATTCAAAATTTTCTTCTTCCTCCTTAGATATGTTTGTTTCCATCTTCATTTTCTCTTTCTCCACATTCTCCTCTTCATCCCCTTCATTACCACTATCCTCTTCATTGTTCGATAAAATTTTTTCTTTCACCTTAGATTTCTTCTTCTTCTTGGTATCAGAAATATCAATCCCAAATTACCCTTAAATTCTTTTTTCCCTTCCCCCTTTTCACCCTTGACTCCAAATTTTGAACACATTTTTACCTATTTTCTTTGCGATTGGATCTAAGATAAACGATTTCACATAGGAATGAATCAATCTCATCAAGCTCTCATGCATAATGGGTTTATAATTAGGATTAGACCTTAAGGTATTTCTACTTAGAGACAACGAACAAAGAAAATAAAAAGGGAAACATGCCTTTTTCTTATAACTAAAATGGTCGAGTAAGACAAAATGGTAAGTATGAGCCCTGTCATACCTTCCATTTAAAGTTGTACTCAATTACCATTGTGAGCACCTGACACCATAACAACTTAATAGAAGATGTCACAAAAATACCCCCCTCCCCTTTGATAAGTTGACCATCAGTTTCCTTAGGGAATTTACTAACTACCAATTCTAAATACTTAAGGTCCCAAAAGAAACACAAGTACCCTGAGCACTAAGCCCAATAATTTCAGCTATTAGTATGATATCGAACTTTAGTTTCCTTCCCCCAAGGTTAAGCTCTCCATTATTCTAGCCATGTTACCACAAAACTAATCTTTGATTACTATAGCAATAGTATATAATAGTGATCTACATTGTATCCTATGCATTTAAGTTTATGAAGCCAATATCATAGTCTATAATGTCAATTTCTCAAAACAAAACAAAAGTTATAAAAATTTGAGAAGTAGAACTTTAATTCTTAAATAGTAGTTCAAATATGAGATGGTGTATTATAGTACAAGGGCTTATTTTTCATATCACTACATTTACTAAACTAATAATAATCTCCATGTTTGAAATAATGGCTTTGCACTTTTTTTTGTGTAGTAATTAGAAAGATTAATTTCATAGTAGTGTGGCAATCAACACATACTTGAAAGTTTTTCACAACTCTAATAGTTTTTCTTGGCCGAAATATCTAACAAAATAAAAGCAATTGCCAACTTTTGGCTATTTGGACAAAGAAACAATTATTTTTCATCCTTTTCATTAAGTGAATCATGAATTTGGAAAATACCCTTCCTGTTTCATGTCTAAAACCAATTTCTCCAACCTTCCATGTGATTCGTCTCCTACATAAAATGCATATACCATTTTTGTGGCCATAATGCAACTATATGTATGGATTGTTTCTTGCATAGATGCTTGAGATTGTTATCATTTTTTGGATCAAAATTAAAGACATCCCTTTAAGTACTACTAAGATTGAGGCCTCTTCAAATAGTTTGAAAATTTAATTTTTTGTGAAAAAAAGGTTCCATGAGGTCAAAATAATAGAGTACAATATTTTTCAAATAGATAGAGCCCAAAACTTTTAGTTTGTCATTCACAGGTGCATTTGGAAGAACCTTAGAAATTATTGTGAATAGGAGAATGTCCTCATTTAAAAGCTTGAACCTCCTCAAATTAAATCTCTTGTCATTTTATATTGTTATATTATGCTAAAAATAACAATATTCATGAGACCATCAACTATAGATTTTAAGAATTAAAAGTTAAAATATATACTACATAACAATTAAAGTATTAACAACATATTTATTATTTGAAGATTTCAAATTCCCTCATATTAATTTTTATAACACTTTAAGTTACTAATTTTTTTTATAAAAATAGAAAACTCATGACAACAATTATAAATTTTGAAGATTAATTTTTTTTAATTTGACTACACTGCAAAATTTATAAAATAAGCCACTACAAACTACTCTCAAGAAATTTCAATAACATGAAATAACCATTAACTGATGCATTTTTTTGAAATGTAGGAAATAAGAATCGTGAATCTAAAGATCATCAATTTAAATGTTGAACTAGTTTCTTTCCAAAAAGAAATGCTTCATTAAAAAGACATTTGCAAATTTTCAAATTTTTCTTACAAAATTCATATTGTCCCTATCTATGATATCTTACAATTTATGCCTACATGCATATATACTAATCAAACATCCTACAATATAAGATTTTATTTGTTGAAAGAATGTCTATCAGAGCAATAGCAGCTGGAACATCTACTAAACTTAATCTCACTCCTTAACATCCACAAACTTCTTCAAATCTCTTGCTCATGAAGGATGCAGACAGACTAGCTTCACACCTGTCAATTGCATTACTTAAAATTTATGTATATAAACCCTTTTCCAAAAATCCATTTTGATTGCATATCTGTAGTTAAAACATTCAATTAAAGCGCACTTTTTTGAGCCTTCCAAAATTAAAAGTAAACAACACTTATTTAGACACTAACAACATAGTGAACTCAATTTTGAAAAAGAAGATCACAATTTTAAAACTATAGAAGTAGCTGAAAATAGAAAAAAAAATTGCCCAAAGTTAAAACTACAAAAGTAGCTAAAAATAGAAAATATTTTTCTGTCCAGATAAACTTATGTTTCTGTACATCCTTTTGGCAATGGGGGCTCTTATTGGCACAGACCATGAGATTCCATGAAAGTAATTTCTTTGAGCCATTCGTTCAAATAGTTTTGAGGGCCATCATCAATGTGGCTTGTTCTAGTAACATCAGATGAAATTCATCCATCATTTGTGCTTTCTAGAGACCCCCATTTTTGCACAGCTTGCTATTACTCTAGAAAATAAACTAATCGGCTTGCACACCTATGAAACGATGCTACTATCTTGTAAAGACAATTTTTTAATTTGCCAAGGCAGGATTAGTTTTTGAACATGAAGTAAGGCAAGAATAGAATTTGAATTTGAGGTAGTACCAAGCGCCACAACACCAGTAGCTAATGATTCACCCATGACCACTGATAGTAATAGAAGTGTTTACTATGACAAAAAATGGTAGGAAAATAGGATAGAGGAAAGGCGCCCACACTAGCCGCTTAAAGCAGTCAATGCTTCAAGTGTGCTAGTTAAGCCCAGCCATTGAAGAGGCTTCAAGAAGAATACGGTATGATTACATCCCTCAATTTTATACACCATTTGTAGAGGGCTCTTTACAATCATCTTTCTCTGCAACGCCTCTACAATTAGCTTATCCTCCTTTGCCACAACATATATTCTCTTCACACTTCTATAGTTTTTAGCTATGTACAAAAGAGGCCCTTGCCATAGAGGAAACTTCTCCAATGTGTCAAACAACAACGGATCCTACATTCAAATTTCACATGACTCATATTAACCAATTGAAATTCTATAAATACCCAATACAAGGATGATTGTTTTGTGATAAATTCTCTTGCGTAAAGTGGGGGCCAAACTTGATGGAGGTTGTTGGTTTATCTTTCCCATTTGCATAATAAAATGTGGAGTCTCGTAAGCCTCCAATTATTGGTGTGATCTATTAAAGAAATGTGAAGCCTCCAATTAGTAGAAAGGGAGAGTGAATTCTTCAGACCTCATTCAACGACTTGGTGAGAGTAGTTCCATTGAGGGCCATAATGGCAGTAACAAAGACAACTGCATGTGAAAAATAAATCACAACCTATTTAAAATTTTTCTTGGCACAAAGTAATGCCAAGTGACAAACTTTCTCAGCACAAGAGGGTGCCAAGTAATAAGAAGATCTCGAGTAAGCTCGGCACAAGGAGTTGAGTGACTTGGCACTAAGGGCAACTTGGCATAGTTTATGTCGAGTAAGCTTGGTAGTGAAGATGCTGAGTGAGCTCAGTCTCTATTGCAAGGTGATGCTTAGCAATAGAGGATGTCGAGTGAGCTCGGTGAGGGAAGAGAGGGAGACTTGGTGGACTCGGTAGGTAAAGACAACACATCTTGTACAAACTGAGTGACCTTTTAATAGACCTCCTGTCTGAACTTTTCCACCATTAAAATGTAGAGAGCTGAAGGATGAAGCTTTCAATAATGAACTTTTCAAATGTAATGTAACATGCAATGATGAATAGAAGAAGGGAAAAATTGAGATTTGTATGCCTATTTTCTAGCTTGCTTTCTATTCAAATAAGATAAAACTATTACAAAATCTGGGAGCATTTGGCTTCAACCAAAAAACCCCTAAAACTTCAAACTTATGGCTCTAATGGTTGCATATAACAATGCCTAGAGAAATCACTGTTTCACAGGTCAAATCAATAAGAACTTACAGAATAACAAAAGAGTCCAACATGTGTTCAAGCTTCCTTATGTCTTCTAAACTTACTGCACTTTCTTCCTCTGGTTTGATCTGTTGATCTACTTCTTTTCTTCTTTGCTTCTCCTCTCTGCTCTACAACTGATTTAATTCTTCTGCTTATGTAAAGTGTAGGCTCACCATCAATTTTGCTAAAGCCGTTGCTCATCAAATATGAGTCAATCCTACTGTACCATGCCTGTGGAGCTTTCTTGAGCCCATAAAGAGCTCTCTTTAATCTATACAATTTGTGTTCTTCACCTACAACTTCATAACCAAGTAGTTGCTTCACATAAACTTCTTCTTTCAATACAGCATTCAAGAAGGTAGACTTCACATCCATTTGATATACCTTCCATTTGTGCTAGGCTACAATTTCTATGATAGAACATACAATTTCCATTCTTGCAACCAGGGCATATGTCTCATCATATTGTTGCTTGTACCCCTTGACCACTAATTGTGCCTTATGTCTATCTATTTTTTCATCAAAATTGCATTTGGTCTTGTAAACCCATTTAACTCCAATTACTTGTTTCTTGGGAGACAGGTAATTAGCTCCCATATCTCATTCCTTTCAATAGCATATATTTCCTCATCCATGGTATTACACCATTTCTCTTCACTCATAGCTTCCTCAAAATAAATTGGTTCACTATGAGAAAATTAATGCAAAATTTACACTCTCGTGATAATATTTATCATACCTTTCATCTTGGTATATCTCTCTTAGATTTTTAGTCTTTCTTGGCAATAGGGAGGTGAGACTAGGATCTAAATTCTCAGTATTACTACTGCTACTATTTTGCATACTAGCTCAGGGCTATCTTGATGTGCTTGGAGATGTTGCTTAGTATGTTAAGGGTTTCTTTCCTTTTTACCTTTGTTTACAATCCATGTTAGCTGCTCCATCTTCTTGTTAATCACCAATGTCATATTCTTCCTCTTTAATAGAAGTTCTTGAGGATTCATCTAGCGAGCCATCCCATGATTGATTCTCAAAAATCTCCACATCTCTTGAGATGATGATCTTCTTGTCAATTGGATCATATAGCCTATAAGCCTTTGATTTTGAGTTATACCCTATGAATATGCACTTCACACCTTTGTAATCTAGCTTTTCGCTTTGTTCCTTAGGCACATGTGCATATGCTACATATTCGAACACTCTCAAGTGTTCAACTATCCATCTGTTCCTTGACCAAGCCTCAAGAGGTATCTTGTCATGAACTAATTTTGTAGGACACATGTTGATCAAATATATTGTTGTTGCTACAACCTCTCGCCAATATTTAGTTGGAGTCCTTTCACTTTCATCATACTTCTTTCCATTTCAACAATGGTCCTATTCTTTCTCTTATCCACTCCATTTTGTTGTGAAGTATAACTAGTTGTAAGCTCTTCCTTTATGCCATTCTTCCTACAAAAATTTACAAACATATTGGACTTATACTCCCCTCCTCTATCTGATCTAAGGACCTTAATATAATGTTGACATTCTTTGTTAACTAGGGCTTTGAATTCAACAAATTTGTCAAATGCTTCAAATTTATTCTTCAAAAAATACACCCATGTCCTACGACTAAAATCATCTATGAATGTCATAAAATAAGTACTCCCCTCAATAGAAGTAGTTTGCATTGTTCCTACTAAATTAGAATGCACCAATTCTTATGGTGCTCTAGCCCTTCTAGAATTTTTTGAATTAAAGGGAAGCCTATGTTTCTTACCGAAAATGCAAGTCTCACACTTGTCATAAGAATCTATTATGCTTGACAAACCATTTACCATTCTTTTCTTGGACAACAAATTTAAACCAGTAAAGCCAAGATGTCCATACTTGAGATGCCAAAGCTTGGAGGGGTCTTCAATCACACTCCTAAGAGTTGATTGCTAATGTACTGCTATACATGCATGCTTGGGAGGTGCAACACTGACTTGAGAAGAGAAACATGTCTCTATCTTCAACGAGAATATTTTGTTCTTTTTCATTTGGACTATTGCAAGTAATCTATTACTCCAATCCTTCTTACGAATGACACATTTGTCATTTTCCATCAGCACCTTGTATCCATTTTGAATGATTTTTCCAACACTCATCAAGTTGTGCTTCATACCAAGGGCATAATACACATTCTATATCTCTTTCTTCTCACCTTACTTGGTGTAGACCATAATGGATCCTTTTCCCACTATGGGAATGGTTCCATTATTTTCCATCTTAATTTTAGCCTTAAAAGTCTTGTTAATGAAAGAGAATAAAATTTCATTATCACTCATGTGGTTGCTACAACTGCTATCTAGGTACCATAACTCAGGATTACCTTCTTCACCAATGTTACACATGATGAAGGTTGTGGGGTTGTTTGCATTTCCCATGTTCACATCAGCCACATTAGTATTCTACTTTGACTAATCACCCTTCTTCTTCTAGCATTCACTTGCATAATTTGCATACTTATGACACTAGTAGCACTCAAAATTACTCTTATTAGTATTGTAATTCTTCTTACCTCCTCTAGAGCTATTTTGAGAAGTGCTTGCTCCCTATCGGTTGCTTTCTCTTCTTGAACTTTCTACACCAGCATTCCTTTGACCATTCCTTCCATGACCTCTACTTCTTGAGCCTCTATCGGATCCATTTCTTCCTTTCCCCTTGCCTCTTGAATTCTCTTGAGCCTTAAAACTGCTCTTGGAAAGTTGTTGCTGATCTGTTTTTCCGAAGCTCATGGGTTTGATGAGTTCCCATCAACCCATCCATGGTCAATGTGGCAAGGTCCTTTTCTTCCTCTATGGTCATCACAAGGTTGTCATATTTCTGAGGCAAACTCCTCAATATCTTTTTCACAATCCTCTACTCTTCATAATCTTCTCCATTTGATTTGAGTTGGTTTATCAAAGTGGAGATTTGTTAGCTAAACTCTATAATAAGTTCATTGTCTCTCATCTGAAGGTTCTCAAACTAACTTTTGATCATCTATAGCTTCACTGCTCAAACCTTATTAGTCCCCTTGAAGTTTTTCTTAAGGATATCCCATGCTTCCTTTGCATAATTTGTTGTTGCAATCTTGGGAAAAACTATCTCTATCATTGCTGCATTAATCAAACTTAATGCCTTTTTATCCTTTCTCCTTGACTTTTTCAACTAATTCTTCTATTGGTTTGTCAGGGCAGCATACAATGCTAGGACTATGACATCATTGAATCCATTTACCACAAACTCCCACAAATCATTTTCTACCATTATGGTTTTCGTATTCTTTACTCATGTATCATAATTCTATCCATTGACAATGGTTGTTGCCATATCTTTCCTACATCTCCTACCATGTCAAATATCCCAAAAAAATAAATTCCCTAACTCACTATGGATGTGGGGCCTCAAAGCTCTGATAGAATTTGAAAAATAAATTACAACCTATTTAAAATTTCACTTGGCACAAAGCAATGCCAAGTGACAGACTTTCTCAGCACAAAAGGGTGTTGAGTAATAGGAAGATGATGCCAAGTAAGCTTGGCACAAGAAAGAGTTGAGTGACTTGGCACTAAGGGAAGCTTGGCATAGTGTATTCTGAGTAAGCTTGGCAATGAAGATGTTGAGTGAGCTCGATCTCCATTGCAAGGTGATGCTCAGCAACAGAGGATGCTAAGTGAGCTTGGTGAGGGAAGAGAGGGAGACTTGGTGGACTCAGAAAGACAACATATCTTGTACAAATTGAGTGACCTTTTAACAGACCTCCTATCTGAACTTTTCCACCATTAAAATGCAGAGAGCCAAAGGATGGAGCTTTCAACTATGAACTTTTGAAATGCAAAATACCATGCAATGATGAATAGAAGAAGGGAACAATAGAGATTTGTATGTCTGCTTGCTTGCTTGCTTGCTTTCTATTCAAATGAGATAAAACTATTACAAAGTCTAGGAGCATTCGACTTCAACTAGAAAAACCCTAAAACTTCAAACTCATAAAACTTAAACTTCAAACTTACAACTCTAATGGTTGCATACAATAATGCTTGAAGCAATCACTGCTTCACAAGTCGAATCAATAAGAACTTACAAAATAACAAAAGAGTCCAACATGTGCTAAAGCTTCCTTTTGTCTTCTAAACTTACTGCACTTTCTTCCTCTGCTCTAATCTGCTAATCTATTTCTTTTCTTCTGCACTTCTCCTCTCTACTCTACAATTGATTTAATCCTTCTGCTTTTTTTGAATGAAACAGATTCATTCCTTTTGTCTCTTGGGAAAAAAAATTTCCCTCTCATTTTAAATTTGAAATCACCTACCATGCATTTAATGTTTCTTGCTATTGTGCAGGCTGTCAAGGTGGTAGGTGGGCATTTGGCTCTAGGAGCAATCGACCTACTGCATTAAATTTTTGACATTTCAGCAATTTTATGTGGAAAATGCTCCATTGTAAAGCTTACATTGAACCCACTAGCACTGTGGCCAAGCAATATAACCTTAACATAGATAACAACTACAAATTAGTTGATAACCTACATAAGAATTGTAGATAATTTGCATTAGAATTGTTCTAAGAGGTGTGGAGGTGAATATAGTTCTTTAAAACAGATTTGCATTAAAGTAGTTGGGACATATTTTTATGATCACTCTTGTTTCTTTTTAGACTTCATTGAGCATATTAGTCGGTGCACAATTATTTTATTATACCTTCTTTTAAGGTAATTTGCATTAGAATTGTTCTAAGAGGTGTAGACATCTCTAAAATTTGATTTTGATTTGTTGTAGTAGAGACTGTAATGATGATTGTACCTAATCCATTAGTGAGAGTGTACTTTTTATATAAATTTTTATTATGAAATAGATTTTTACTTGAAATGATATTTACCCTGGTTATAAGAGTTTACAATAATAGTTAAGCATGCATGCAAATCATAAATTCTCTTGGATTTTACATTACAATAATAGTTAAGCATGCATCTAAATCATAAATTATCTTGAGTTTTACAATAATTTTGCTAAGCATACATTTAAAACGCAAATTACCTTGGACATGGAGAATAATCTAATTGTTCAAATCATCTTGAATTTTCCACAACTCTTCTTTATCTTACATTCTATAATTTTTAATATTATTTTTTTTGAAATTGTATTTATGTCTGTCATATTTATACAGATTAAAATTGAGTATTTCACATGACAATATTATTTATAATATTATTGTAATGAATAGATGGTGTAATTGTTCAATAAGAGTTTTATACATTTTTATGTTTTATTTATTTTTGTATGGAGTAATTTGTGTTGCTTTTAATGTGTCAATTATATTAATGCATACTAAAAAATGACACAATGGAAGCTTCATTATTATATCGATAATAGATGAATCTTTACAATAATATAATTTGTAATATGTTGGGTCTATTATTCATTAAGATTGTCCTGAATGAAAAGATTGAAATAGTATTTAAACCTAAGGTATGAAATGCATAGATGAAATGCAGTACATAACATATTGACCTTCTAGCTTCTATTTCTTTAATGCATGAGCTGCCTCTTTATAGAGAAATGAATAGTAAGGGTGACAATTCAGAGAGAAGCATGTAGGAAAATAAAGTGTAACTAAATGAATATCACTTTGTGATGGTGCATGGAGCAACATGGGATGGTTAGTGTTGGTAAAAAGTTGCAAATCTTCTTATGAAGGAAGGCCACAATGTATCTTCCATTGACATGGCTAGTTGAGGCATAGATCCTACAATTGCAGACCCGATTTCTTCTTCAAAAGAGTACAACCAACCTCTCAAGGACTTCTTTACAACTCTTTCTACATATGAGAAGGTACATATTGGTTTGATTTGTTTAGGTGGTTTATTTTAAAAAATGTTAAAAGATAATTTTTATTAGAAAGGTAAATTTAATTTTAGATAAATCATTTCAAAAAATCAAGATTTAGAATATATTAGACTTCTTCTAAATCAATTTTATTGACTTATAAATGTATTGTGATATTGCTACCAAGATTTTACTATGTAGTCATTGATCCATGTTTCATTAGTAGTGATTAACATGAATCCATCTCTCATCAAAATAAATAGTTGGTTTAACCATGGAGAAAACTCTATAGTTAAGTGTGCTCAAGATGGAGTAGTACTGGGATGGGTGACCTCCTTAGAAGTCCATTTGCTTCACCTCTGTGAGCATCACCTAGATTCAATGAGTGCTAAGTGTTTCATTTATTCTCATGAGAAATGGATTTGTGTGAATCTCTATTTATGAAACGTGGGTCAATCGATTTAACTCAAAAACTAGATATTTAAAACTAATACCAGTACCACAATTTTACTTGTTGTGTAAAATATCCCCTGCTTATCAATTGTAGATATATGTTTGTTCAGGTTATATTGGTTGGTCATAGTGCTAGTGGATTCAATTTTAGTCCACTTACACTATTAATCTTTAGTACATAAGAAAATCCATTTTATTTTTTAAATTGTAACATATTTATATTGAGCAAGATCTAGGCAACTGACAAGAAATGAGTGTTACATATCAAACAAATAATACTACTTGTCAACAATATCTACTGGCATGTGATTCTTGATTAAAAACTTACATAGAAATACAACCAATGGAGCTTACAATTGGCATATGACTCAAAATATCTATTATTAAGTATGCCTAAAATGTGATTTCTCTTCCACTACCAATGGATTCCTTTAGCAATAATTTTATCTAATCAATCATGTGCACAGTCCTCTCTTTGTTTGAACCATAAATTTTGATTCAAGAGAACCTAACATTCTAATGCATTAAATTGTGAAATAGCTAGAAACCATGTTAAGTAGCTATTGAAAGAAATCTTTTAAAATGAGCAACACAAAAAGATAATGGTTTCTTTAAAAATTTGATCATGGTTTCATTAAAAAAATTGATGTTGTAAACAAATCACAAACACATTTATTACTAAGAAATTTCCTCCTCTTGCTAGAAGAATAATCCCTTGAAAACAAACACCTATGGTAAAAAAGATGGTAATGAGGAATCGTTGAGCCCTAAAAATGATAACCCTAAAGAAATTTCCCTTGAGGTATTTCTTCTTCTAAAACCTCACTCAAAAGGAAGAAGTCACCTCAATTTTTTTGCCAAGGCCCTAACTTTAAGTGTAGAAAAATTGATAGGAAAATAATAGACATGGATAAACAAGGGTTTGAAGAAGAGGCGGGCAAGGATGATAATATTAGGAAAATGGGAAAAATCTAGAAGTCAAACTCTATAGAGAGGAGATCAGAACACATATGTAAGAAGAAAGAAATAAGTATGAGGAGGACAAGAAGAACATTAATACAACAAAAGAGGAACTGAAATTCTTGGAAGATGGAATTAAAATGTCAGATGATAGTAATGAATCATACTTAGAAGATAAAGAATATTTTGAAGGGGGGAGAAGAGTTATAATGGAGAGGACAAATAAATGAAAAATGGAGGAACAAGAGGTGCACATTGAGGTGGACTTGGGTATGGTTAATCTTGGCTAGGGGATTCTCACCAAGAAAAAAAATCTAGAAATAGGGGAATCAAAATTACACCATAGAAGAGGGCAGTCAGAATTTCACTATGGTAAAGGAAGAATGAAATGGGGTGTTTGTAGGAAAAGATAAAGGAGATGGATTCCAGTTTAATCAGTCACTCAGATAGTATGCAGGGAAAAATAGGCTCCTTGATGAAATGTACAAGGAGGCTATCATTAACATCAAGCTGGGGTCATGGCCTCTACCTGATGAAATGTACAAGGAGGCTATCACTAACACCAAGTTGGGGGTCATGGCCTCTACCCTTTGCAAACTTCAACATGAGATCTTGGCCAAAAAAACTAGTCTTGGTGTTGCCACTGTTAGGAGCAAGATGAAAAGGGAAAGGTAAGTGGGTATGCGAGACAAGGAAGAAGACCAAAGCAATGGAGAAATCATCGACTAGCATAATGAGCTCTACCAATTGGAGAAGGATTGGAATGATATAAAGAAGGCTTGATAGTTATGTTACAATTTTGTTTTATTCTCTTTATGGTTATCTCTAGTTTTAGAGATGTTTATGTTTATAAGAACAAATTAAACTTTTTTAATGTTTAAGTTTGATATAACAATTACAACAATGGTCTATGATGGATGAACATTAGGAAACCTACATTTTGGTTTGATTACTATTAAAGCAAGTTACTTAGTAGGTTTAGTTCTATATGATTTCCTTGAACAATACTCCTTCTATTTATAGTGTGAAGTATCATGGTGATCTTTTGTTTGTGTTTCTTTTAGCTATTTTTGATAAAGTTTGTGGAAGGTATAGGTTACTTGGCTAGTTTATGATGCTATAGCCCATTGCTTTGTTGTAAGGGCTCAAGGTAGTGCTATCTCTCTGTAATGGTTCTACAGTTTCAGGGCCCTTTCTCTACCTTCATTATAAAAAGAACAAATCACAAATAATAAGCATGAGCAAAATTACTTTGTAAAGGTTGTCTAGATCACATGTGCTCAAGAGTATTTTCTAAATGTTGTTTATATTTATATATTTATAATTTTTAATGCCAAATATGTCATTAATCATATGGGGACATTTACTTGAGAATATATTGATTCACATATATTCAAGATAGGTAGCTTGCATCCCACAATTTACTTTAAAACAATTTTCATTATAAATTGCAAGATTGAATTGAATTTAGACTTTATTAGAATTAATCCAGAGGGTCATCCACTTTTATATTTTTCTACTACTTTAAATATTTTTCATTATAAATTACAAGATTGAATTGAATTTTAGACTTATTGGAATAAATGGAGTGAGTCATCCACTTCTATATTTTTCTACTATTTATATTTTTTACTTTTGGTAAAATTTTGCGTTAGATTTCTAAATATTATTTCGAATGTTTAAATGAAGACAAGAAACTAGAATGTCTCTATATGAATATTTCAATGTGGTTAGAAAAATGCAAGAGTACATTTTTTATTTGAAACTTGATATCTATTGGCATATTTTGCATAATTTTATATAAGAAATAAATATGTGTGCTAGTTTTTATTGTAAATACATGTAAACTATGTTTAAATAAAGCATTTAATTTACCCTCTCAAATAGATTGAGTTTCCAGAATTACAAGGAAAAATGTATATGCAAGTGTGTGTAACAAGTTTTATTAACTAAACATAATAATCTAATATTTTTGGACTATGTTTTTAAAGATTAAAAATCAAAACATCACAATATATCACAAACACAGACAAAATTGTATTAACTACATTGTTGTTAAAGTAGTGCTATCAAAGAAGACATCATTATGTTGAAGGTTTCATTTGGTCTACTGCTAATTTGCCACATACATTTAAAGAATAATGTTATTCCCCATAACCTTTACAAGTCATCTAGTAAACCAAATAATAGTAGATTAAAAACTTATAGAAGTATCACTATAAGAAGCAATAATAATTTTATCTAATATTTGTAATTGTAATATATTTATATTTTTATCTTTGTTTATTTACCTCAAGATAAACTATTAAAAAAATCTACGACAATGACAAATACCACAACATTAACTTTTGTACCATGTAAAATGTACATGACACAACAATAAACAATAAATTTCAATATTGAAAATAATTTTAATAAAAAAACACAAAAAATCTACTAACAAGTATACATATATGTTAATTGACCAATGTCACTAGAGAACATCGGTTTTAGGCAAATGTAAGTGGAAAGTATAGCGAAAGTTTAAATGAAACATTTAATGCATCCCTCAAACCATCAGGCTTTAAGGGATCATTTGTATTTCAGCATTTAAACCTCATAATAATTCATAACAACTCAGAGTAATGCAAATCATCTTGGTTATTACAGATCTATCGCTATAATAGGTTATGTCGTTCTCTTACTGTTGCTGATTGGATGTTACTAAAAGCGTTTAGCCGTGAAGTAAACGCCAAGCTGTGTCCTTTCCACTAATGAGAGAGATCGTTCCACCGAATCAAAGACAGCAGTCTCGTTAAGATTTATTTTCCTCAATCAGCGTTAATCGCCTCATGACGGAGCACATTGACTCGTGTCATGAAAAGCTTAGTGTAGTACTACTTTTAACGTGTATGAGCTGGTGTAAATCACAATTATGGTACCCGTATGGAATGGTGTATATCATAATGAAGAACGATAATTATGGTGAACGATAATTATGGTGAACCTTTACTGGCAGAGCACAATTGGATGGTTGGACACACTATTGTTTGCCGGGTCCACATGAATACACCAATATTTCAGGTTTGTTAAGGTGGCACTTCAGATTACGGTAGGAGGAATGCCAATCTTGATAAATACTAGCAGTCACAAGTTTTTGTGGTTGAAACGATGAGTCGATAGGTGTTTAGTTTAAGTAAAATAAAATTTAATTTTATAATAAATCAAATAAATAATATTTATTTATTTAATTTATTGTATACTAATAAATTATCATATAAAAAATATTCCCATAAAAATCTATTATGAAAAAATAATATGAAAAAAATAACACTTATAAAGTGGAGCAAAAAATATAAACTAAAATAAGTATAAAAACTAAAAACTAAACTAAGGGAAGTCTTAGTGCTTCACCTCTATGAGCATCACCTAGATCCAATGACTACTAAGTGTTTTATTTATTATCACGAGAGATGGATTCTTGTAAATCACTACTCATTAAACATGAGTCAATGAGTTTGACTAAAAAACTACATTGTTAAACTCCGATAACAATATCACAATTTAACAACTTGTGAAAAATAATCTTTAAAAATTAATATGAGAAATATTTTAAAAATAGGAAAAAAAAATAGGAACTCCTCCCACAAATATCCTATTGGCTAAACTAAAAATTAATATTTAAAGTGAAACAACTAGACTAATTTAAATAATTTAAAAACTAAAACTTCAATCAATTTAAAAAATCAAAATTAAATAAAAAGAAAGAAAAACATGAGTTAAAAGTGGAGATAACAACTAATTGATTTTCTAAATAAATTTAAAAAAGAGAGTTAAAAGTATAGATAAATTAATTTATAAATGAAATACAAAAGTTAAAAATGAAGATAAATAAATAAATAAGAAAAAAAATAAAAGTTAATAGTGTAGATAATAGCTAATTAAATTAAATAAATAGGAGAAAAAATAAGAGTTAAAATTGGAGTGAGATAAAATTGGTTGAAAAATAATTAACGACAAGGGCTGATAGTTTTTCAATAAAAAACTAACAATTTTTCAGCCAAAAAAGTAATTTTATGACAACAAAGTTCTCACATAAAGCCTATCGGCTAAATAAAATCTAAAATGTACTAAACTAGTAGTCGCATGCTTTTGGGCATACAACAATGAGCTGATAGAAGATTGATTTCATTGTGATTGATGAAAAATCTTATGACTATTATTATTTTATTTTTCATTTTCTTTCTATGTACATTGATTTTCAACACAACATTTTGTATATTATGACCACTATAAAGCCCTTATTGATTAAAAACACAAGCATAAAAAATATAAACCAAAATCTATAGTGAGAATGATGCTTAATGTTAAGCACTTGATGAAGTAATTAATGAGTAGGAAAATCTGTATGAATCACTACATGTCAAACTCATAAAGAGTTGTGGAGACAATGTTTTAAGATACCCATATTTTTAAAATTTAATTTAAATTTCTTTTAAAAATTATACATTGTCCATTATTTAGTCACTTAAATTGATCAACCAATGAAGCCTAGTGTGTTATGAAGATTAAGTTTCTGGCAAAAGAGACAAATTAACTAAGCTATGCCTCTATAGTCCACTAGGTCAGAGTTCACATTTATACAAAAAAAATCCACCAAACAAAATTATAAGAATCAATATTTAATAATAAGCATTATCAAAAAAATCCCACCAAACAAAATTATAAGAATCAATATTTGATAATAAGCATTATAGTATAAGACCTTGACGTGAAATTTTTTTGTGTTGTTTATCTTTAAACCTTGGCTAAAAGAACTTTTCTCATGTGCTTTAAATCCCAGCTGAATATCTTACGCAATCATCGGGTCCTAAATTGGACTCATTAGCTTCAATGTAGTTTTCATACAATCAATTTTCTATTGACTTTTGCAATTAAGGTGTTGCCCCCAATAACTCATACTATCACCAAATATTTTGTGTGTTAGTTTCTTGGAAAGTAAAAAATGCTACTAATGAGTTAAAATTAATTTAGTTTCTATTTTATATCATGAGTTAAATTCAATTCAATTTTTATTTTCTAAAAAACAAAAATCATAAATTTACAATAGGAAAACTTTTTTTTTACAACAAAAAAACTTATTTCATTATTGCTACATATTGTTCTCAATTATTACACTGTTTTAATAAATTTGGAACTTTTGTAGACTCCTCTAGTCATAAATAGAAGGATTGCAACTGATTGTGTCAAACAACAATTCCTTTCTTAGCCCATGTACAATAGAACTCTATGGAATAGAGTGAAACATTGACCCCTCTCGAGAACACCACTTCTACCACTCTATAAGGAAATCATTGACACAAAACTTGTTATGAATCCAATTTCCAATTGTATTTCTTGGGCTTAAAAGTCAGAAAATAATTTGAAAGAAAAAACAACGGTCTCAAGTAGTCAATCCAATTTCTAGCACTAGAGGAGGCATTCCATCTTCTTGGTCTCTTCTTGAACAATGTGTAAGCCTAGATAAATTTTGAGAATGCCTCATGAATCCTCAATGATCAGAGATTCTTTAGAGTTGTTACATAGAGAAAAAAATTATAGCACTCAAACTTGGAATACATCTACTAATATAATATATGAATATTAGATAATAATATTAATAAATACACTAAGTAAACTCCATCACAACTATGCATACTTTATTAAAAATGATTAATGGTGAATGCATTAACAGTGAATGCTACATGTAAAAGCTACACTTTCCTCATTCCTAATTAATTAGTATGCGAAAAACTAATGACTAAAAAATATAAAAACATCTAAATATATGCATGAAATAATAAAGAAAATTAACTCTTGTTAATTCTTAGAGTATTATTTGCATGTTTTGCATGATCTTCTTATCTCACTAGCATTATATTTTGCATGAATGGTGGATTGAAATGAAGCATCAATCTTTAGAAATAGTAGAAAAAGGAAAATCAAATAATGAAAAGACTAGGACAGGCATGAGAGATCTCATGTGAAATTAAATTAGCCTAGTTGAATGGGATGACTTAAATGGTAAGAGAAGATGGGATTTCAAAACAAAGAGAAGATAAATTGCAACATTTACATGTTGGATGTGTTATATTACAATATACAAGACTATTTGCAAGTCCTAAGAGATTTTGACCATAGAAACAATTTTAGTTAATGAAATCAAATCAACAATGCTTCAAGAATGTTTAAAAACTATGAGAGGAAATTCAATCGATTAATATGCAAATGAAAACAAATGTCATGTCCCCAAATTTTTTGGTGATAGTTCGATTTAATTAATTTAATTAATGGTTGTCCAAGGACGACTAATTAATTATTTTAATTAAATAAATAGTTATTAAAAGATAACTTTATATTTAATAAAGTGACTTGGAAAATATTTAATAAAGTCACTTGAGGGATAAGATCAAAAATGTTCTAGAAGTCTCTGGAGAGGATGGAGAGAAAAGAATAAATAGGCACCCCGAGGCTCCATTCGAATGAGGGGCAGTTGATTATCTCTCTTTGATTTTCAGATTGTGATTTAATCACAAGTGCATTGTGGAACCTAGGGTTTTCGCAATTGTCACAGTTGGCCATTGAGAACGATAACTCTCAATTGGTACGCAATTTTGAGGGTGTGAAATATCATCTGAATTATTGCAATCCTGGAAATGGTACCACAGCCATTTCATTGAAGCAAAGTTGTGGCCTAAGGCCAGATTTTCGCAGAAGTTTTTAACAGGGGGAAAAGAATTAATCAGAGATAGAGTGAAGGTTTCCTGACGGCCAACCACGCCCGCAAAGACCAGTTTATTTTGAGCCAACATTGTCATCCGATTGCATGGGTCTTGAGTCGTCACATTTCGCAGTAGGATCGCACAGGCGTTGGTTCTGAGGAGTGCATATCGTGAGGAGTGCATATCACATGCATTTGTTCAAGATCGCTGAAGGTGGAGGGAACAATCAGCGTGACCGGCAGAAGCATCAGCGCCAATTCATTGGGAGTTCGGGTAATTAATAGCGACCCTGTATAAAGCCCACCGCAAGAGTTAGAAAACAATCTCTAACCCACCCACAATGTGAGAGCTTCAACATTGTCTTCGATTGCGGGATGAATTTGAATCTGACCCCATTTGTTAGCACTCACAAGTCAAATGCATCACCACGAGAGGAACCCATTCGCATCAAAGTCGATGACGGAACAACTGTTAACTGGTTCCTTTCTCAGGACGTCTCAGCAGACCTGCCAACAGAGATTGAGTTGCATTATGTATTGGTGTCATTGACGGAAAAAGTATGGTCAAGTTAGGGGTTATTTATGTTTTGGGACTCTGACTGTAATCAACCGCTGTTTCAGCGATATTAAGCCGGCGGCAGCATTCCATATGAAGCTCGCAGGCCCGACTTGTCTCAGGTGCCGGTCTGAAAAACGTGGACGCCGAAATTAGAGAATTTGTGTTGGGCACAATATTAGTTTGTGCAGAGAAAAGCAATCATATAAATCTCAGTCAAGTTTGAGCTTTGGAAGTATTGAAGCAGCGGGATCAAAGCTTCTAGGAACGAAAACTGTTTATGAAGTGCTCCAAACATTGAACAGAGAAAAGCACACGAAAGAAGGATCCGTTTACTACTATGTCTTCAACACTCTACTTTATTGTTTGCTTGTCCTGCATATATATTGGTGGGTTTTGATTTACCATATGCTTGTTAGGCAGATCAAGGCAAGAGGAAAGCTTGGAGATGATGTGAGATCAGATTCTGAAGGCGAGGACAAAGAAGATTGAAAAATGACGAGTTCCAGCGAAAAACTACCGCACGATCAAGTGGAATAATGGCTTGAATGCAATGTTTGTTCAAGTGTTAACAACTATTTTATACAAAAATGGTGGAACTTAAACACACGGTTGTTGAAATTCATTGTAGAATATGAACTACAAGATTCATTGTTACAGTAGCCGGGTTGGATTTAAGATAGTGTAAGTGGATGCTCACACTTTTATGTTACTCGTAATGTAGGGTCATTTCAGTGATTGGTATCAGAGCTCGATTGCTAATTTTTTGACAAAATGTCAAACTCTTGAAATTTTAAAATTTTAGTGCTTAAAGGGTCAATCATCCTATCGGGAATACTACAGTGGCATCAGAGCGGTTTTTCTTGCCATCCTGTGGGGTGAGAACCAACTTACATGAGTGATCAGCACTCTACTTCAACCAAGATGGATAGGTACAACACAAAGTCTCCAAGGACACAATCTCGGACAAGTAATAGACGCAGTATTCAGAGTCGAAATTGTGGAAAGGAGGACTATTCAGGCATTCAGGATGAGCTCAGAAAAATTAAACATAACATGTCTGAACTGTTGGTTAAACACCACCGTATGCTTGATAGGCTGTCCGTCCCAGCTAAGGTGAATAAATCAACTGGATTTCATTTTGGGACATCTTCTCACAAAGCGTTGACAGATACAATGAGAGATGCTACTAGGAACCTTAATGAGGAGTTCGAGAAACAAGTGTGCAACCAGTCAGAGGCTTCAGTTCGGTCACAGGAAGAAGTGGTGAAGAATATTACGCTGATACATAATAATTGTCAACTTGACACTCAAGTTGAGATAGCTGAATACGAGTTTCCCAAAGGCGATGTCTCATGTACTCTTCCGACAAGCAATGATTTCAGTGAAGTGAGTCCAAATGATGATGAAGATGTCATTGTGCATGATGATGAGATACCTGGTGAAAATGAGCAGACATCGAGCATTTATGACTTTGCTGACAGAGAGTACCAGGCTCAGTTAGATGCTTCGTCATATGAGGATGAAATTGGTGGTGCTTCACATGATTTGTCCAGCTAGTTGAAGGTAAGTAAAGATAGTATTGTGGCTTCTTTATCTCATCATGACAGGATGCAGGAGATGTTAGAAGAGCACATCCAGATGATTCAGTTACAAGGAAGACATAAGGGAGTTCAAGCAAAATCTTCTTGTGGTGACTTACATGCAATTGGTGAAGGAATGGGAACGACGAAGTTGAGCTATTTGCATCTTCTATCAGACCGTGACTATCTTCTTAGCCTTACCAAAGATTATTCAGATTCCTTGAGGAGGAAGGAGGAGGAAGTTGTCAAGCTTTCTTGCGAGTTTGAGGACACTTGAGCAACTTTGGCATTACAGGACTGGGAGAGACATGGGAATGAACACGACATGGAGCTGAGTTCATCTTGCACTCAGCTTTCTACATTTGACGGATCATATATGGTAGCTGATAATGCTACGAGTTCATCTTGCATTCACATCCAGGATACAAGGACCATGGCAGACAGGTATGTGAAGTTAGCTGGTATTGGTCACATTACTCAGGTAAGTAGTTTGCTTGAGTTACTAGTTGTTTCTTGCATATGGATTCGGGAATGTTTCAGCAGCATTTGGGATTCAGTCAACCGAAGATCTTTAGCACTTTATGATAGCCATGATTGTTTGAGTACTATCATGGATTTGATTAGCAGAATATACGGTGTTATCTTTCCTTGTGCCAGCAGAACATCCGATGTTGGTATTAGTTTTTATGCACCGTTGTTGGGTTTGGTTCATATATGTAGATGACCCTTCTTGCTGAAAGGTGTTGAAGATTTTTCATATTTGCCAGTGTGTACGGATGAGTCCCAGGATCATTTTGGCCTTGATGACATCCAGGAGAATGAAATGGACAGTTTTGAAGACACAGTTTCTTTGGGTACAGAAGAGCTTGACAGCAGTACTACAATTTTTGACAAATTGGATATTGATATGGACCTTGGAGATGATTCACGAGATATGGATGTTAATATTGAGGATACTCCTTTAAGAGCTCCAGAAGAAGATTGTTGGAGACAGTTCAGCCAGAGCCATCATGTGGTTAGCTAGTTGAAAGTTAGTGAGCGAGACATTGCTATCGCTTGTGAGCATTTTGATACTGCTCATCAGTTGTTGGCTATTACTAGTTGGGGTACTGCTATGACAGATGAGTCCAGCGGTGGTTACTTTTCTTTGGCAGAGATTCATGCCTTGCGTGAAGCTGTTCGGATTTTGAAGCAGGATTATTTACGATTGGTAGCCGACCGTGATCACTTGGTTGAGTGGGGGAGTACAACATATGAGGCACTCTTGGATCGTGAAGAGGAGGTGAGTGAAATTTCCCAAGGGCTCATAGCGACTACTCAGGCATTAGAGGACACACAGCGAGATCTACAGAAGTCACAGTTTCAGTTGAAGGAGGTGACCGTGGAGTTGGAGCATTTGTGGTCAAAACCAGCCCCAGACCCAATTCATTTGACTACTGAGGTAGATGACGGTAAGTACACTCCTACAGTTGCTTTTGAGGAGCTTATTGTTGAGACTGACACACATGTTCAGGGTTTGGAGGAAGTTGGTCTTAATGAGTCTGGGATACCGGTAGAGTCAAGTTTTCAGATTGATTCTTCTTAGATAGTTGATAGTGTGGTACAGTTGAATATGCCACCCTTACAGGAGGACCAGTTGTGGTGTAAAGGGAAGTATATTAATGTTTCTTCGTATAATTTTTACTGCACTAAACCGTTCATGGAGTATTTGTTGGATAGTGCATGTGTTCATTTGGACCCGTATAAAGTGACAAAAGGTGTTCTCATCCATGATACTAGTGTTATTTGCAAATTGGTTGAGAAGATTATAGGGGTCCTTTCTACTATGCTACCTCACAGGGATCTCGAGGAAGGGTTTGTTGAGCAGAATGCACGGGATCCTATCCAGCCTACAGTCACTCGGAGTCAGAGATTGGAGCCATATATTGATTACCAGTTCAGTGATGATGAGCTAGCAGCAGAATTTGGAGGTTCTTACCGGCATTATACGGTAGGGTACGCTCATCATTTCTCTTTTGACACAGAGGTAGAAGATTTTATTTCATGCAGATGTAGATTGGCTCCAGTTTCTTATCATCCATTAGGGGATAGATTGGCACCATCTTTTGAAGATAAAACGGGTAGTAGCAAGTTACTCGGCTTGCCGCACCGACACGCCCGGAGTAGTTTTTCAGAGATTGGATTTGCTGGCAGTAATTCAGGTACCTATAGCTGTTGTCATATCTACAGTGCAGTTGGGTGCAAGTATCATTCTGACAGGGGCTTGAGTTTTGATAGAGTTGATGTTTCAGTTGGCTTGAGTTCCGCAAAATGGTTTCTTCTACTGACATCTGCAGTTGGTTTTTAGATGATTCCATCGGAGTTGTCAGTTGTTTGGATATTGAGCATAGTTTCTCAGCTACATGTATTGATGATTTCTCCACGGGAGTATGATGCGGATTGGGATGATACACAGGTTTACATTTGGGATCCAGGAAGACTGATTGGTTCATGGTTCATCCATTGCTTGGGGACAAGCAATTTCAGGAAGGGCAGACTGTCATGTCCCCAAATTTTTTGGTGACAGTTCGATTTAATTAATTTAATTAATGGTTGTCCAAGGACGACTAATTAATTATTTTAATTAAATAAATAGTTATTAAAAGATAACTTTATATTTAATAAAGTGACTTGGAAAATATTTAATAAAGTCACTTGAGGGATAAGATCAAAAATGTTCTAGAAGTCTCTGGAGAGGATGGAGAGAGAAGAATAAATAGGCACCCCGGGGCTCCATTTGAATGAGGGGCAATTGATTATCTCTCTTTGATTTTCAGATTGTGATTTAATCACAAGTGCATTGTGGAACCTAGGGTTTTCGCAATTGTCACAGTTGGCCATTGAGAACGATAACTCTCAATTGGTACGCAATTTTGAGGGTGTGAAATATCATCCGAATTATTGCAATCCTGGAAATGGTACCACAGCCATTTCATTGAAGCAAAGTTGTGGCCTAAGGCCAGATTTCCGCAGAAGTTTTTAACAGGGGGAAAAGAATTAATCAGAGATAGAGTGAAGGTTTCCTGACGGCCAACCACGCTCGCAAAGACCAGTTTATTTTGAGCCAACATTGTCATCCGATTGCATGGGTCTTGAGTCGTCACATTCCGTAGTAGGATCGCACAGGTGTTGGTTCTGAGGAGTGCATATCACATGCATTTGTTCAAGATCGCTGAAGGTGGAGGGAACAATCAACGCGACCGGCAGAAGCATCAGCGCCAATTCATCGGGAGTTCGGGTAATTAATAGCGACCCTGTATAAAGCCCACCGCAAGAGTTAGAAAACAATCTCTAACCCACCCGCAACGTGAGAGCTTCAAAATTGTCTTCGATTGCGGGACGAATTTGAATCTGACCCCATTTGTTAGCACTCACAAGTCGAATGCATCACCACGGGAGGAACCCATTCACATCAAAGTCGACGACGGAACAACTGTTAACTGGTTCCTTTCTCAGGACGTCTCAGCAGACCTGCCAATAGAGATTGAGTTGCATTATGTATTGGCGTCATTGACGGCAAAAGTATGATCAAGTTAGGGGTTATTTATGTTTTGGGACTCTGACTGTAATCAACCGTTGTTTCAGCGATATTAAGCCGGCGGCAGCATTCCATATGAAGCTCGCAGGCCCGACTTGTCTCAGGTGCCGGTCTGAAAAGTGTGGATGCCGAAATTAGAGAATTCGTGTTGGGCCCAATATCAGTTTGTGCAGAGAAAAGCAATCATATAAATCTCAGTCAAGTTTGAGCTTTGGAAGTATTGAAGCAGCGGGATCAAAGCTTCTAGGAATGAAAACTGTTTATGAAGTGCTCCAAACATTGAACAGAGAAAAGCACACGAAAGAAGGATCCGTTTACTACTATGTCTTCAACACTCTGCTTTATTGTTTTCTTGTCCTGCATATATATTGGTGGGTTTTGATTTACCGTATGCTTGTTAGGCAGATCAAGGCAAGAGGAAAGCTTGGAGATGATGTGAGATCAGATTCTGAAGGCGAGGACAAAGAAGATTGAAAAATGACGAGTTCCAGCGAAAAACTACCGCACGATCAAGTGGAATAATGGCTTGAATGCAATGTTTGTTCAAGTGTTAACAACTATTTTATACAAAAATGGTGGAACTTAAACACACGGTTGTTGAAATTCATTGTAGAATATGAACTGCAAGATTCATTGTTACAGTAGCCGGGTTGGATTTAAGATAGTGTAAGTGGATGCTCACACTTTTATGTTACTCGTAATGTAGGGTCATTTCAGTGATTGGTATCAAAGCTCGATTGCTAATTGTTTGACGAAATGTCAAACTCTTGAAATTTTAAAATTTTAGTGCTTAAAGGGTCAATCATCCTGTTGGGAATACTACAACAAAACCTAGATCTTAAGAATGATGCTCCCACATGTCAATTTTAGTTAATGAAATCAAATCAAGAATGCTTCAAAAATGTTAAAAAACTAGGAGAGGAAACTCAATTGATTAATATATAACTTGAAAACAAAACCTAGATCTTAAGAATGATGCTACTTTCTAATTTACTAAATTTAAATATGAAGTGAGAAAAGAGGGTGAAAGAAAAAATTAGAAAGATTCTTTAGAAAAAAATAGAATGTTTCTTTGACAAGATTAAACATTATTTTTTAATAAATTTCTAAAAATGTTGTGTATCTAAAAATCTATTGTAAAATCTAAAATCCGTTGGGACTAACGATTTACCAGCAAAAAAATATAAAAACCAGGAGCAAAGCTCCCACATATAAGCCTATCAGCTTAAAAATAAATGGCCAAATGAAGACCATCTTCAACGAGCCATATGTCATTTAGAAGCTATGCATCACCTCTTTCAAGTTGCAATAAACCACCTCTATCTTGAACAATTTTATGTGGAGAACCAAATATCTTATTCTAATTATGCCTTCACCTAAGGCCCAACTCGTATTTCAAGAAAAAAGAATAGTCAAATGAACTGATTCTGACATAACCTATACAATTTGAAAGCTTGTTCCATTCACCCCTAATCCATTGAAGAAAATAGCTAATGAACTCCATTTTGACAAAATCAATGTATTTATGAAGCTCTTGGACTTTTCTTTTTCAAATTTAAATAAGTTGGGAAATGTGTAAACAGAAAGTTAAACGTATATCTTGGCCAGGTTAAGGAGCTCACATTATTTTTCAAAGTTTAAGTAGTTTCTTTAGATTCCGCTATAAATATTTAAGGAACTCTAATATTTCTAATATTTGATATTAAGGGGAAATTATTTATTAGGTCAATTTTTATTTTTATTTTTTAACTATTTTTTACAAAATAATTTTTATTTAATTTAAGATAATATTTCCTATTTAATTTTTTCTTTATATTCTAATTTTTTTCTTATAATCAATCTTATGTTACTTGAGAGTGAATTAAAAAAATTAAAATTCAATTAACTTTTTATTTATTTTAATCTTTTTATATTACTTATGTTTTACTAGACTTGGCATAAATTGATCTTACTGAAAGCTACACTTTAGAACTTAAAGCATTCATTACCAATTTTATATTACTTGATATTCAACAAAAAACTTAAATATTTAGTTTAAATTTTTATTTTTTTTATTCTATCTATATTACTTGTTTTTATTAGACTTGACATAAATTTGTGTAACTTAAAGATACTCTTTAGCACTTCAAAACATTTATTATCAATCTTATGTTACTCGAGATTAAACCAATTTTCAAATTTTAATTTCTTTTTATCTTTTTGTAATGCTTGATTTAACTACACTTGGCATAAATTTGTGTTACTTAAAGCTACACTTTAGAACTTACAAGAATTTATTGTGCACTTAAAAAATATAGATAAATAATTCTACGAGCATTTAGAGTTGGAAATTCTAATAATGAATCTACATGACAATCAGATATATGTATGTTGTCTTTTTGGACTTTGTTCAAAATGATCAAACTAGTTACTAAAAGAATTTATCTAAAGGGAGCTTCAATATAGCAATAAACATTATTCTCCTCAACTATTTCTAAATACCACAATCCTTACAATCTTATCAAGCATCATAGATTAAGGCAAAAAAGTATTGAAAGTATCTTTACATCAATTTAGATTTACATTGGTGTAAGATATAAATATTCTTTAAAACTTTATGCTCTTAGAATAACACTAAAATTTAGATTGGGACACTAAAATAACACATCTATATTATAATCATATTTGTTTTACATATATTTTTTCATCATTGTTTTAGAAACTCTCTTAGCCCATTGGTAGATCATGGTTTGTGATCCAAAATATTGCCACACTAGAAAATCATACACAACATAATCTAGAAAGTTCGAAATAATCCAATGGACTTAAAAAATTTGATATGTCTTAATCATAAAACTAGGTAATTCATGGATTTAATGTAAGGGGTCTTACTATAGAAATAAAAAACATTCTCGTAAGGTGTTTAAATCTCATCAAAGATCTCATGTTGAGGCAAATAAATTTTGAAATTCTAATCTCTCTCTCTCTCTCTCTCTCTCTCTCTCTCTCTCTCTCTCTCACACACACACACACACACACACACACACACACACACACACACAGATATGTGCACACGCACACACACATGACAAATCATGTTATTTGTATAGTGCTCAAATTGAATCCTCAAATTATAATCCAATCTAATTTAGATTTTAATTTAATAAATTATAATATTAACTCAAAATTTAAGATTTAAATTGAGGATTTATCTATCAACGACTAAAATCAACCAGATGTTTTAATTTATTTATGTCATAAATCCCTTGGAATCTTAATAAATGATCTAACTTTCATCTAAATTGGACTAATTAATTTGTCATTTATATGCTTAAAAACCTATTTTTTTCCTTGTGATCATACTTTAAGTTATATGTTGTTCTTTTCATGATGCTTTTCATGTGAGTCATTTAGTTGGACAACTAGGATGTACACTAAAGGCTTTTGTGCTTTCTTTAATAATGTTTATATATCTAACTAGCTGTCGTGATGTGCCTTGTGATTTAAATTAAAAATAAAATTTATGAGATATACTTTGTTGAACATTGATGTTTACTTGAGGTTTGAGAACCAACTTATTATTAGGTTGCTTGTTAAGTAACCAAGTTGTATCATTATGGGTGTTGTGGTATGGGACACATTCATTGTTTATGTGCTTAGGGGAGGTTTTCTAGGGAGATTTTTTTGGTAGTGGCTTGCAATAGGGTTCAGGTGCTCAAAGTTGTTAATGCTAGGTTAATGTATTTTAACATAACAATTAAAATATCCCTCCTAAAACTTTCCTTGAGATACACTAAAATCATAAGTTAGAGATGTTTTCCTCACTCGTGCCTTGAGTTCTTGTACAATCTCAGGATGTGAATGGGATGATGCCTAGCGAGAGGTATGATTGGTTTTCATCATCAACATGAGAGGGTATTCTAGTTTTGCACATGTCACATTGAGGGTCTGGGGTCTAGAGTGACCAGTCTAAGATAACTCAATGCTTGAGGGTCTGTGGTCTAATGAGAGACCATTCCAAGGTAACTCAAGTAGTTTTTCCATGTTATGATACTCCCTCATATGTAGCATGAGTCTTTTCCATAGATTTTTTTATTTTCCTCTAGTGGTTTTTTTTATTGTTGGTGTATTTATTATTGATGATTTTATTTCTTTGATGGTGATCAATATATGTTAGTTATTGTACTATTAACATTTGAGACTTGGTTTGAAAATGGTTTATCTTTCAGAATTTGATCTTTTGGTTTGGTACTATTTTTTTGTTTGGCTTATGTATGTTGACTTTGGTATGAGGTGTTGGGTTGACTGATCATTTTTTCAACTTTGTTTATCTTTCTTCTTCAGTAGTTTGTGTACCCTTAAGGTAGAATTCGCCATCGAGATTTCTTTCCTAGGATTGTTTTATCATTTGATCTTTTAGATGTGGATCATTCATTATCTTCCCTGCATGGTGGGAGTGGAAGCCTAACTAGGTGACCATGCAATCAAGAAGTATTTACTTCTTACAATTTAGGTCCCCCCTTAGATTGATACATATCAGATGCTCCTTGATGCACTAGTTCTACCATTATAATTCTTATTCCTATCTTGAAGACTTCTATTCTATTGATGTATATCTGTTATCATGTATCTTGTATTTGATGTACTTGTATCTATTTTGCATACCTTATGACATGTGTAGTGGATGTTATTCATGAGATGTACTTCATTGTATAATTTTTGTTTATGCATTTTGTTATGTGATGGTGTATCTATCATTTCTTCATGATCATGGATATTGTACTTATGATTAAAAATAATTTATATAAACTTGTTAAACATGACTCAACATAAAGGAACCCTTGAAGAATGGAATGTGTATTTGTATTGCATATCCATAATATATGTGTATGTGTATATTGCTTCTACATTGTTATCTTATGTTGTACAAACTTTTATACAAATATAGTAAACATTGAGACATGTTAGGTTTATTTCTCTTGGGTTCTTGAGTGGGATGTTACATGTGTTGAAAACTTACAATTGGAACAATTGTTGTTTTGTCATTAATGTCAAATCTATTGATAAGACATATCTCTACCTAATCTAAATGTCATATCTAATTGATTGATCAAGAGGATTTGAAAAATTTCTCATAACAATAATACCTAGAGGAAAGGCAGACTTATGAAAAGGAAGCTACAATGAATATTTGATTAGATAGAATTTGATGAGACAAAGTGATTGTTTATATAAAAAATGTTAAGCTAAGTGAAGCAATAGAGTAAAAGGTTAAGGAATGACAAGGGATGCTAGTGTTAAACGAATCATAGTAAGTGCCAAGCAAATCTAGTGTTGGCCGAGCATCAGTATCGAGTGAGCAAGATAGTTGATGCCGAGATAGAAGTTTAACAACGATCAAGTAATTTAATGATGATCAAGGCTCAAAATTTAGAGATTTTCATGTAACAGTGTTGAGAATGAATTTGAGGAAATCATGATTCCTAGCCGACTCAGTTGATTTCTTGGGAGATGTAAATTAGGTTGAAGAGAAGATTGATGAGTTGGATCATTAAATTCAAGGTGAGGATTAGGTAAAGACCTAGTCGACAGATTCTAGAGAAGTTTTTAGAGGATGATTAAGAAGATGGACAAATACAATGAATCATGCTAAACCTGATCGTAAACCTTAAGAGCTACAGTGATCATGAAAATAGTGAAGCAAGAATTACCTATTTAAATAGGTATAGAGCCAAACTTATGATGTATGAGGGTGAGAGAAGCACACAGAGAAAGGTGGCTTAGAGATGCACAAGGGTGAACACAAGTGTGTGAGAGTGAAATCAAAGAACAAGGAGATTGCTTGCACATATGCTACTAATATTGATAAGTGAATCTAATTAGATGGTTTAAGTTTTTTTTAAAGGAGAAGATTGATTTCTTGAAGGGTTTCCAAGCGAATTGAGAACAAATATGAAAATGGGAAGCTTATCAATGAATGAACACATGGACTGAATAATGATTTGAACCTGCAAAGTGAGTTGTAATCATAAAGATCAAAACCTACTAATTTCTTTCTAATCATTGTAAATAGTTTGTATTAAAATTCTTTTAATAGAGGTTGACCTAACAGTCATTTGAAAAAACTTAGCAGTCTATGTAAATCCTTTCACAAGGTGACATTCTAAATGGAATGATCAAAGTCCTCTAACAAAGCCACTCCTAAGAGAGTAATTAAATCCTCTAACTAGGTCACATATAATAGTGTGTATTGTAAACCTTTAACAAGATTGTCTCCTAACATAGCTCACTTTGAAAAAGTGAAAAGGTGGTGACATGTTGCTCGTGATTATTTCAAAATTGGGTTTCCACGTAAAAATCTTAGTGTCAAACCTGTGTTGAATGCTTTATACGTTTTACATTTGATGATATTTTCATTCAACAAAGTATGTCATGTTTGAGACAGTAATTTTATCAATACAATGTTACATTTAAATAATAATCCCACAACAACATATATAATTAATTTAGGGATCATAATTTAGGTGCAATTTTCCTATGGAGAATTACTCAGTTATTTGCTAATTTTATTCATAAAATAAATGTATTTATATGTTAATTAGTCAATAGGCTAAGTTATATGGCAACATATCAATGGGAAATTGTGTCACATATTAGACGTGGCATTTGCCTAAAAATCTGGACTTCAGAAGCAGATATGAAAATGTGGGACATATCACCACTATTGGGACATATCATCATATACATATTATATACATTTTAAATTTTAAATATCATATACATATTATATATCACTAGATATGAAAATTTTCTACATTACATATACATTTTTATTCCATATTATACTTTAAATAGCTTTTAACTCTTTATTTTCTTTACAATACATATTATCAATTTTTTTAAATAATATAATTGCATATGTTTGAATTAATCTTATGTTTTTTAATTTTATTTTATTTAGTTTTTAGTGCATAATATTCTATGGTTTATATTTGAAACTAAATCGAAAATTAATTTTCTACTTAAATGCATATTTTCTATTTCAAACATATAATAAATATGATAAATAAATTTGTAAAATAAATTGTTTCCAAAATCCTAGGGTAAAGTTTACATCACCCATATCATAGGGAAGTCAAGAAAATTATTTTCCCTAGCTCATATCATCTGTTCAATTACCGTTCATTATGATATGCACCATTCCATACGGGTAGCATAATTGTGATTTATACCGGCTCATGCGCGTTAAAAGTAGTACTACACTAAGCTTTTGGCATTAGTCAATGTGCTCGGTCATGAGGCGATTGACACGGAATGAGGAAAATAAATCTTAGCAAGACTACAGACTTTGGTTAAATCAAAGGCTCGCGTTCTCACGGGGATAATAAAATTGAGAAAATTCTGGTATGAGAAAAATGTCGAAAGAAATTTCTTGTCTTGTGTCTTTTACTGGAGGGGTCGTCAGTGCATACGTCTGGTAAGTACAACAGCAATATTCACTGCTCACTGAGGATCAAGTTCATTTCAAGTCTTAGTGGATACCTAAAATAAAAAAATTTGACTTTAAGCTAGGTACGCCTAAAAAATCAACAAAATCCAACTTACCATTAGGCCAAATTACCTTAGACTGGTGTGGACTTTCCCCCTAGATTCTACATAAAAATAAATTTGATTTCAGATACACCATCTAAATGAATTTGAGTTGATTCATATTAATAAATGATTTATATTAGAAGAATAAATCCCACTTTAGACAAACCACCAAAATAAATCAAATACTTAATTTGTGATGTGTGATGTTATGCACTATACCTCACAAATAATAGATATCCCAATTGATTTTTTGTTTCAAATTATATTGGTTGGCCACAGCGCTGGTGGATTCAATTTGAGTTTTACAATGGAGCATTAGTTGTTGTTGTCTTTGTTACTGCCTTTATGCCTCTCAGTGGAACGACTTTTGTTGAGTCCTAAAAGTGTATATATATATATACATGTACATGTATATATATTCTAGGTCACGTAAAGCTATGGAGAATCCACATATAACTACGCAAAAGGGAAAGATAATCTGGCAACATCGTTCAGATTGGGAAGCTAGTTTTTGCAACAATTTTTTGCAATGAACAGTCCTTCTTGGGTAAAATTACTTAAGAACATTTTACACTTTATAGGTATTGTATGTTGGAATATTAAATGCAAGAGGTCATTTGCCCCTAGAGCCAAATACCCACCTACCATCCCTAACGACCTACACAATAGTCATAAACATGAATGTGGTAGGTGAGTTTTCAAATTTGGAAAAGAGGGGGAAATTATTTTGCCAAAGAAAAAAAGGAATGTTCAGTTCCATTCGACCAGACAGAGAAGTTGAAGTTCAACAAAGCAGACAAGATTAGAAGTTGCAAAGAGAAGAGAAGTGATCAGTAGATCCAGTCATCAGAGTACAAAGACAGAAGGAAGTTCATTTCATGCCTGTAGATGCACGTATTTTTTCTCTAGTCATTTTGTAAGTTTATTGTTTGTTGAGTTTGACCTATGAAGCAGTGATTGCTCCAGGCACTATTGTATGCAGCCATTAGAGCTGCAAGTTTAAAGTTCATTGAAGTTTGAAGTTTTACCAATTTAGGCTTATTTTAGGATTTTCTTGTTGAAGCTGAATGCTCCCAGATTTTGTAGTACTTTTGATCTCAGTTGAATAGAAAGCAAGCAGGCATACTTGAATCCATTGTCATTCTTTTCTATTCATTACATTTAAGAAGTTTGTTTAGAAGCTTCAAGCTTTAGCTCTCTAGTTTTAATGGTGAAAGCATTCACATTGAAATCTCTTTAAGTTATAATTTTTCAGTTCAAACCGAGCTCACTCGGCATCCATTGTTACCAAGCACATTGCCACTCAACACTTTCACATGCCAAGCAAAACTGGCACTCGACAATTGTTAGTGCCGAGCAATTTTTTATAGTTATATTTTATTTTTCACATGGTATCAGAGCTTTGAGGCCCTACATCCACAGTGAGTTAGGGCAAAGCTTTTTCTTGGGATATTTGACATGGTAGTAGATATAGGAAAGATATGGCAGCAACCACCATCCTTTAATGGGCAAAATTATGATACATGGGCAAAGAAGATGAAAACCATAGTGGATGAAAATAATTTATGGGATTTTTTTATAAATGGGTTCAATCATGTAACAGACCCAACTCAGTATACTACCCTCACAAATGCACAAAAGACTCATTTCAAAGAGTCAAGGAGGAAAAATGCAAAGGCATCAAGTTTGATTGAAGCAACAATGACAGAGATAGTATTCCCAAATATTGCAGCAAAAAATTATGCAAAGGAAGCATGGGATATCCTTAAGATGAAATTCAAGGGGACTAATAAAGTCCGCATAGTAAAGCTACAAAATATAAGGAGGGAGTTTGAGAACCTTCAAATGAAGGAGAATGAATTAGTTGCAAACTTGAATTCAATGACATCCAATGTGATTAACCAACTAAAGTCAAATGGAGAAGACTATCAAGAGTAGAGGATAGTGGAAAAGATATTGAGGATTTTACCTCATAAATATGACAATTTGGTCATGACCATAGAAGAGGAAAAATACCTCACTATTTTGACAATGGATGAGTTGATGGGTACTCTTCAAACTCATGAGCATAGGATCAATAGATCTACATCTTCTTCTTCCCAAGAGCAAGAATTCAAGGTTCAATCAAATCCAAGAGGAAGGGGGAAAGGAAGAAATGGCTCAGGCAGAAACTCTAGAGGCAGAGGCCAAGGTAATGGAGGACAAAGAAATGTTGCAGCAAAAAGCTCAGGAAGAGAAGATGGAGCAAGTAGCTCACAAAATACTTCAAGAGGAGGTAAGAAAAACTACAACTCAAGTAGGAGTAATGAAGAATGCTACTACTGTCATAAATATGGGCATTATGCAAGAGAACACTGGAAGAAGCAAAATGATCAGTCAGGACAACCAAACGTGGCTAATGTGAAAATGGGAATTGGAAACAATGCCACTACCTTCATCATGTATAATTTTGGTGAAGAAGGAAGCCCTAAGGTTTGGTACCTCGACAGTGGATGTAGAATCCACATGAGTGGTAATGAAACTTTGTTTTCATTCATTGACAAGAGTTTCAAATTTGAGATTAAAATGGGTAACAATGGAACCCTACCAGTTGTGGGCAAAGGATCTATTATGGTCCGCACCAAGAAAGGTGAGAAGAAGGAAATAAAAAATGTGTATTTTGCCCTTGGTATGAAGCACAATTTGATGAGAATTGGTCAGCTCATTCAAAATGGATACAAAGTACTGATGGAGAATGACACGTTTGTCATTCATGAAAAGGATGGGAGCAAGAACTTGCTTGTAGCAGTTCAAATGACAAAGAACAAAATGTTTCTCTTGAAGATAGAGACATGTTTCTCATCTAAATTTGGTGTTTCACCTCCCACACAATCAGCTCTAAGGAGTGTGATTGAAGACCCCTCATGGCTATGGCACCTTAGCTTTGGTCATCTTGGCTATGCTAGTTTAAATTTGTTGTCAAATAAAAGAATGGTAGAAGGTTTTCCACGTATAGGAAATTCATGTGACAAGTGTGAGGCTTGTATTTTGGGTAAGAAACATAGGCTTCCCTTTAATTCTGGAAATTCTAGGAGTGCTAGATATCTATTAGAGTTAGTGCATACTATCCTAGTCGGTCATATGCAAGTTACTTCCATTAGGGGGAGTATTTATTTTATAACATTTATTGATGATTTCAGTCGTAGGACATGGGTGTATTTCTTAAAGAATAAATCTAAAGCATTTGATAAAATTGTAAAATTTAAAGCCCAGACTAAAAGAGAATGTGGACACTATATCAAGGTCCTAAGATCAGATAGAGGAGGGGAGTATACCTCCAATTCTTCGGTAATTTTTTGTAGGAAACATGGCATAAAGAAATGGATCATAGCCAGCTATACACCATAGCAGAATGGAGTGGCTGAAAGAAAGAACATGACCATTATTTAAATGGAAAGGAGCATGATGAAAGAGAAAGGTCTCCCAACTAAATTTTGGGCAAAGGCTATGGCAATAATAGTTTACCTAATTAATAGGTGTCTTATAAAGATAGTCCGTGATAGAATTCCACTGGAAGCATGGTCACGAGGAAGATGGACAGTTGAACACCTAAGGGTGTTTGGATGTGTTTCATATGCACATATGCCTAAAGAGAAAAGGAAGAAATTGGATGACAAAGGTGTGAAGTGCATCTTCACAAGGTATAGCTCAGAATGAAAGACATACAGATTGTATGACCCATTGAACAACAAGATGATTCTCTCAAGAGATATGGAATTTCTTAAAAATCAGTCTTGGTATGGACAAACTAATGAGTCACCCAACACCTCAAGTAAGGTGCCAATTATGAATGAAGAGGATGCTGATGAATAGTGAGAAGAAGGAGCAAATAGAAGAAAAGTCAAGCAACCTTAGTCATTGCCGAGCTCCTCTAGGCATGACCAAGTGTCAGTGTTGAGTACCAATGAAGATTGAGCTAGTTGGCAAAGCAGCAGCAGTGAAGATTTTGATCCCACACTCTCCTCCCTATTACCAAGAAAAATTTAAAGTCTTAGGGAGATATACCAAGATGAAAGGTATGAAGATTATGATGAGAGTGTTAATTTTGTATTATTTTCTCATAGTGATCCAATATATTTTGAAGAAGCTATTAAGGAGAAGAAATGGTGTAAGGCCATGGATGAGGAAATAGATGCTATAGAAAGAAATGAGACATAGGAGCTAACTAAATTGCCTCCCAAGAAGAAAGTGATTGGAGTGAAATGGGTCTACAAGACTAAATGCAATGTTGAAGGCAAAATTGATAGGCATAAGACAAGGCTGGTAGTCAAGGGCTACAAATAGCAGTATGGCGGATATTATGATGAGACATATGCCCCAGTTGCAAGAATGGAAACGATGCATGCTCTCATAGAAATTACAACTCAACACAAATGGAAGGTATTTCAAATGGACGTGAAGTTTGCCTTCCTAAATGTTGTATTGAAAGAAGAAGTATATGTGGAGTAGCCACATGGTTATGAAGTAGCAGGTGAAAAGAGAAAAGTATATAGATTAAAGAGAGCTCTTTATGGGCTCAAGCAAGCTCTTAGGGCATGGTACAATACGATTGACTCATATTTGATGAGGAATAGCTTTAGCAAAAGCAATGGTGAACCTACTCTCTACATCAAGGCAGCAAATGGTAATGTGTTTATTATTTTCTTGTATGTAAATGATTTTATTTTTACTAGTAATGACAAGACTCTAATTGGTGAGTTCAAAGAGGCCATGAAAAATGAGTTTGAAATGATAGACCTAGGTCTCTTGAAGTACTTTCTAGGCATAGAAGTAAAAAAAATGCATGATGGCATCTTCATCTCTCAAGAAAAATATGCAAGGCAGATTTTGGAGAGATTTAAAATGTAGAAAAGTAAGGTAGCACCAACACCAATAGCAGTAGGTCTAAAGTTGAGCAAAGAAGACTCTAGCAAGAGAGTGGATCCAACACTATACAAGATTATGGTTGGAAGTTTAATGTATTTGACTACAACTTGGCCAGACCTAATGCATACAGTAAATTTGATTTTGATATTTATGGAAACACCAAAAGATTCCCATTAGCAAGCAGGAAAGAGGATCCTAAGGTATGTGAAAGGTACCAAGGGATTTGGAATTTTATATACTGCATCAAATAAATTCAAGTTGGTTGGTTATACTAATAGTGATTGGGCTAGAAGTATAGATGATAGGAAGAGCACTTCTGGATACATGTTTCATATGGGATCGGGCACAATTTCATGAGCATCCAAGAAGCAACCTATTGTTGCTCAATCTATAGTTGAGGCTGAATACATAGCACCAAATGCAACAACATGTCAAGCAATTTGGCTAATGAGGATCTTGACAGATTTGAATGAAAGGCAAGAGGATGGAACCACAATTTATTGTGACAACATCTCATCAATTGCATTTTCAAAGAATCTAGTCTTCCATGGGAGAAGCAAGCATATTGAAATCAGATATCACTTCATCAGAGAGTTGGTGGAGAATGGGGATATCAAAATGGAATTTTGCAAGTCTGAGGAGTAGCTAGTAGAAATTTTCACAAAGCCATTAGGCATTGGATGTTTTGTACACCTAAGAGAGTGTCTTGGTGTAGTTGATGTGGATCAACAATGATCCTTGTTTGTTTGTCTTAGGACAAAGGGGGAGTGTTGGAATATTAAATGAAAGAGCCTGTTTGCCCCTAGAGCCAAACACCCACCTACCATCCCTGACGACCTACACAACCATCATAAACATGAATGTAGGTGAGTTTTCAAATTTCTTAGCTTGAACTAGCTTTCTCGGCACCCACTATGAACTTAGTTCAAGCTTTGCAGTTAACCTTATTATAACTTATACTTCTAGTGTTTCTAGGTGTGACCAACCTTTATATCTTGGAGTATGTTAACAATATATCATTTAACCATTGTCTTAGCTAATCCTTGCACTTCATTATAAAACCATAACTCAACCTTTTCCTTAGGTACTTTTGTTACATCTAGTTGATCAAATCCTCTTCATCAATCAACTAAGTGATAGTACTTGGATCTTATAAGCAATTTTCATTCCTACAATTAGTAGGTTTGACATCAAGGACAAAACAATGATTGAAAACATTCTTTATCAACTAACTTCCTTCCTTGCATCAATCTCCCTCTTTGATCTTTAACAATGATCTTTTCAATCAGATTTCCAACAACTTACTGATTGCTGATGCTCTGCACATATATAAATTTAGTCTTGCTTGGCTCCTATAGTAATTCAATCTTGCTTGGTACCTATACTTTACTTAGCACATATACTGGCTCTGCATCAATTGTGACTTGTTACTTGAAACTTGTTCAACACTGTCTATCTATACAGCATCTATTGTAACTCGGCACCTATTGAATTTTTGGCTTGGCACATATTGTAGCTTAGCATCTATATTATACTTAGCATTAACTTAGAAATTTCTTAAGTGTGTTGACACTCTATTATCAAAACCAATCTGAGACCAACAATCTCCCCTGTTGACATGAGTGTCAAAAACACTTAACTAAAAATTATGAATCTAATCTCTATGATTATAATATACCTCTTGTTTTGTATATGTACAAACCTTCAAAACTGTTCAAAATTTTTTGTGCAAATACCTCAAAATTTGTATCTCCCCTTGAGTTGATGTGCCAATGTTGTATCCAAAACTTCTCATGCTGGATTTCTCTCATGTTGATTATGATTTTCCTTTTTTGTCCTATTCTATCTACCTTGTTTTTACTCCCCCTTTCACACATCTTTCCTTGCATTTATTGTATCATTTTGGCTTTATCTCCTTATCTAGTTTTATCTTCTCCTCAAAACTCAAAATTTTATTATCTCCCCCAATTTATTGTATCTATATGCACCCTAAAATGGTCACCTAGACTATGGGCCCCCATTATTCAATTTATCAAATTTCTCGAATCAATGGTTTGTAATATTTTATTAAATCAATTTAAATCCAGTTCATAAGGGTGATTATACTAACAATCTCATGGAAGCTCAGGCTATTTTATATGTTGTGGAACAGTGTTGCTTGCGGGGATGGAGTAAGATTATCTGTGAGTCTGATTCCCAGGTAGTTGTGAACATGCTTTCTTCACAAGAGCTTGAGGATGTTAGTTGGTAGCTGGCTACTATTGTTAAGCAGATTATTTTCTTCTCTTCCTCTTTTCAGTTCATTAGGTTCACGTATATTCCTCGTGAATGGAATAGAACTACTGATTGTTTAGCCAAATGGGCATCTAGTCATGATCCGAGTTGGAATATTAGGGATAGGAGGCAACTGTCCTTTGAGATGGTGCAAGAATTTGATGATCTTGTTGCTCAGGATTGAGCTCCTTGTTGAGCTCTCCTTGTTGTATTCCTTTCTGTCTTAATAAATTTTTACCCCTCTTTTTGCATGCAATTCTTTTTATTTTTAAGGTCAATCATTTTATCCTAAGTCTTATTTAATTAAGAGAAAATCTCCCTTTTAATTAAATCAAATAAGCCCTCATTTAATTAAAAGAAAACCTCTCTTTTAATTGAATAATTCATCTACATTTAATTAATTAAGAGAAAACCACTCTTTTAATTTAATTAAATATTTCCTATTTAATTAAAAGAACTTGCTCCCTTTTAATTAAATAAAAATACCACATAAATATCTTTTTTTGATGAAAAAGGAAATCTTCACAAGTGTAGTCTTTTTTTATGCTATTAGATCTCCTTACTATTTCTAATTGATTAAATTCTCTAAATATGTCAAAACCCTGGTGCATCAGAATTGGATTTCGCCCACTCTAGATTGCAAAAGTTACAAAGTTGAACATTACTAACAACCATAGTGCTGCCAAATTTTCTTTTCTAGAACTATGTGTGTGATTGGAAAATATTTTGAGAACATACACAATAGTGGTTCTAGGGATTAGATTGATACTATGACACTATTCTTGTTCATGTGCAAGGTTGCTTTGTCCCTTGCTCATTATTTAAAGAAATTTTTTTGAAATCCCTGATTGCTATCTTGTGTGCTTGGTTCATGATTAATAATCTATTGATACACCTAGTTGGACATTTAAAATGAAAAAAATTTGAGTTCTTGAGTTGAGACTTTATGATCAAACTACTTTTTTGTCCTATTATTTTCAGTCTTCCTAGGTTGATCCAGCTTAGATGAGGTTACTTACCCCATTGTTAGAAGCCTGTTTGCACCTTGTGTTATTATTCATTGACCTCTTGAATTAGTAATCATTGATTTTACAAGAGACTGCATACATACATATGTTGATCCAATTCTCTTTTCTGAAAAGCCATAACTCATCATAGTACTCACCTTCACTTGAAAATTGATCTCTCACATTAGCAGAATTTGATTACACCTCAAGCTGAAAAACATGAAATAAAAAATCCTCACCAAAAGATGATGCATAATGCCCCAAAAAGCTTTCATGAAGATTCGATTGTTGCACATGATCATGGTCAACTTGTAGCCATAGTGATGCATCATTCATCATGGGGTCAACCCTTGAATATATATTTTCTCCATTTCTTTCAAGAAACCAACTATCATCAAACATGCCACAAATTCTATTCTTTCCTCTTTCCAAAGGGCCGTCATATGTTTCAAAATTTCTCCCACAATCCAAATCAGCAACACTATGTATAGATAGATGAAAAGGAAAATTGTCAATAAATACTTAATTCTGCATCTGATTTGAACAAATACTTTAGACATCATTTAAGAAATAACCTGGCTTGAGTAATGACAAGAATGTGTATATGATTTCTTCCTCTTCATTAAGAATTGCATTCTCCAACACATCATTTGAGTCACTGTTAGATTGAAAGTCAGCTTCATATTTATTTGTCCCAAAAAGAAATTTAGAAAAGGTGTCTTTATCTGGAGGTAACTTTGTCTCATCTCCATGAAGAGTTGAATCACCAATCAAAGGGCTAGTTTGAGAGAGATCTTTTGGCTTAAGATAGAACAAAATTTTTCCAATGATTTCTTCTTTTTGATCAAGTGATGTCCCTCTCCATGCTTCATCTAGACAATTTACAAACTAAGTACTAATTTTAGCATCTTCATAATGAGAAAGAAGCTTTTCTTCATGCACTTTCACCTTGTCATAGTTACATATTTCATCATCAAATGGAACCAGTCTTTGCATGGGCTGATTATCGGTTTCTAAGCACGAGGAATCATCTTCATTCTTCATAAAAATAGGAGGTTCATTTTTAGATCGCATGTCATTCTAAATCTTTTCATCAAGAAGATTTTTAAAAGAAATATTATCAATCTCAAATGTGAAAGATTGAAATTCTAGAAGTAAGTTGTCTACTTCTTCACCAATAGGAACTTCTGAAACAAGAAGACTATCAATATCCTTGAAACTAAAACTTCCAAGGAGTGGGAAAAAATATTTGAATACACCTCCATTAAAATTAGCATTATTTGCTGCTGCAATATCCTCAAAATGGAAAGATTCAAGAATAGGATCCTTTTTAGCATTTACATTCAAAGAGTCAATACCCTCACAATCTTTTGTGACATTTAAAGATTCATTTTTAGACAAAGAACCTCAAGAAAGCATTTCAATAGAATCTTCAGGAAAGGAACAATCAACATGATCTTCTACTATAAAACTTTCTACATGAGATGAAGAAAGACCTTGAGATGAAATTTGACCATTATTGCTTACCCTTTCTCCATTGTTTGCACATATATTCTCATCCATTAAAGTTGGATCAATAGGAGGTTGGATTAACTCTGGCTATACCTCTTGGGCACTCATGACAAGGAGATTGAGATACATAGGTGAAACTAAAATAACAGGAGGTTCATCATCATCTTCCTTCAAATGCTCCTTCAATCAAGCCACTTCCTCTTCAAGATTTTGCAGTTGTTTTAGCTTATGAAATCTTTCGTAGAGGCCTTTCCATAGTAGCCAAGATCTTGCATCATCTTCAAACCTTATTTTTTCTTGGATACCTTTAGAAATACTTCCTCTAAATCTATTCACAAAATCACATAACACTTTACCTTCAATTTGACAAAGCTCTAGGAAAGAAGGGTTTGGCCTTTGTTTTATCATGACTTCCATATCCGACATGGTCTTTGTATAGAGTCACCAATCTCTTACACACAGGGATAATTATAAAATTGAGGAAGCAAATGTTAGGAACTTAAATCCTCACTTTGATTCCCCAGTAAAGTCACAAAAAATCTATTAGTGAACAGATTGTCCTTCGAGAAAATGCATGCAAATCTAATCCTGAGTGCCCAAGTGAAAGGACAAATCAACACCAATAGTTTGATAGGTTATCATGAGATTAATAACCTTCCTCTAAATTTTATGAGATACAACTCCCCATATGAAATGTTCAATGAATTGAATGTGAATGCTTTTAACTAGAAAGCATGAAAGGATATCAAGCATCTATCTATACATGCAACATAGATGTTGAAACCTAATAACTAAAAAGAAAGGAAAACAAAGACTAGCAGATGACACAAGGTTCATATGTTGAATGATGCATTACATAATGAAAATGAAAACATGTTTTCTATCCTCTTGAGAGAATTAAAATAAGAGCTTTAAAATCAACATAACAAGGAAACAAAGATATAAAAATGTAATTTCAGAGAAAACTGACAATGACATAAAGATCATGACTAGTGGAAGGAAAAATACACTATAATAAAAGTTTTAATGTGCTTAACCTCCAGCCTCCCTTCCTTGACTATAAAAGACCATAAAGACTAATTTACACATTACAACCAAACCATTATTTAAAGAAAAACAAAAACTCCTTTCACAATATTACATCAATCATCAAAATGTTTTCTCTATCTCAGACACACAGTTCAGAAATATAAAAATTTGCCCATACTCTGCCTCTCCCCATCTCTCAAGAAAATAGAATGATCTTAGAAAATATCCTTCCTTCCTAGAGCATCCAGTCTACAGTCTGAAAGTAGAAAAAGAATTGGCATCCCCCTCTTTATTATTGCTGGCTTATTTATCCTTTCACTTCCCGTGGCTTTTCAATTTCATAACTGATTCTTGAAAGATTTTATGACTCACCTTTCTTTTGAATCTGTTTATTCTCCTATCTTTATAACTTTTTCTTCTTCTTGATTAACTTTCTTTATCATCATCAATATTTATAATGTTTCTCACAATTATAAATACAATTTTATAATAGGAAGATGTATCGTTAAAATTTAATAGTGAGCCATGGTGCTAAAATTAATACTTTCTGGATAAATCTAAAACCTGTCTAAACACCATATAACTCATAATATGTGTTTATTTAGACAACTGACATATAATTTAACTTTTTAAACTTTATCTAATTGCTTTGGCATGAAATCATCAAACTATCCATATTTCTATTTTGGTTGTTTCTTTACTATTGTGATCTCCTTCATGCTCTGCCACATCTTTGCATGGCAATGAGATATCTCCCTTTGGAGCACAATAGCTGCAATTTTATGTGCACTTATGGTTTCCCTTTTCCACTTGTTTATATCATGATAAACATTGTCTTTCATCTTTACTAATAGGAAGCCCCTATCACATATGCATGCTGACAGATGGCATATAATTTGAAAATGAGGACTTGATATCATGATGATTGTACCTGGAAATGTGGTGTTCTTCCTTCCACCCAAGAAAACCCTCTCTTTTATTATATAGCATATGTTGAATGCCTAAATGCTAAGAATACGAAAAAAGTTGATATCTAAAATTTCTTCATATATGATCTTCTATAGATACTAATACTTTGACTAGGTGGTTAAATAATATCAACTCCAAATGAGCAATGTTCATAGTTTTATTGTTTCTCAAAATATAACATAGCATATCTAAAAATAAAGATACAACTTCAATGTCATTTCTCCATTCTACAGGGCCACTCCCAATGGCATCACATGCTGCATTTCCACTGATACTTGAAGTGAACTATTAATATGAAACAACTCACACTGCACATACTACTACATCAACTGATTAGCCAGATCTAAAGCCATCATAGTCTCCACCATCGGCATAGCTGTAGGTACTACACATGGATTGAGATGACCACATGCCTAAAGTTCAATCACCTCCCTATCTTTGGTGACAATCATTTGTTTCTTCTGCTGAGAGTGAATTTGATGGTGGCATAGATCGTGAGTTTTCTGTCAATGAGAATTGAGTTTAGAAATTTTCCATTGGTGTCAATTTTGATAAAGCCTGTGATCTGCCATCTTCGTGTTGCAAAGGTTGTGTTATAAAAATGAAACTTTCTTGAGGAATTGTGAAATCTTCATTGGTACAGATATAGCAAAGATTTCTTCTATTGAAAATTGCTAGACAAGCATTGCCAAAGTCTTCCATGTAGCAATGTCATGCTACGGAGACTGGTCAGGATTTGATGCACTAACAGAATCACCATCCTCTCCAAATGACTGTTTGCACCTCATTCATTTCTAGTATACACCAGAATGGCTTACTTATCACCTTCCTTCTAACATCATGAAAATTTATAGCTATATTCAGAACCTCCAAAAACATGGCACAAACAGCTTCAAGTAATTCAAGATTAATACACAGGAGGTAAGGCATTTGCCTCCGCTCAAGTTTTTCCTACTCTAGAGTCTTTTCATGGTATCAATTTTTTGAAACTCCTTGGGACAGTAGTTCTTTCACCTTGCAATCTGCATAGAGTTCAAACAGACATCCATGGGCTTCTAAGATCAAAGACGATCAAGAGCACTAAGACCAAGTTGTACCATAACTCGATTAAAAGTATCTATGTAGAAATATCTATGTGTTGCACACCATCCTACAAGTGACTCATAAGCAAAAAATCTTGAGCATGTGAAAAATCATCTAATATAGCAAGGTGATAGATATCACAGGGCACGGCTCAATTTACACCACACTTGACAGCTTGGCAAGACTCAGCATACATGATGAATTTCTACTACAAAAATGCTAAGTATTCATGGTATTCACTGGACATTTATTTTTAGAACTCACTCATTCCCAAGTAAGAATACGGTGCTTTTCCTAATGAAAAAGAATAAAATCATCATGTGTGACTATCTTCTAGTTGAGACCATGGGACACCCATTGAATATTTGATGCTGCCAATCAATTCAAAATGAAGTTCAGTCTCTATGTCTATGCATGAGTCATGTCATTTCTTTGTAGTCACTTCTGAAACCCATGACTTCTGCCCTACAACAAACTTTTCATTCCCATTTTGATGAACTAACAACAGACCATGACTAACTCATCTCTTCATTCATGCATCCCCGATGCGACAGTGGCTCGATTATTATTGACCACCAAGTAAAAGCTCAAGGTGACTTGATTGTTTCACTTCAAAGAAGATACGTATTCATCTTACCTTGGGTTCAATCTACATTGATCACTACATTCAAAATACCATCTCATTTTTCCATGGGTGCCACCAAACACTAACATTCTGATGAATATACTTTCATCATTCTTTGGTCTCCATTAGAGCATATTGCTCTTTACTATCAGTGCTTCAAAAATAAATTCCAATGCAAACTCGCGGTATGTCTCATGAGATTGGTCAAAGGTTCCAATAATGGGGGTAAGGCTGCCTTTTTTAGGAGTTTATTATTCCATTGTTTCTTATATATAGCCAACGTCCAATCGTGGCATCTTCATTATATAAATATGATGTTTTTACTGTATGTTGGTCTGTAGCCCAAGAACAATAGCTTTAGCTTCCTCAATGATTGCACATGTCATTATTAAACTTGCTCGAACCTTTGGGTTGAGTTGGACCTTTGAGTTTGAATGCTGAACTTCTAAATTAAGGAACTTTGAAGATTCACCATGATGGTATTTTGTTCTTTGACTGAGGTGCATCCTCAAATTATGACCTCTAAACTTCTATATTGACCCTAAATCATGAATTGAGGCTGGACTTTGTACTTTTTTTGAAAGTTATAATTCCACAATATTTTTGACCCTTATCACAACTATGAGCTTTGAATTTGGATCATGAGGTAGGGCCAGCATAGTATCTTTAATGTTGAAACTGTTGAATCTATTACAAATTTGCATCTTGAACCATGAGTTTGAACTTTGTTTGTGTTGAACCTACAAAATGACTCATTTGAACTGCTTTGAGCTACTTTGAACTTTAGTTCAAATTGGTTCAAAATCTCTACACTTAAAGCTTTGAATTCTAGGTTCCTATGTGTACCAACAGAGCGATAGACTTAAAACACTTGAGTATGAGAAGAAAGGACTTCTAGAGAAGCAAGCTAAGAAGGAAGAACAATTTAGACATCTAGAGGAAGAAAGGAAAGCATTGATTGAGATTGAAAGAAAAGCTCGCTAGGAAGAACAAGATCTCATGGCTCAACAACTTGACAATGTACACATTGGTGGTGGAAAAAACTCTCCTTCACTCACTCCTCCTGAGAGTCCACGAAATGGAAAATATTGGAGAACATCTTGACCATCCCGTAGTCCTAGAGTAAGGAGAACTTCAAGGCATGATCATTATAGGAGACCAACACCTCATAGAGTTTCAAGACAACCTTCAGAACAAGCTCATCATGGTTCATGGTATGGAGGTGGTAGCTCAAATATTGATCACCATTCTTATGTTTTCATGGTTATGCAACAAAATCAAAAATTTCAACAATATATAGAATCATATATGGAACAAAACAAAGATGTGTGCTTTCAACATTTAGCCAACAAAGGTGCTAAGGTCCCTTACAACTTTGATGTAGACAAAAAGATTCAAAAGCAAGCTCCTTCTATGGAAGAAGAATTTGAGCAAATGAAAAATAAAATTGCACAAATGGAAGCACCCAAGAGTTCATTTTCACTTGATTCTATATGTCCTAATCCTTTTGATAAGAGTGTTGACATGAAGGATTTTCCTAGGAAAATTGAGATTCCCCAATATGACAAGTATAATGGAAATGGGGATCTAAATGATCATGTGCATCAATTTTACACCATGAGTTTTTAATTTCATCATGAAGACTCATACTTTATGAGATTGTTTCCAATGAGTCTTAGGGGTCAGGAAATGGAATGGTTCACCAATATCACTCCCCTTGTTAAGACGTTCCCTGAGTTAATTCAAAGATTTTTTCAACACTTTGCATACAATCTTTCACAATCTATCTTATTGTTGGATTTATGTCACACAAAGAAAAATCAAGGAGTATCCTTTAACACTTTCTTAAAGAGATGAAGATGACAATGCTCTCATTATTCTAGGACTATCCCTGACAAAGAAAAGATTGAAATCCTCATTAGTAACATGGTTCCTGAGATGAAGTATGAAGTTAAGGAGATGGTCTTTGAATCTTTTTATGCCATGATTCAAACTACATTTAGAATTGAGGGTGTTTTGAGAGAGCAAGGTATTTTGACAAAAAATGGAAACAACAACAACAATGGTCAGAATAACAACAGTAACAAGGATAAAAGGAAAGAATAGATATTGGAATAAGAATAAACAAGTGATTAATAATGGATTTGTGGATTTCTCAAACCCTAAAGACCAATTTGTTCTCTATTTGGATAGCGCTAATCAACAAAGTAACAAGCCAAGATATCAAGAAAGGCCTGAAGGAGAGAAACATAGATTTACACAATTGGGGGAGTCATATGAAGATATATTCATGAAGCTCCTTGCATGTAATCTTGCGGTGCCTTATGATTCTACAAAGATATACATACCTAAAGTTAAGCCATGGTGGTGGGATGAGAAGGCCTATTGCAAGCTTCACGATGGCACTGGACACAATATTGAATTCTGTGGGAGATTTAAGCATATCGTTCAAGATCTTGTTGAGAATGGAAAACCTGAAATAGATAGATTAAATAACAATGCTGATCACACAACATTCAAAGAGCCTTTACCCAAGTATGAGAAAGGGAAAGCTTCCTGGCCTAAGAATGGAAAGGCTACAATCAATTACACTTATCCAAATGTAGAAAATGTTGTCAATATGCTTGAGGTTGTAGAAGAGAGTGTCAACATGATGAAAGATGAAAATCCCAATGGTTGTGATTTAAACTTGAGCTCTCCTATCCTTGGTGAGAAACCTATATTGGTGCTAAGGGGTGCTCACTCTAGAGAGTCATCTCAAGGTCCCCTTGTCATTGGAGGACCCAATTCAAATTAGTCAAGTAAACCTAAGCAAGTGTCTTCCCAAAGTCTAAATGTTGTTACATGAAGTCAAGGTCCCCTTGTTATCAAATTACCTAGTTCAAACCAACCAAGTAAGCCAAAACAACTGCAATCCAAGAATGTTCCTTCAAAACCAATGGTTAATCCTATGTCAAATTATAATCTTGTTGATCAATTGCAAAGAACCCTTTCTCAAATTTAAATCTTTGAGCTTTTATAGTTGTCTCTAAGACACAAGTAGGTCCTTGAGTATGCCTTGTACATGGTGAACATCCCCAATAATTTAGATGTCGATCAATTCCAAAACATGGTTAATCATATTGCAAGACCTCATTATTTTTCCTTTTTAGAGGAAGATGATAAATCTTCGAGCCATCCACACAATCTTGCCCTTCATATTGAGGTCATGATACATAGGACCCGTGTTAGGCATGTGTTAATAGATGGGGGTGTTGGGCTTAATATTTGTTCTTTGAACCTTTTAAAGACATTGGGTTATTTTGAACATGTTATTGATACCAGAAGAAAGATTACTATCAAAGCTTATGATGAGGCAGAGAGAAGTTCAAAGGGGTTGGTTGTCCTTCCTGCTAGGATTGGCCCTGTGGAAATTTGTTTTTTATTCCAAATAGTTGATGTTGGACCCCTTGCATGTAACATTTTACTTGGTAGACCATGGATTCATGATATGCAAGTAGTGCCATCTACCTATCATTAGTTTGTTAAGTTTCGTTATAATGGAATGAAGATATGTATTCCTAGGGATAACACTTTGTCTATTAACTTAGTTTCAGTGAGTACTCATGTTCCCCTCAATAGACAAGCAGATGATTTTAATGTAGTTTTAGCTGATTGCAAAAAAAAGTTTAAGTCCATAGACCTTGGCATGGGGGGATATCAAATCAACTGCCTCGCAGCATTACCAATTTCACCTAGGTCTTATGGAAAACCTTTACAAGAGATGAAACCTTCCTCTTTAGCTATGACATTATTTGACACATTTGTATAGTTGGCAGTACCTATTCAAGATGAAAAAGAAGATGTGGTTGTCAGAGATTGGATTTATGGAGAAGAGAAGTATATACTCCTTCTCCTAATGCTTATGGAAGAGGGTGTGCTCTTGTCAATAAAATGGGCTATCCTAGACATGGTCTTCTTAGTAATAGATTGGATGCTAGAGTTGAACCCCTTTATCATGGTCTTTTTGGATGCAAGTCTAAGAAGCTGGTTGGCCTAGGGCATGTGAATCATAGTAAGAATGTTGCTCCTATCCTTGATAACTCAAATAGTGAAGAAGAGATTGAATGTATATCTAATTTAGAAAATCAAAAAGATATGTGTAAAGATTGGGTCCCTTCTACTAATCTCCTTTGGAGATATTTAGATAGTCAGATATCAAATGAGATAGTTGCAAATTTAGAACATGAGGGTGTGACCCTTAATGACATTGAGGGATCCATGTCTGGACATCCAAACCCTTCATGGTGTAAGCATCCTAGTCAAGATTTAGAAAAAGTTTCACATGAGTATGAATGGGACTCTTTCTCAGAACTTTCCATAGTTAACATGGATGTTGATGTTGTTCATACATATAGTTCTCAACCCAAGTTACTCAATGAGTCACATGTAGGACTAAAGGATTTGAACTCACATGTTGCCTTAGTGGACGATCCTTTGCTTGTCAGGACAAATCTTGATTTGGGTAGTCTAAGAAGTTACTTGACAAACTCTGAATCTTTAGTCACTAGAGATATTATTCATATTCACAAACTTGAACCCATCAGTGATTTACCCCTTGTTCATCTTGACCTAATTGATTGGTCCCAACACAATCAAGAACCCGAGCTCTTAACATTTCTAAATGACTATGAAATAGCATGTTATTTGAATGCCATTGAAACTGTAGTCTCTTCCACTAGGGAACCAGCAACTAGTATGAAAAAGCCAGACATCAAGTACCTTAGTCACAAAATAAAGAAAAAAGAAAAGAAAAAGAATAGGAGTTTTGATGGCAAAAACTACAATGTGGCAGTGTTAGAACCAAAAAAAGTAAAAAGAAAGGACATATCCAAGGGTGAAAAAATCTTTGAGGTGCCTGAGGATGAGGTATTTGATTGTCTTCCTAGTTATTTTCAAGATAGATCTTTAACGCTTTTTGAACCAACACAAGTAGTCAATTTGGGTACATATGAAGCTCCACAAATGGTACATTTGGCTCAGTCTTTGTCATCACAAGAAAAAGAAGTCTATACTAAGTTCTTACAAGAAAATAATATTAATTTTGCATGGACTTATTCAAATATGCCAAGGTTAGACACTAATCTTATTATGTATCACTTACCCATAGCTCTAGGTGTTAAACTAGTTAAGCATAAATTGATAAAAATGGATCCTCACATAGCTCTCTTAGTCAAGGCAGAATTAGAGAAACTCCTTGGTGCAAAATTCATAAGAGTTATTGCCTATGTTGAATGGATATCAAACATTGTACTAATTTCAAAACATGACAAAACCATTCGAGTTTGCATAGATTTTAGAGATGTTAATAAAGCATGCCCAAAGGATGATTTTCCACTTCCTAATATAGATATGATAGTTGATATGACTGCGGGCTATGAGATTTATTCCTTAATGGATGCTTTTCCTAGATATAATTAGATTAAGATAGGTCCTGAAGACCAAGAAAAGACTGGATTTACTTGTGCATGGGGTACCTATTGTTGGAATGTTATGCCTTTTGGATTAAAAAATTTAGGAGCTACCTATCAATGAGCTATGACAACTATTTTTCATGATATGATGCATAAAAACATGGAAGATTATGTGGATGACACCTTGGCCAAGACTAGGAAAAAAGATACACACTTAGATGATTTAGAAGTCATTCTAGATCATATTAAATCCTAAAAAGTGTGCATTTGGAGTCACCTCTGGCAAATTACTAGGATTCATTATTTTAGAAAAAGGGATAGAGGTGGACCCTAAAAAATATAAAGAAATTATGGATATGCCACCTCCGAAAAACATTAGTCAAATGAGGAGACTTCAAGGATTTCTTCAATCTATAAGAAGGTTTATTGCACAGTTAGAAGATAGAGCTCAACCTTTCAATAGGAACTTACATAAAGGAGTCAAATGTATATGGAATTTTGAATGTGAAAAGAGCATGGATTAGATCAATAAATACTTGGCAAATCCTCCAATTTTAATGCCTCCTATCCCAAGGAAACCACTTATCCTATACATTTCAGCAATAGAATCTACCTTGGGGGCATTATTAGCTCAACTTGGTGAACATGGGAAAGAAAGAGCAATATATTAAATTAGTTGTACTCTTGTTTCATATGAGGTTAATTACACCAATATTGAGAAATCTTGCCTCATAGTTGTGTTTTCTTCCCAAAAGTTGTGACATTATATGTTTGCTCACACTATACACTTCATAGCAAAAATAGATCCACTCAAGTACTTACTATGTAAGGCTGTCTTCACAAGTAGACTTGCTGAATGGATGATGATCCTTTCAGAGTTTGGCATAGAGTACATTGAGTGTAAAGCTATTAAAGGACAAGCCATAGTAGATAAATTGGTTGATTTACCACTACAAGATGATGTACCTATTCAAGTTGATTTCATAGATGAGCACCTCATGTATATGACTGAAAGAATGTGGAAGATGTTCTTTGATGGGTCCTTTATGCAAAGTGGTTCATGAGCTAGTGTGTTCTTTGTTTCTCCTCATGGGTACATGATTTCTAAATCTTACAAGTTATTATTTCCATGTACAAAAAACATTATTCAATATGAAGCTTTAACAAATGGACTTAATATGGCAATAGAATGGAGAATTATGGAGTTACACATCTATAAAGATTCATAGCTGATAATCAACCAAGTCATTGATGATTATCTAACAAAAAATGAGAAATTGGTACCTTACAAGAAAATGGTTGATTCCTTGAGACTCTGCTTTACATTTGTCTCATTTTAGAAAATCCCTCAAGTAGAAAATAAGGTAGCAGATGTTATGGCTACACTTGCTTCACTTCTTCAATTAGAGCAACATGAATCAAGATTTGAAATCCTGCTGAAAGAGCTACATCACCCTATCTATGATTCCCAAGATAGTCATGTTATTTGTACCCTTGTTGGTCATGAGTCATCTCGTTATGGTGCCATTTAATCATACATTTGTGATGGAACTATACCTAAAATCTTTAATCAATCTAAATGTAGAAACCTTATTCAAAATACCTCTCACCATTCCCTTATCTCTGGTGATTTGTATAGGAAGGGTCTAGATGGAACACTTCTTAGATGCTTAGAAAAGGAAGAATCTGATCAAGCATTAGTTGACATCCATGAGGGTATCTACGGGGGACAATCTAATGGTCTTCCCATGGCTCAAAGATTTCTTAGGGTGGGGTACTATTTGGCCACAATATAGACGAATGTAGTAGCTTTTGCAAAGTCATGTGAAAAGTGTCAAAAATATGGTAACTTGATACCCACTCTAGGTAGGGAGCTCATTCCTTCTATTTCTCATTGGCCATTTCAATGTTGGGCTATTGATCTTGTTGGGCAAATTCATCCCAACTCATCATGTGGACACAAGTTTATTATCACTGCCACTGATTATTTCACTAATTTTGTAGAACTTGTCCCACTTTTTGTTGCCTTGGGTAAAACAATTTCTCTATTTATTTTGAATCATATTATCTGTAGATATGGAGTGCCTTTTCAAATTATCACTGACAATGGAGGTCAGTTTAAAAATAAGGACCTAAAGAAACTCTATAAGAATTTCAAGACAAAACAATATTGGTCCTCTATTTATTTCCTGCAAGGAAATGGTCAAGTAGAAGCATCAAAGAAAACCATTCTTAAAATCTTGCATAGAATAGTCCATAAGAATGGTAGATATTGGCACTTACAGATAAATCCAACTTTGTGAGCCTTTAGAATGAGTATTCACACTCCTACTAGGGCTACTCCTTTTGCCCTTACATATGGTGTTGAAGCAATGTTACCTTTAGAGGTTGAGATTTCTTCACTTAGAGTTTCTCTAAAAGGTCTTGTCACAGATGAAGATTATTGCACCATGAGACTTCAAGAATTAGAACTTCTAGATGAGAAGTTTCAAGCATCATTTGACCATATGAGAGTCTATCAAAAGTGCATGTCAAAAGTATTCAACAAAAAGGTTCAGCCAAGAGAATTTCAAGTGAGAGATCTTGTCCTACGTGTGAATCCTAAGAATCAATAGAATAGAGATCAAAATGGTAAGTTTGAACCTAATTAGCTTGGACGTTACATTATTATAGCAGCTTTTGGTTCTGGTGCCTATTTACTATCTTTAGTAGAGAGAGAGCAACTCCCTGATCCTGCCAATGTCTTGCACCTAAAGAAGTTCTATTTGTGATGCTCATTCTATTTGGGGGCATCTTTGTACATATTTATTGATCCTAAAAAAATCCTAAAAAATGATATATTTTGAAAATTATAAAAATTGAAAAATTTCCTTAAAAAAATGATCATCTTAGTGACGACCTAGCAATAGGCACTTTGATGTATCTCCAAAAATACAAAAAAATTTTTTAAAAAAAAGTGCCTTTGTAAAAACTTGGAAATAGGTGCCTTGGTAGCAAAAATGCAAAAAATTATAAAAAGTCCTGAAAGGAAATAAAATAAAAATAAAAAATCCAAGTGGTGAAAACCTGGAAATGGGTGCTACTTGAGACCTTTGCACCCCTATCTCTTATAACGTGTCCTCAACACTTAGTCTTTTTCCATCAGGCCTTGTCCTTGTTGCCTTTGTTTGGAATTGGTCTTTGTCTAGGGGGAATAAATATGTTAGCTTTGGTCTCTTGGATGCATTAGTCTTTAGGACATCTTGCCAATAGCATTTTTCAACACAACCTCAACTATATTTTATTTAATACAACTATTGACATCGAGTGTTTTTCAACACTTATTGGTTTGGTCTTACCCAGTTTTGTCATGAGATCTTCCCTTCTTGCAAGCATTTGATCCTTATCCCAAGAACTCGATATCAATTAACACACTTAAATTTTAAATGCAACACTTAATGCTTGACTTATGTCATGATCTTTTGTTTATGTCTTGACTACTATTAATTTTTGTTAAGTGTCCTTTTTTGATAAGTCTCTCTACGATGCATAGCTAGAGAACTTGGGCATGGGACATGTTTTTATTTATTTTCTACTTGTGGGTGTGGTCTTGAACTCTAGAGTGTCTCTTATTGTCCCCCCTAAAACACTTAGGATATTTGAGGCATCATCCTTGATTGTTTTTGCACAACCATTCTTTTGATCATCTTGACATCTATGCCTTGATGTGAGCATGGTTTTGCTACATTAAATTGGGTAAGCTAACATCAAAGTCATCTTGACCTTTATGTCTTTGATGCTTATGTTAGAAACTTTCCACATTCCAATATGATATAAATCACATTCATATCTTCATAGATCCATTTGTGACTAGTGATGATTGTGTAATTTTTTGATGTTCATTAATAATGGCTTAATGATGAGAATAAGTTCTTTTACACTCTCTAATGAATGATGAACACTAAATCCTATGTTATAGTTGCTCTTTTGCGAGTACACCTTTACATTTTCATGTAGTTTGCATTATTATATTTCATGTTAGTTTTCATTTTTAGGCTACATTATGAGTTTGAGAGGGTGCTCCCTTCATCTTTATTGTGGACTTTTAATTAACTATGGTCGCATTTTGATCTTCATTTCCTTATTGTCTTTCGTGATCTCAATCAAAATTTTCTATCTTAAACAATTGATTGATTTTGAGGCATTTTCTTTTCTTCTTTTTGTTTCTTTCCATATCTTCCAAACTTCTATCTTCCATTTTCTTTTTCCCTACATCTTTTCTTCTAGTTCACCTTTGGGGCATAATATTTCATGCTTGATGATCTATCTTGGTTTTGTGATTCTTAGATCTTTCATCATCAAGAACTTTATCTTTTGTTTGATTTGATCAAATTTATCAATTTGTTATTTCTCCTCTATCTCATTTCGATTTTGATCATGAGGAGGCAATGCTTATCAACTTCAATCCTTGATTCAATTTTATCAATTTTATCCACGACTTTTTAAAGTCAAAATTTATTTGTATTATTTGACCTGATGTGTTCCTGAATCGACCGCACATCTAGGTTGTTTTGTGATTCCAAATCAATCTCACACTTCAATTTCTTTCTTTGATTGCATGTGTCCCCAAATTGATCACACATTAGTCAAAGAGGGGCAAATGTATGCACCCTAAAATGGTCACCAAGACTATTTGCTCCCATTATTAAATTTATCAAATTTTTTGAATCACTGGTTTGTAATATTTTATTAAATCAAATTTAAATCAATTTCTTTGATCAAATTTGATTCTTTTTATTTTTAAGGTTAATCATCTTATCCTAAGTCTTATTTAATTAACAGAAAATCTCCCTTTTAATTAAATAAAATAAGTCCCCATTTAATTAAAAGAAAACCTCTCTTTTAATTGAGTAATTCATCCACATTTAATTAATTAAGAGAAAAACCTCTCTTTTAATTTAATTAAATATTTCCTATTTAATTAAAAGAACTTGCTCCCTTTTAATTAAATAAAAATCCCACTTAAATATCTCTTTTTGATGAAAAAGGAAATAAAAAATAAAATAAAATAAAATAAATCTTTTGTTTATTTTCTAAGTGGGATTCCATTTAATTTTCCTCCTCTTTTCTCCCACATGAAAAAGGAAATAAAACAAATAAAAAATTAAATAAATCTATTTTTTGTTTTCTCTACACTTAATGTGGGAGTTATCCTTTTCCTCTTTCCACTTTCTTCTCCAACACTCCTCTTTTCTCATTGGTGGAATTTTGTCTCACATGAATCAAACTCTATTATCCCATATTAGTTGTGAGAAGCTTCTCACCTCCATATTTTCCTTTATAAGGGAGAGCCCTCTCCTAATTTTGGACATCCATTATTATGCTATTGTTATGCTGTAGGTTTGTAGAGTGATTTTTGAAGGAGTTTGAATACTAAAGATTTTTGTGGAGAACTTTTATCTTCTTGTATTCTTCTCTCATGCATCCATAGCTTCCATCATGAGTTTCCATCCTTGCATTTTCATATTATCTTAGATCAATATTTGTTTTCATATTTTAGTATTGCATTGTTATTACATTTCCTTTCTTGCATTGTTTTGCATTGTTATCACATTTCCTTTCTTTCATTGTTCTCATTTAGATTAGTTTTTATCTCCATTTGCATGCTTATTGGATCCTTGTATCTCTTGTTTCATGGTGTACTTTCATGGGCATAAACTAGGTCAAACTAAGGGCCTCCATTATAAACCCTTGCACTCCATGAATAGAGAGCTATGAGTCACCATTTGAGACCTCATTCTTGAGCAATGTTGTATATAATGACTCATAGAAGTGTGCCCACATTTTAGGCATATCGTATCTTCCCCTTTGGGTATCTCCTTTTTTCTGACACTTATGTCAAAGGGTTCTATACATTAACTAAATACTTAGCCAAAAAGATTTATTTACCTCCATGACTATTCTAAGAGAAGCATCCCAATTGTCGAGTGCAATTTCTAGTGATTTAACCTAGATGGCTATCTCTACTACAAGGTGAACTAGGCCTTCCAACATAGAAAGATTAGGGTCTTTATTTATAACATTTTCAGCATAGGCAAGTTCTTTCTGCAAAATTTTCATGTGTAGGGTGATGGCAGATTGAATCTATATTAAGTTGGCCTTGGCATTCCCCTCATTTGCTATTAGTATAGCTAGTTCCTTTTGAGTGTGAAGCGTAGTTTGAAAATGCTTCTCAGTCTGAGCTGAGTCCTTGGGTATCTGCATGCTTGATATTTTCAAGTTCCTCTCCAAGCTCATTATCCTTTGGCTAGTCTCTTGTGTGAAAATTGATGGATCACATGGTTTGGAGTACAATGAGAATATATTCTCAAGTACTGATTTTACCTTTTTAACCTTCTTTGCTAGCTCCACCTAAGTTAGTGCTATTTCACTTGATATTCTTTCATTCATCTTTGTTTGAAACCTCTTTTTAGACCATTCTAATAGTTTTGCATTTGCATCAAGGTCTTTAATCTGTACTTGGTCTACTTTACTAGATAGTTGCTCCATGATTGGTTTGGTTTCATTAGGTACCAGCAAGCTAAATGCATCTAAAAAGATGTCTTTGATCTCTATCAATGCTTACCTCTACTTGTACTCATTTTTGAGTATCTCTTGCTTCTTCTTCCTCTCAAGTGCCTCTTACACTTCATTTATTTGATCAATGTTCATATTTTCATAGTCATACTTGGGAATGACTATGTCCTCATCTAATGTAGGGTCTCCATAGTGAAGTACCCTTTCAACTCTTGTAGAGTTCAATTATGGTGCAGATATTTGCAGTGGCATAGAAATAGTGCTTGGCTTCTAAGGCATTGTTTGAGTCCATGTTGTAGGCAAATTGACCAATGTTTGTATTGCCTCTTGTTCTTTCTCCTTAGGGGTCTCCTCCTCTTCTATTTGTCCTTCATCAATTATTGTGATTTGAGGTGGTGCACCTCGTGCTTGTGCTGTAGGAACAGAGGTGTCCTTCTACCCTATTTGATCCTTTGCTTGCCCTTTGGTAGTGTTGTGTCTGGTCCTATGGAATCAACCCTAGCTAGTGTGTCTTGTGCAACTTTTTCTTAGGGTTGTCCACTTGTAGTTGTTTGGATATGTGAAGGTGGTTCTTGTGGATTCACCTTCTCCTTCATGATTTTAGCCACAACTTTTTGCAATTCTTCCACACTCACCAAGACAAGGTTAGTACATAACTATGATTGTACGTTTGTCTACTGAAGGATCTTTTTAAGGTCCTCTACAGTCAGTGGGTTTATGTTCTAACCAAAAGTGTTAGGAACATCTTGTATAGTTACTATATCTACAATTGTGGGAGTTGCATGTGGAGGACTTTGTGGTGGAAATTGTGTCCCTTGAACACTTTTTTCCTGATGTTGCTCCTCAGTAGTTGCCATATCAACCTTTTATGTTTCCTTCTCCACTGTAACATTTTCCTTTTCTTTTTCTCCTTCTTCTTCCTTATAATTTTTCTCTTCTTCTTCATCATTTTTTCTTCCCTCAAAGGGGTCTACTTCTCCTTCTTTCACAATTGTGAGGCCATAAATCAACTTCCACATTTGTGTGGACCATTTCACAACTTCTTCAATTTTATTCTACAAAATACTAAAGGCTCTATACTTGGGTGCAAATTTTCTCCCATGCTTCTTATTAGCCTTACTTATTTACCCTTTTGTAAGTTAAGGCATAACATGAGCCAATGTTGACTCTCTTATTTCTTTTTCCATATTGAGGCAATAATTTTATTTATTTTCTATAATTGAATGTAACTCCTTGGGCATTGCATTGTCAAGTTCAAGTGGAGTATTCATGAACTTGGCCATCATAATTTACATTGACTCTTCCACTATGTTCTTCTCTTCTCTACTTAGCTTATTGAAGTCAATGCCTTTTAGGCCTGATAAATCTACATTATCCCTTATGTTATCACAAATTTTTTCCAAATCAAATTTAGTGGTGTGACTTACCACTCTAAATTGACCGATGTCATCAGATTTTGTTCTTTCTTCATTTAATTCAGGAGGTGCCACATAATTTCTTCTCTACTTACTCTAGGCTAGACCTTCCTAGTCAATGGCCCTCTTCTTTTTTCTTGCTCCTTGGCCATCTCTAATGTGGCTCTTGTACTATCCCTTGTGGTAGGTTTTGCTAGACTGGGCTTTGCAACTTTCTTGGTCTTGGCACCTAGTTTGGTGGTGGCTTTTCTTTTCTTTGCCTCAGGCTTGGTAGGTGCTTCCTTGGTTTCCTCTTTCTCCTTAGCACCTTCTTTCTCTTTTGCATCTTCTCCCATGCCTTGGGTCAATGCAAGTTGTCCTTGATCCTTCTCTTCTTCATCATCATCTACCTCTTCATCATCATCCTCACCTTGTACTATGACTTCACCAAATTTAGCCTTGAGTTTCTTCACTAGTTTATCTTTCTTTTTCAAAAGTAAAGATATTTTTAGTTCCATGTGCACCTTTGATCTAACAACATCATAAGTGCCAAAGGGTTGAGCACTTTTACCAATATCTTCTACTAGCAATGTTGTGATTGTTGTTGATGCTTCATCAATATTTATTTCACATCCAAGTGGCCTTAGCCATCTCATCCTTCATATTGTTGCTTGGATGTATGTGAAATCTATGTCTACTAAGAAACATATGTCATTGATATGTTGTTCAACAAGAGAGATAGGTATCCTTAGTCTCTATTTCATTGAATTCCTAAAGTCTTCAAAGTAGCTAATCATTAAGGTTTCAAAATTTGCCCCCATTCGCTCTATGTATTCATTGATTTGTGCTACTATTGACATGTCTGTTTTCCAGCTTACCTTTCCAAAAGAAGGGAATTCATTTTGTAAATAGAAAAACAAACATATCAAAATTGCTCCAAATTAACATTGAGCTCCCTTAGACCTTCTTATGGCTCCCAAGTTCTCCATAATCTATTGTAATTACAATTTAGCTAGATCATAAGTATGATCCTTCAAAACAATTTTGTATCCCACATCTACTGCAATACAAGGTACACTATTGAATCGACTTGACTAGTAAAATTTATGAGATATGACTTTGAGAAAAAATTTCACAAGAGGATCCTCGATGGTGTCAATTGTTATCCCTCCATTGTTCCATTTTTCTTCGATGTTCTTCTCTATTGCTTCTTTAGAATCGCTCCTTAGGGTTTTTGGCCAATCTAGGGTTGGGTACGTAGTTACCCTATGTATAATTCTTTTTGAAAATTTGACTAGTCCATTCTCAGATCATAGGCTTCCATCATGTATTCTACTTAGCACAATTCTTACCCATTCAATCTTGAATACTGTAGGGAGATCTAGGGCATGGGTTAAGCTCTTCCTCTCAATAATTTTAAATTCTTCTTTCAATACCCCATTTTCAGATAGTTTATTGTATGCTTCTCTAATATCCAAATCACCAACAGCTCCAATTTTGTAATTTTAACATCTCCTAACATCTTGTACCATCACAACTTTGGGTGGAATAATGGAAAAAGCTCCAATAGGGTTGTTCTTGTAAGTAACTTTAGGAATTGGTCTAAAATTGGGTTGTTTTACTTCATTACTGACCAAATGAACTTTAAATGACTCACTTTCCTAGCGTTTCCTAGAGCTAGATTCCATTTATTAAAACTAGGGTTTCAAAATGTAAGAATGGCTTAGCTGTTAGCTCAAAACTAGTGTAAATACCTTGAATCGACAAAAAGATGTTGAATCTTGGCTTAAATATGCACAAAATCTTCAATCTCTACTTGGAAACCATTTATGCACTCTTCTTGCTCTTGCTCTATGTTTGTGATGATGAAAAATGATTGAAAACATGACCTTATACCCTTCATTTAATAGAATTTAATGCTGACTGCATATACAACTGTCCACTTGACTTCGATTGATTTTCCAATCACTTAGCTTCAATAGGAATTTCCTCTACATCCACTACTAACTCGTCTTCTACTGATTTTGAAAGACAACTCGGCATTTGAAGGCAACTTTCCTTGCTCAACAAAATGTGAATTTTTTTGAAGTTTTAACTTTGCATCTTTATTCATGCTGATCCATCCTTTTCAGTACTGATTTAATCTTGGAACTGATGTATGATAAAACATTTGAATATTAGTCCCACATACCTTATTTTGCTTAGTTGGATGAAGTGTGATCACTTGACCTTTTGGGTGAAGTGATTTCCCTATTGGATGTGCTGCTTCCATCTTTCTTCTTCCATGTTTTATTCATTTCTCCTCTAATATGTTCAACATCAAATTTACCTTTTCCTTTGTTGAACTCTGAATTGGGTGCCTCTGACCTAGTTGGGAAATTTTTACTAATGTGTATAGTCTTTAGACAACTGAAGCAAGTGGTTTGGCTCAACCATTTGTTGTAGCTTCCACTAAAATGTGTTCTCATATAATTTTAAGGAATGTGTCCGCACTCTTGATAGTAGTGATAGCTATGCCTAGTATTGTAGTCCTAATTGTAGTGATGTCCATCACTATTTGTTTTTTTTCTCATTGATTTGGGGTCCACATAGGCTTTGATTTGCATTCAAAGGATCTATTTCCATACTTCTTGCAATTGTAGCAGTGACCTTCAAATCTTGGTGTCATGATAGTTCTAGTTCCATACTCATGTGTTTGATGACCTTGCTTATTGCACTTGTGACAATGACCCATGTTTTTAGGTTTGTCATGCTCATTTGCATTCTTGCTCCTACACACATTAGAGGCATGTCCCTTTTCACCACAAAAATGAAAAATGGGTTTTATGTTCTTACCTTTTCTATTTATTTCTTCTACAGTCTTGGATGACTCTCCTTCTTCAATGCTGGTGTATCTTAGTCCTAAAGTGTCATTGTTGGATCTTGGTGATTTTAGTAGTTGTTCAAAGTACTTGATAGCTTCATTAGGTTTGTTGAAGCTCTCTACAATTTCCTTCTCTCTTCTGAAGTCATCTTGTAGTTGTTCATTTTGCATCTTTAGTGTGGAGATCTCAATATCCTTGATATTTAGCTCATGATAGGCATTCATCATCTGGCTTAGAGTGTCTAGCTACATGTTGGAAATTCTTGCAAGCTCAGTTGACTTTTCCTCTAGTCTATTGGCAAGGTTTCTCTTGTCATCTTCTATCATAGCTTTATCCTCAATAGCTCTATTCTTCTATTCAGTCACTTCACAAAGCATCATGGCTTGTGATTCTTGTTCAATCTTGAGAGTTCTGATCTCTTCTACTTGAGATTTATTTTTCTGCATCAAGTCTAAAATTATTGCATCAAATTCCTTAAATTTTCCATTGGAAAATAATTTTGTGGTGTTAATCTCCTTGTACTATATATCATTTTTATCTATGGCGATTTCTTTTCTTCTCTTTAGGGATTTCCTCAATTCTTCCCTAGCTACTTCTAGAGAATGTAGAATGAGATGTATCTCAATCTCCTAATTCTCTATAATCTTCCCAAGCTTGTAGACATTCATTGTTGGATCCTTTCATCAAGTTGTATGCCTTCACCTTGTAAGAATTGGGCTCTGATACCAATTGTTGGAAGAATACTTCTCAGAGGAGGCCGGGGGGGGGGGGGGTGGTGGGGGTGAATCAAAAGTACCAAACTTTAACCTCTAAAATAGTTTAACTAAAATCAATCACATGCATCAAACACTTCTAATTAACATGAATGTAAAGGCATGCATGAAAATAGATAACACAAGATTTCATCACCTAGAAACCCTCCAAAATGAGAAGGTAAAACGGTGGTGGGGATGACACCCACAACTTATCACTATAGCAATAGATAACTTGTTAAGGTTACAAAGTTTGACCATCACCAATGATATGCCCTATGAAAGGCTTACCCCATTAAAGGCTCAACACTCTGTTAAAAGTGACCTAACTAAAGGATTTAAAAATATTCACTTGGAATGTCACCATATTAAAGGATTTACAATATGGTTGTTAAACCAACCTATCTTACTAGGATTTTCATTATCCTAATACAATAGATAGAAAGTATAGTAGAATGTGATGACTTGTTGACTTAAAATCTTCAATTGTTGATTTTAGATCCTTGTTCTATCCAATTTGATTTGATCCTTCTTGATCTAATACAACTCAGTTCGAAGTGCTAATAGTCTGTTCTAACCAACTGATTCTACAATTCTATCCTTCTTATAAGTTTTTACACCCCTTTAAACTTCGTTAGCATTCTCTCCTTACATTCCCATACCATCCATTCATCACTAAATTTTGGGGTTTTGACCTCCTTAAAAAGGTTTCAAGACTCAGGGTTAGGTATGAATCTACGATTGAGATTCAACAATCTTTCTTGCTCAATTTTTTCCATTTTTTTGATTGGTTGCATGCTAATTTCATAGGGAATGTAATATATTTGATCTTATCTTTTAGATCCTTCAAGATTCATCTTGAGTCATCTCAAAAATGGTTTAAATCTTAGTTTGTGAGGGCACAAACTATTATGTTGATTCTGTGTTACTCGACACTTACTAATTGCTTATGCTCAACACATATAGAAATTATATCTTGCTCAGAGGCTATAGTAATTTAGTCTTGCTCGGCACATATACTGGCTTGGCATAAATTGTGAGTTGGTACTTTAAACTTGTTCAACATTTTCTATCTGTTCGGCATCTGTTGTAACTCAGCACCTATCAAATTTTTGGCTCGGCACATACCATAGCTCGACATCTATATTATACTTGGCATCAGCTTAGAAAATTCTTAAGTGTGTTGACACTCAATTGTCAAAACCAATCTAAGATGAACATTTTTTACTATGAACCTCATACCCTACAAAATCTATCTAGTAGAAAGGAGGATTCACCTCCAAAGTCCCCAAAATCTCCAATAGCTATTGAGTTGCAAACAGTAGAACCCAAGTCTCAATCTGATGGACTCGAGTTGCAATTAGAGGCTACCAAGCTACTACAAGGAAAACCAAGTCCGATGGACTCGAGTCACAGACAGTGGGACCCAAGCTTGATACTAAAGTTCATGATGAAATCATTGAAACGCACTCCAAATCCAAAGAACCTATGTCAATAAGATATGTTAGAAGGCATCATAATTGAAAGGTACATCAGATCATTGGAGACAAATGAGATAGAACAATGACAAGAAACAAATTGAAAGATACATGTTTACTTGTTGAATTTGAACCTAGAAATGTTAAAGCTGCATTGGATAATGAAATTTGGATTGAATCAATTAATGAAGAAATTGAACAAATAGAGAAGAGCAAAATTTGGACTCTTGTTCCTAGAACCAGGGATAAAAATGTAATTGGCACAAAGTAGGTATTGAGAAATAAGCTAAATGAAGATGGAGAAGTTTCTAGAAACAAAGAAAGGTTAGAATGTAAAGGCTATTCTCAAGAAAAAGGCATTGATTATGGTGAAGCTTTTGCTACTATTGAAAAATTAGAAGGTTTTAGAACTTTATTAGAATATGCAAGTCACAAAGGATTTAAATTTAATGTAAAATCTATATTCTTGAATGGAATTCTTGATGAGGAAGTCTACATTGAACAACCTAAAGGTTTTGTAGATCCTATCAAAAGAGATAGGGTTTGAGAATTACTTAAGGAATTATATGGTCTCAAGAAATCCTGTAGAGCTTGGTATGAAAGACATCATAACTACTCAATACAGATTGGGTTTTAAAGAACAAATGATAATAATAGTCTATATATCAAAGAAGGACTAGACAAAAAGATTGTGTTGGCAAAAATATTTGTTGATGATACTTTATTCATAGGAAATTAAGACTTACGCAAGGCATTTTTAGAAGAAATGAGTAAAGAATTTGAGACGTCCATGCTTGGAGAGATAAAATTCTTTGTTGAATTGCAGATCCAACAAAAGAAAGATGGTATCTACATTACTCAATCTAAATATATTAAGGAGATACTAAAGAAATTTGGAATGAAAGATTCAAGACCAGTTGGAACCCCTATGTCTACTAGACATAAGCTTTCCGAAAATGATGATTCCAAAGAGGTAGATCAAATCACATATAGATCAATGATTGGAAAATTGCAGTATGTAGTACATGCAAGGTTTGATATTGCATTAGCAATCAGTATGGTGGAAAGATTCTCAACAAATCCCAAAGAAAATCACATGATGGCAATCAAAAGAATCATGAGATATCTGAAAAGTACTAAAGAATATGGTTTATCATACAAAATTAGAGCTAATTTGGATTTAAAAGCATTCACAGATGCTGATTAGCAAGGAAGTATTGATAACAGAAAAAGCACCATTGGTGGAGCATTCTTTCTTGATAAAAGACTAGTGTCTTGGATAAGCATGAAATAGAATTGTATATGGGTTAGTGCAAGAAGTTGGGTCTCACTTTTAGCCAAAAAGTGGAAGTGTTTTTCCTATTTTTGAAATATTTTGTCAATTGATGTCAAAATTTGAGCCATTTAGAGACTAAATATAAAAAAAACTTTAGAAATAAAAATTGTAGTGCCTGGGATCTTCTTTTTGAATATGTAATTTATTTGTATACTCATATGATAGATTTTTTTTTGGTATGGATCTTTAAAAACCACTTTTTCAATATGTTTGTTTCAAGACCATACCATGCTTGTGTATGTACACCATAATTTGACACAACTAAATGAATTTTTGTGAATCCTTTTAAACGGAGTTTCCTAAGACACCAAAGATTGATGAGAATATTTTTCTTGAATTTTTTAATGAATTATTTTCTTAATTAATTTTTTAATTGGCTATAAAGGTAAATTTTAAAACCTCTCATGTATAGACACCATAATTTGATGAAAATTTTACTTTTTTTCAATTTTTTTTTGAACTTCAAAAGAATTGAATGTAGATTGATGACATACAAATTGATTTAAGAAAAATAATGAATTAAAAGAGTTCTTAAATTTTTAGTGAACGTCACTATTTTAAATTTAGATACCACCTTTGATTAAAAAAAATACAAAAATAGTAAGTAAAATCATAATACTATAAAATTTATATTTCTGAAATCAAGGTAGTGAGAGCTATAATGGGTTTTTGTTTCATAAAAAAATTTAATTAGGAAGACCATCTAAAAATTATGGCAAGGCATGAATTTGTCAGTTCAATGCCTTAGCCAAATCTTGAGAGGCCAAGGCATAGGCTTGGTCTCACCAAGCCTATCCCAAACCAAAATCCAAGGTAAGAAAAAAAAATCTCACCTCATGTTGTAAGAAATGGGCACCCATTATTTGAAATTCAAAAAATGGGTACCCATTTTGAAAAACTAAAAGCAGCATGTAAAATCCGCCCAAAACTTTAAAAAAATATTTTTTCAGAAACGAGTACCTATTTTTTACTTTAAAAAAATGGGTACCCATTTTTTTACTTTTAAGAAATGGGTACCTATTTCTATTTTTTAGAATCGGGTACCCATTTTTTTAAAGTAAAAAACGGATACCTATTTTTTTTTTAAAACGGGTGCCTATTTTTTAAATTTAGGTTTGGGTACCCAAGCTGAAAATGGGTGCTTATTTTTTAAAATCAGGTACCCATTTCTAAGAGGTCTCATTCCACAGATTTGACTTCCACAGAATTGTGACCCAAATTTGTGCATTCACCCATATCTCAGTCCATACTAGAGGTAGAATACATGGCAACAAAAATCAATTGTTCTAATATTGTTTGGTTCAAACAACTATTGGCAAGTATGAAGATAGAGATCAAGGATCTAGTGGTTATATACTGTGATACCACCAGTGCAATCAATATATCAAAGAATCTAGTGATGCATACCAAACCAAAACACGTTGCTCTAAAATTTCATTTCTTGAGAGAATTGGTACAAGACAAGGAAGTTAGACTAGAATATGTGAATACAAAAGAACAAATTGTAGACATATTCACCAAGCCATTACCTAAGGATGTATTTTTGTATCTAAGAGGTAAGCTAGGGGTCATTCCCCTATCTAAAGCTCACTAAATGAAGTTTAGCGATGCATTAACTAGTGCATGTTGAAGATCATTCAGTTGGTGTAATATTGACAAGGACATATTGCAAATGAATCAGTACATGAGGTACATTGGTATTCACTAAATATTGACCTTGGCATGAGATGTCAAAGAGAGAGAAGTTTGTTGTCATATCTCATAGAAATTTTGTAAAAGAGACGTACAAAGGAAGAACGCACTTGGTCTGATATCAAACGCAGAGTTTGCTATTAGGAGAAGTTATAGGACACAATTCATTTTTCTAATAGAGGGAGAAACTAAAGGAAGAAAGAGTCCACATTGATAGAGGGAGTTCTCATGGATGAGAATCTGAATGAAACTAAGGATATGTTCCTTACTTTATTCTTTCTCTAAAAATTTTGTTGTATTATGACATGTTGTGTTTCCATCAATGCCAAAGAGGGAGATTGTTGAAGAAAATTGATTAATTATGTATTGTCATTGATGTTACACAAAATGCCATATTATTTCCAATTAGTGTATGCCAAGCTCACTTAGGCAGTGAAGACAATTTTCTGTATCTACTGAGCATTCCAAAGTTTTCCTAGTTTAGAAGATAGTATCTATTGAGTTCACTTAGGTGTCAAAGGAAAGTTTGTGAAATTTGAGTGTTAACTGAACTCACTTAGTTAATGAAGAAAATGTTGGATGGGACCAGTGCTAACTGAACTCACTCGATTACTAAAGGAACTTTGCGAGTATGCCAAAATAGAGGTATCCCTTATAGTTGGGCATGTATGTTAATAACTTGATAAATCAATAGTGTCATTTTTTATTCTCTTCTTGGTGTTGTTCTCTTTATTGTTTGCTTCCATTGTTTTTACTCAATGAGGTGGTTGGATAGCTAGGTGTACCTCTAGCCCTAGCTATTTCAGATCCTACTTGTATCAGTTGGTATAAGAGCTTGAGATTTGACCTTAAGGAGATTGGATTGTGTAGAACACTAAGTTGGATTTTGTTTTAGGGTGGAAGATCTGCGAATTTGACTTATAACTGGCAGAGGGTTATGACTTTATAGAAACCTATTTATCAAAATGGTTTGAGGTAGAGAAAATGTTGACACTCCTATAATGAACATGTTGGGCCAAATTACAACCATATTAGATGATATGGAGACAACCTAGAGGAGAGGAGTGCACCTTGATGATGTGAATGATGATGAAGAAGTTGCACCAAACCCAAATCTAGAACCTAAAGAAGATCAAGATGAGAAAATATTATTGAGAGTATTATCTATGGCACATTCAAAGCCTCTTGTAGAAGTTGTTCCTTATGATGGAGAATTGGACACCAATATTGTATTGGATTGGATCTCTAACATGGAGAAGTTGTTTGAGTCCAAAAATACTCTTGATAATAGAAAGGTGAATATTACAATCATTGGGTTGAAAGATCATGCCTTACTATGGTGTGAGCATATAAAAACTAATATATAAAGAAGAGGAAATGAGAAGATCAAGACCTAGTTGAAAACGATGAATAAGGTGAAACAAAAGTTCCTTCCTTTTGATTACCAAGTTATCTTGTTGAGAAAGATATAAAATATAAGATAAAAGGACATGACTGTGAAGGAGTACTTTGAGGAATTCTATAGACTCGACATCAGATCTAGACATGTGGATGGTGAGGTTGAAAAAATTGCAAGGTACTTAATGGATTGAGATCTAGAATTTAAGATGAGATAAGTTTTGTGAAATTAGAAAGTGTGGAAGAAGCATATCAATATGCACTAAAAGATAAGGATATCTTCACAAAGAAGCATGAACAAAGATGGAGACGTAGAGGTGGTAGATTCCAAAGAGGCAAAGGTAGATCTTATGGAGAAGGTGGAATATCTGATAATTTTGCACAAGATAAGGGCAAGTTTGAATGGAAGAATGAAGATAAAGGCAATGGTTGAGTGCAAAGGTGGTAATTCTTACTAAGGAGGTACTAGTTCTTACTGAGGAAGAGGAAATTCTTATTCCAGATGATGTTTTCATTGTAATTATTTCACATGTGGTAAAGAAGGGCATAGATCCTTTTATTGTAGATAATATGGTGACAATAAACAAGGTAATAGAAATGTTGTAATTCAAGGAGATCTTGAGGGTTCACCTTGTGGACCTAAGGTTAGAGAAAACCTGATGCCAAGGAGAACTTTATTTAATAAGATAGTTGATGGAAAACTTGTCCCGAGGAGAAGTATTTTCAAGAATAGATGTAAGATGGTAGGAAAATGTTGCAAAGTAATTGTTGAGAGTGGTAACTCAACAAAATTGGAATCAAAAGAGTTGGTTAAAAAGTTGGAGTTGTAGAGGTTGATACACCCTAAACCCTATCATTTTTTATGGGTCAAGAATGAGCATAAATTGTTGGTAAGTGAGAAACATGTTGTGAAATTCAAAGTTGCCAACTACTTTGATGAACTTATATATGATATTATGCCTATGGATTGTTGCCATATTATGTTGGGTAGACCTTGGAAATATGATAGGCATGTTGTGCATTATGGTAGACTAAATAAATATACACTTCTGGTGAATGGAGAAAAAAAATATTATTTCCTTTGATTGAAGCTCCCAATGAAGTGAATTGTACTATTGCTAGATTTTGCATGGTTAATAGGAAACAATTTGAGAAGGAGATGAAAAAGGACCAAGTTTGTTTTGTTGTAATTCCTAGAGGGCTGAGCTGTGTTAGAGATGGTTGAGCGACATAATATAGGATGACTCAGTGATAGATAGAGGTCGAGCGACAACAAAAGCTAATAGTGTTAACTGAGTGCCAACATAGTATGAAAGGTTGTTGTATGAGTATAGGGAGATTGTTGTAGAGGATATTCTTGATGGTTTACTACCAATTAGAAGCATAAGTCATTCTATGGATCTAATTCCTAGAGCTATTTTGATGAATAAAGAGCCATATATATTGTCACCTACCTAGAATGAAGAACAAAATTGACAAGTGGATGATTTCTTGTAGAAAGGTTTCACCAAAGAAAGTTTGAGTCCATGTCATGTACTGATTCTAGAGCTATTAAGAAGGTAATAGTGAAATATAGGTTTCCTATACCGATGATAGATGACATAATGGATTGTTTGAGTGGAGAAAATTATTTTACCAAGATTGATTTGAAGAGTAGTTATCATTAGATCAAAATTAGAGAACGCGATGAGTGGAAACTACTTTCAAGACAAAAGATAGTTTGTTTCAGTGGTTGGTTATGCCTTTTGGTTTGACAAATGCACTTAGTACTTTCATGAGGTTGATGAATGAAGTTTTGAAAAGATTATTGAGGAAGTTTGTGATCAAAGTAATATTTAGTGGCTAATATTTTCCAATTGGCTAATTTTAGATTTTTTGGCTAATAATTTGATATTTAAGGGAACCTAAATTGCCATATTTTTATAAAATTTAGATCTAAAATATTTAAAATCGCTTAATAATTTATTTTATTGAGAAAATTAAGGTCAAAGATTCACCACTAGATACGATACATGATTATATTAGATTCACCTAAATATTATATATTTTTCCAAAAATTATAATTAATTCATCAATCTTTATTATAATTATTAGTTCCTTTACAAATATATCATCACTATTTAGTTTTCACTATTGATTTAAAATATAATGTAATGATCCTCTTAATAATCCATGAGGTAAAAAATATTCAAGTTTGATTTGTAATATTCGATGGTGATTAAAAAATTCCTCTTATTATTGAGATTCACCAATATTTTCTACATAAAAATTATGATTCCCAAACAATCACATATATGAATAATATTTTCTTTTGGAGGGGGTTTCTTAAAGTTTACCCTAGTTTGTGATTGTTTATTTGGATGATATTCTAATCTTGAGTGAGACTAGGGAAGAATATCTTGATCATGTTAGTCAAGTATTGTAGAGATTAACATACGAGAAGTTGTTGATTAATTTGAAGAAGTGTTCATTTATGCAAGAGGAGATTCTATTTTTGGGATTTGTGATTTCAGTTGATGGTTTGACAATGGACCCTTAGAAGGTTAAAGTAATTATGGAATGGCCTACACTTGAGAATGTAGGTGAGGTAGGATCATTTCATGGTTTGGCTAGTTTCTACATAAAGTTTATAAAGAATTTCAGTTCTGTTTGTATTGCTATGACTCAAACTATGAGAGGAGATAAAAAGGATCTGAAGTGAACACATGGAGCTGATAAGAGTTTTCAAACTTTGAAACAAAAGGTCATTGAGTTACCTCTATTGGCTTTGCCTGATTTCAATAAGGTATTTCAATTTGAATGTGATACTACTATGAGTGCAATAGGAGTTGTGTTGAGTCAAGAGGATAAACCTATTTATTTCTTCATTAGAAGTTGATTTATGCTAAAAGGAAGTATTGTGTGTATGATCAAGAGTTCTATGCTATTGTTCAAGCCTTGAAGAAGCAGAGACATTATTTGATTCCTAAGGAGAATGGTGTGAGAGTTTGGGATTTAGAGCTCAAGAAAGAGATCAAAGCTACACCTTTCTAAGAGTTAAGAGACACTTGGTGGAGTCCTTGGCTCAAGATTTCTTTCTTTAGGAGAATATTTTGTCAAAATATATATTCTTGTTATGTAATCAGTATCTAGTTTTGTTTTGTAAGACTTAAGGGAGGCTCTCTAGGAAAGGTGAAATCAACGTTTCTAAGGTCCATGTATTAAGCAACAATTTTATCATAGTTATGGTTCTTGGTATATATATATATATATATAATGTAACTTTTTTGTTTTTCTTTTTGACTATTCTTTGCAATGTATAAAACTATAATACCAACAATATTGAATAATGATGAGCTACATGCCTAAGTACATGCTAATATGTAGATCTTTTAATTTTATAGTAGGACAAGAGCTAGTAATATAAATCTTCATGTAAGCAATTATTTTGGGAAAGGAAACTATATATTCTAGTCATGTTGGTGCTTAGAATTGTGTATAAATAACATGTTCTAAGGACAAGAAAAAATGGCATGAGCTACTCAATTTTGATTGTAAATTTTAAATTAAAAAATAACAAGGTTATTCCTTTGAAGTTACCTCCATATCCATGGACTCTTTCTGAAATAGGCAAAATAATAAAAACAAAAAAAATTTATATTAAATTTAAATACTTAAGTAGCACTAATATATATGTAAAAAATTAAGAATAATTACATTTTATAAAGTATTTTAACTTCTAAAGAATTTAGTTTAGTGTGGAGACTAAGATTTGATTGTATGATTCACTCCACAACTCTTTAAAATAACATATCTAGTGCAAGTCTCCTAGAAATGACTTTTCAAATAGTAGACCAAGACTTAATCTTAAAATCTCTAATAGTTAAATGTAGAATATCATTTTTTTAATTTAAAATATAACTTATATGCAAGATGAATGAACCAAATACTAATTAGTCACAATAAATGTTTTTTAATATTTAACTTTTAAATCCAACACTAATGAATTAATAGTTGAACACAAAAAAAGCTATTATTATCATAAATACCATATTATTATATTCAAAATAGGAAAAATCATTAATGTGAATTCTCCAAAACATATAGATTTCCACCTTTTACAATTTTACATATAAAAAAAATATTTCTACTATAACAATAATAAATATTTAATTAAGCATTTTATATTATGAAGGACACATTTATAATAAATAATAAAATATTTTATTTGACATTTGAAAAATTAGTTCACTTATGATAAATTCATATGTGCTTATTTATATAACATTAATATGTTTTTATATTTTCAAATATGAATCCATTTTGATCAATTGTTTATCTAAAATAGATAATATAAATATATTTGATTAATAGAGGTCCCTCTACTCCTTTGGGTTGTGGTATTCCAGAGGAGACATGGATTGCTAAGAAGGTGAGTTATTTTTTTCTCAAGACCTTCAGTTGTGAAGCTTTTGCTCATATAGACTCTAAAAATAGAACCAAGCTATAAGTTAAATCAAAGAAATGTGTCTTTGTTGGATATGGCATTAATGAATTTGGTTATAGGCTTTGGGATTTTGAAAATCTTAAAATTGTTAGAAGTCGAGATGTCATAGTCAATGAGAAAGTGTCGTACAAAGATCTATTGTAGCAACATGAGAAGAAAGAAGATGATTATGTAGTGCTAGATGATACTCCAAAAGCTGATGTTCCAGCCATTCCTCATGATGTGCAACAAATACCACACACACCGATGAATGTTAGATGATCAACGAGGCAAATTAGACCTCCACAAAGATTTTCTCCCTCTTTATATTCTATTTTACTTACTGATGCTGTGAACTTGAAAGTTATGATGAAGTTGTGCAGGTGAATACTAAGATTCAATGGGAGTCTGTAATGAAAGATGAAATGGACTCTTTGCTGAAGAATTAGACATGGGATCTATGCAAGTTGCCTGTAGGTAAAAAGGCTTTATAGAATAAGTGGGTTTATAGGTTGAAAGAAGAGGAAGGAGGTTAGAAAAGATTTAAGGCTAGGTTAGTTGTAAAGGGATTTGCATAGAAAAAGGGAATTGATTTTGATTAGATATTTTCTCCTTTTGTTAAAATGACTTCTATTCGTACTATTTTAAGTCTTGTGGCTACTAAAGATTTGCATTTAGAGTAGTTAGATGTTAAAACATCCTTTCTTCATGGTGATTTGGATGAAGAAATATATATGGCTCAGCCACAAGGTTTTGAGGTCAAAGGTAAGGAGAACTTAGTGTGCAAATTGAAGAAAAGTTTATATGGCTTGAAGCAAGCACCTCGGCAATGGTATCTGAAATTTGACAGTTTTATGCATGAGCATGGATATAATAGGTGTCATTCAGATTACTGTGTTTATTTTAAGAGGTTGGATGATGATTGCTACATAATATTATGTTTATATGTTGATGATATGCTTGTAGTTGGGTCTAACATGGATCATATTAAGGGGCTAAAATGCTAGTTAGCACATGCATTTGCTATGAAAGATTTGGGGGTAGAAAAAAAAATCCTTGGTATGAAGAATTGCAGAGATAGGAAGAACAAAACATTAATGCTATCTCAGGCTGATTATGTTGAGAAGGTCTTGCAATGTTTCTCTATGGAGAATGCTAAAGCTGTCAGCACACCTTTACCTGGTCATTTGAAGTTGACTAAGGAGATGTGTCCTAAGACATAGGAAGAGGAGGATAAGATGTCTAAGGTACCCTATGCTTTAGCTATAGGAAGCTTTATGTATGCTATGGTATGTACTAGACCAGATATTGCACATGTAGTGGGAGTCATTACTAGGTATATGAGTCATCCAGGATTTGAGCATTGGAATGTTGTCAAGTGGATTCTCAGATATTTGAGAGGAGCATCCAATAAGTGTTTACACTTTGGGGGCTCTACTATTGATCTACAGGCCTATGTTGACTCAGATTTGGCAAGGGATATTGATACTAGGTGGAGTACTACAGGTTATGTCTTCACTATTGGTGGGACAGTTGTGAGATGGGTTTCTAGGTTATAGAAGATTAATGCTCTATCCGCTACAGAGGCAGAGTATGTTGCTGCTAGAGAGGAAGCCAAGGAGATGATATGGCTTCAGTTCTTCTTAGAAGAATTGGGACATCCTTAGAAGGATAATTATTTGTTCACAAATAGTCAGAGTACCATTCATCTTGCAAAGAATTCAGCTCTGCATTCTAAGACAAAACACATACAATTGTGGTACCATTTCATTTGGTTAGTTTTAGAGGATGGAGAGCTAAAGCTAGAGAAGACCCATAAAAATGACAATCCAGTAGATATGTTGACAAAGGTTGCAACAAGGGAGAAGTTGAACTCCTCTTCAACTTTGGTTGGTCTTTTAGACTGAACATGAATGAAAGAACAACCAAGTCCAGGGTGGTTTGATCTAGTGGGAGCCCCATGTGGTAGTGGTATTGCTACAGGATCAGTCTCCAAGTGGGAGATTGTTGTTTAGTGTGGAGCCTCATCAGCCTCCAAGAGGGAGATTGTTAGATCATGGTGACTGATTAGGAAATCACTATACATACTTCATAATTAGTGGGACGTGGCCAACATTGTAGCTGGCATATGGCTGACATATGGTTGACATGTTGTAATCCTAAAACGACATAAAATACTTGTATAAAAAGGTTTACAGTTAGGTATTTTCATTATGTTGTCATGCAAAATTTCTTCTTGCAGTAGTATTGAGCTGTAAGGGATTACAAATTATAATTAGGTTGTAATTATTGGATTGTAATAATATTGGACTTGCACTTTGGTGGATGTAGCCCAGGGATTAGGTGAACCATGTTAAATCTTGGTGCCTTGTGTTCATTTCTGTGTGATCTATTATTTTCTGTTAATGGTTATATTTGCATGTAGTTTTTATTTATGTCCGTGGTTTATCCTAACAAGTTGTATGTATTGGCAATTTGTATAAGCACCTCAATCAGTTGAAGAGGTCTTGGCTTAACTAGCACACTCAAAGTGTTGATTGCTTCAAGCGGGTAGTGTGGGCCCCTTTCCTTCATCTCGTTTTCCTAACATTTTCTATCACAGTAAACACTTATGTTACTGTCAGTGGTCACAAGTCAATCATCAACTACTAGCATTGTGGCACTTGGTACTACCTCAAATTCAAATCTATTGGACCACCTTACTCCATGTTCAAAAACTAATCCCACCTTGCTGAATTTAAAAATTGTCTTTACAAGATAGTAGTATTGTTTCGTAGGTGTGCAAGCCGATTAGTTTATTTTCTAGAGTAATAGTAGGCTGTGCAAAAATGGAGGTCTCTAAAAAACACAAATGATGGGTGAATTCCATTTAATGCAACTTACCCCTCAAACTATTTAAGTGAATGGCTCAAAGAAATGTGCTTTCATGGAATCTCATGGTTTGTGCCAATAAGAGCCCCTGTTTTCAAAAGGATGTATAGAAACATAATTTTATCTGGACAAAAACATATTTTCTATTTTCAGGTACTTCTATAGTTTTAACTTTGGGTGTAAAAACATTTTCTATTTTTAGCTACTTCTATAGTTTTAAAACTATGATCTTCTTTTTCAAAATTGAGTTCATTATGTGTTGTTAGTGCCTAAATAAGTGTTGTTTTCCCTTATGTCTAGAATAAGGGTTGTGCATTCATCCCTTGGAAAAATTTTGGACTGTATACTTTATTGTAGATTAAGCAATGTATTTACAATATGAATTTTTCTTTATCATAATATATGGGTTTGAAAGACATATTATTTGATCCTTGAAGCTGCAAATGGGAGATGATAAAGCAATATGGTCAAACAAGAAAAAGATTCACACTTTATTCAAGGAAATAACAAAATTTAAGCTTGAAACCTATAGAAAGAAAAAGCATCATCAATCTTTAAACACTGTTGTGGCTTTAGTTAATCATAATCAAAGCAAGGAAATTGGTGTATAAATAGATATGTAATACATTTTTCTTCTTCAGATTATTCTAAATAGAGCTGCAAATGCAAATGGAGACAGTCATAATGGGAAAAGCTTACATTCAACTCTCTTCATTTGAATAAATAAGCATAGATTCTACTACAATTGTTCGAGTAATGTTGAAAGATCATTTAATTAAATAAAATGTGATATTGATATCAGGATTAAATTTTTTATTTATTTTTAGTGAAACTCGTTGATCTATGTTACATATGTAATGGTTTATGTGAATGCATCTTTCATGAAAATTAATGGAACACTTAGCACTCATTGCATCTAAGTGATGCTCGTATAGGTGAAGCACCAAGATTTCTCCAAAGGTCACCCGTCTTAATACTACTCCATCTCAATTGAATTTCATTACAAATTTTCCTACATGGCCAAACCCACATTTCTTGTAACATCATTTGCAAAACTCTTATAAAATGTTGTGCATTATGAACCATTCATTAGAAAGTTCCTTAAGCTCATCAATAGATAAGTAGGAGATATTTTTCAAAACAAGTCAAATTGTGATATTGCTATCAAGATTCAATGGAATTGACTCAAAAAGCTACATAATTGTATTTTGATAACAATATTTCAATTTGACTTGCTATAAAAAATGTATTCTACTTATTTAGTAGTTTATTAAGTTTATTTTGTGTAGATTACTTAAAGAATAATAGTCAATTAAAATATTTGAGTATATCTTTATCCTATGCATGAATCTATAGGACAATGATTTTGGATTTCTAGAATTTCACACAATAAAGTCATAATTTAATTTAATTTATTATTCTTTTCAAAAATTTATAACAGACCCAAAACATATAATTGGAATGCTTTTAAATTTTAATTTTCAAGATCATGTATTGCTCCACACACACACACACATGTATATATATGTGTATGTGTGTGTGTATGTGTATGTGTATGTGTATGTGTATGTGTATGTGTATGTGTATGTGTATGCGTGTGTGTAGATATAGATATAGATATATATATATATATATATATATGTATATGTATATGTGTATATCAAATATTTTACAATTTAATAGATTTCAAATTTATATTACATCACTTATTTTCTTGGAAGGTCACATAAATCAATATGTTTGAATAAAAATAGAACATTTAGTAGTCTAGATTGTTCACTTGAATGCTATTTATCATATCTTAAAACCTTTATGAAAGATGATACTATGTTAAAAAGTGTAATAGTTGTGTCACTAGGATATATTTTACAAATGGCTATGTAATACAAAATCCTCTTTATTTATTTTTTTAAAAAAAGAACCTAAGGGTAAAATAACAACTTTGAAATAGGAAAGAATACATAAATTATGAGTGAATAAAGGGGAAATAATAATGAAAAAATGATGAATGAATGGAAAGTGTTGCAAATAAAGAAAAATTTTTGTTAATAGGAATCTAGCCACAACCAAGCTTAAACTAAGAACATGATGCATGTCATTACTTGACATTTTGATCAAAGTGGGTACAGAAATAAATAAGAAATTCAATGGGCATGTTAAAATTGAATAAATACTCATCATAACACTTTATAACAAATATTGTTTTGAGTTTTTTTTTTTGATAAAACATAGTGCACATGTATCATATATTAAAAAAAAAAACCATAGGAGAAAGCTTAAGAAATACAATGGAGAGCCAAAAGTGAAGCTCTTCCAACTAAACTCCACACAAGTTGTAGAATAGGGAAGCAAGAATAATACTAGGAAGAAAAATACCAATAAAATAGAAGATGATAGAGAGAACCATACGACTTAGAAAATAAAATAGAAGATAGAATATATATGAGAAGATACAATAGGGAGACTGATAAGTCTAACCTCCAATTAGATTATATACTTAAATTTGGAAACTAATGAAGCTAAATTGAACAAGAAATCTCACAACAAGATTTTTCCATCTACAATAAAGAGATCTTCACTCTTACCAATTAACATACTCATGGTAGCATAGTCATCATGAGACACACAAGACCTAAAGATATCCCAAGACATTGCAATTTTATCTTTAGTTCCCTCCTAGCTAAAGTTGGAAATGATGCAAATCCTTCTAGATACAAAATCTATGAGAATAAAAAAAATAACTCTTGAGAGATCTATACCCAATTGTGTGGAAAAACTATTTGAATTCCAACATCAAAGATCCACTGCTTTAATCATGCACTTTGTAAGTTGGAAGCAAATAAAGTTTTATAGATAACACCATCATGCATATGTACAAATGTACAAATTATTCGTTATGATATACATTACTATTGGGATTATCTCATCAACATCTAAGATGAATAAAGTGTAAGGAAGCAAAGGTGCACAAAATTGCTTCCTATGCTAGTCTTGAGAGGATGATTGTCCAAATTCAACTAACTATTACAAAAACTTCAATGGATAAATAAAAATGCATAAATTAAACATCACAATAAGAACATAACATAGTGATTACCATGGGGAAAACCTTTTGGGAGAAAAAAACCACCCTACAAAACTAGCATAATGTAATACCAAATCAAGATGATTACAATACACTTGAAATGCAAGTTCTTACAGGAGTGTATCACCATAACTTGAGCTCAGAGAGACACCTCCTAGCCTCCAATCTGGCAAAAAAAACTCACTGATCAAACTCCTCCCCAACCCCTCCTTATATAGTGATTTTACAACCTAGACACCACTTGTGGTTTTACAAAACCATGGGCAAAACAACCATGCTAGATGTTACCCATTCTTGACATTTGTAACTCCAAGATGGGAAAACAACCAAGTCAAAATAGTATTCTCATCCATAATTTTTTCCCCTACTTTAGACCCTTATAGAAGTCATGTAATAAGTTGTTTATACTCTAAAAATAACCTACCTATATTCTATTAAGGCACATTTTTAATAACTCATATACATTTTCCCAACACATAAATATGTGGAAAACTACTACAAACAAATTCTAGAATCATCATGAAGGAAAGTTGTCTTCACATCCATCTACTCAACTTCTCGATCATAAGTTGAATCAATAGAAAGTAAAAAATTGAATGGATTCCATTTTCATTATAGGAGAAATTTTTTCTCCATAATCAATTATTGCAACCTGAGAGTAACCTTTTGTAACCAAAAATGCTTTGTACTTCTAAATGCTTTGATCTTAATCCATCTTTATTTTGAACATCCATTTACAACCAACATGCTTTTGTCCTTTAGGAAATGGCACAAGCTCCCATGTGTCACTTTTCTTAACAGTTTTCATCTCTTCATCCATGGATATTTTCTAGGAGATTATAATCGTGTAAAAATAATTGATGCCCTAGTAGAGAATTATAGACACAAGACAAGATAATTGTGACAAAAGTTGATGGAACCTCTCTCTCATGTATAAATAGACAAATGATACATGATTTTTTTCGGCTTTACATCCACACCATTTTTAGAATTGATAGAGAGGATCTTTGTGTGGAGTATGAATGCCTAGTAAAGAGTGTCAATTTGAAGGAGGTTTCCTTGTACTTGAATAGGGAAGAAAGGAATACAATAATTTAGTTATAGCATACAAGGTTCCTTTTCCTACAACCAACTTCATGTGTGAAGGAATATATTGGATCAGCAATAGGTAGCATCGAATGAATTACCAAGGATTCAAGGATATTTTGTGTTTTTTTTTATTACAACTTTATGATCTATTTTTTTGTGAGGTTTGTTTCAAGATTGCATCAACTTTTGTCCATTTTTAGTATGAGGTGAATTTGAAAAGATATGAATATTAATAGTTGGAAGCTTGTTGCTTCCCTTTTGAAGGGAGACCACAACCATGTGATATAAATTACTGATAGCCAAAAACATAAGAACTCTATGATGTACTTGCTTCTTTTGATATCAATAGTTTTACTACATCCACACATATCATATTCCTTCAAACTAGATGAAGGAATATCTTGGATTGACAATAAGTAGTGTAAAATAAATTATCAAGGATTTAAGGATATTTTGTGTTTTGTTTTATTCCAACTATATGTTCTATTTTTTGTGAGTGTTGTTTTGATTGTGTCAATTTTTTTTTGTTTTTAGTATTAGGTGAATTTCAAAAGGTATGAATGTAAATGGTTGGAAGCTTGTTGCTTCTCTTTTGGAGGGAAACCACAACCATGTGATATACATTATTGATAACCAAAAATAGAAGAACTCTTTGATGTTCTTTTTTCTTTTGATATCAATACAAAGCTACCTTATTTACTTGTCCAATCTAGAATTTAATCATTCTTCTAAATTTTTTATTCTATTATATAATAAAATTTTGAATTGGTTGCTATCTTTAAAACTTATGTCATTGTTTGAGACTCTTGAATACTAATTTGAACAAATAGATAATGAAAGTAGAGCCACGTCCTTCCATTCTTTACCTAATTGGATTTTCTTAAAGGATTAAATTTAATTAGGCAAGTTTATGTTGTAGGTTAAACTCACCCACATTTACAAAATTGGATAGCTGATAGTACTATTGCATCTTCCATGGTATTACCTTTTAGAGGGGAGCATAAGGGATTCAACATAGGTGACTCGAAGCCCAATTGGATAAATAACTAGTATATTGATGTTGAAAGGAGTAAAGAAATTTCAAACTCATTAAGCATCTTTCTCTATTTTCAAGTAGGGAAAGTGATTATAAAATATTTTTGTAAGTTGCTGAGAGGTCCTTGTACTTTTACTTAGGATTTCCTACCCTGAGTATTTAAAATCTTAGAAGAGCTCTATTGATTTCTACTATAAAAAAATTCAAGACTTTGGAAAGAGTTAAAGGTTCGGTACACCCACCCAGGTCTTGCAAATGTAAAGAAGAAAGGAATTGCATTCATTTTTATGATTGAATTTTTCCAGTTGTCCATATCAATTTGGAAGGCATGATAACAAAGACTAGTAAGCTTTTTATCTTTCCAATATGTTGATTTGTGATCCAACATCCTCCAAGGAGATATTTAGGCTATCCATTGGTTCATTATAAAACTAGCTAATAAATATTATCTGATTTCCTATATCCTCAAGAAAATTACTAGATTTTAATGGGGCGATTCTTGTTAGAAGGCATTTGGTCAATCAAATAATACCTTTTTATACTAGTACCTCTATTCAGGGAACTCATGGAAAATAAGTCCAATTAATATTAACCTTCTTTGTAACACTAGTATCCTTTCATTCTCTTAGATTCATTCCACCTTATCATTTTCTTTATACTATAGAGATTTCATCTATTATTATTAGCACACTCTAATGATTCCTTTCTACATCACATGGATTCATTATATTATGAAAATAAAAAATGGAGAAAAAAGATAGGGATAGAAGCAAATAAAAGTTGGAATAAAAATTACAAGAATAGATTAATTTCTAAAAAGAACACACTTACTAATGATTTCAAAAGGAAACTAAAATTGTACACTTAAAAATTATCAAAGCTCGATAGGAGAATAAATGCAATACCTTTTAGGATCAAAACTCAAAGTATCAAGGCTTCATGCACATAAATATTCTTACACCAACTCATAAGTGGTCAATATATTTTTATATACATTACAAGAAAGGAGGGTAGAGAAAATAAAATAAAATTTAAGGATCAACATTTTGACTCGCACCAAATGGGCATTCATTTTGATGACAAAAGACTTTCCTCATACCAAAATCTCACCTATCATAATCATGGTCATTGAATGTGGCACTAGATTCTCTTTTGGAATTTGTTGTATGCATCTTTACTTTGATGTTAGCATAGGAATATTATATTTGAATTTGATATGGTAATTAATGTCTTCAATTATATTATCTAGCACCTAAAACAACTACCTTTCAACTTAGGAGGATTAGAGACTTAATGGTGGCATGACTATTCTTGGATCCTAAAGGGTAGATATTTATTCTTCTCTCTGCCTCATTAGACACTCAAATTTGAGGAGTTAGACATACCTAAAAATATCCTATCAAGATATTAAAATTTCATTGATAATAAATCAAAAGCTTGATTGAGTCTACACATACTTTACATTCTATTAATGAGGTTAACCCAAATTTTTAATTTATCTTAGAGAACTAATATAAGATTTGAAATACTTTTAAATCAAATAGCTCTCAAATAACTAATATAGAACCATCATGATGTAGGTTTGGCTGATAAAATATTTAGAACATGTGTGTGTGTGTGTAGGTTTGGCCGATTGAATATTTAGAATACACACGCACGCGTGCCCACGCACGCACACACGCACTCTCGCATGCACACATGCACATGCATGCATGCGCACACACACACACACGCACAAATGCACATGCATGCACATGCACACATGCACACACATATGCACACACACACAAACGCACACACACAAACACACACAAACACACACACACACACACACATGCAAATGCAAGTGCATGCACACACGCACATGAATATGCACACAAACACACACACACAGACACACACACACACACACACACACACACACACACACACACACACAAACACACACACACACACACACGCACGCACGCACACACGCACGCACGCACACACACACACGCACACACACACACACACACACACACACACACACACACACACACACACACACACACACACACACAAACACAATGTAAAGAGTAATTATGAGCAGCCCTCTCCCATTTATTTACAAGGCCAATATCTTTTCATTTACATGAAGTGCTTTTCATTTACATAAAGTGCTCTTCATCTTCTATTTTTCACTCATTGTCTGCCTCCTCCAACATATTATATTATATTTATGTTGAACTTATAAATATAATTCAATTAAATATCCATGTTTTTTTATTAAGGGTAAAATAGGTTTTTTATAGGGGATCTCAAACCCCAAAAGTTTTAAGGAAGAAAGAAAGCATTAAATCCTTAAATTAAATAATGTTCTAACTAGTAGACACACCAAAACCCACAACCAACCTAACTTGGCGAAACCTAACACTAAAAACTAGACAATTTTTTTTTAGCTAAATACTTAGCTACAACAACAAAGACAAAAAAAGACTAACACAAAGAGAGGGTAACTAGGCCATATCTTTGACCTTATCTTTCAGCTCTTGTTGAATCCCTTTAATCTATTATGCAACCTTCTTTATGTTTCTTTAGTCAATCTAAACCTTCTTTTGTTTCTTTTTCATGTTGGAACATGTCCTTTTTCTAGGTCTAGCCTCTTCATTGTCCTTTTCTGGATCCTCCAAATCCAACACTAGGTTAATTTCCTTACCCTTATTTGTGACATTCAGAACCTTGTTCAAACAATCCATTGAAGAGTCAAAAAAACCCCAACATTTAGCAAGCACTTCCTTTGTACTCTTCTCCATGTGGATAATTTTATTTCTCAGATCTTTTAAGGCCTCTGGATTCCCCTTCTCCTCTTTCCTATTTTCCTTTTGTCCAATCTTGATCTCCAATTCTTCAATTTTCCCCTCTAAAGCCTTGCATTTGAGGTTCAATACTTTAATAAAGTGGAAGAACCATTTCTCTATCCTTAGGGAATACAAAAAAATGGATTTAGTAGTCTCCAAGACTCTATGGGGAGGGTCTACAACCAAGTCTTTGATGTCATATTTTGTGAGTTTCACATTGAGCTTATCATCATCCACAATGTGGAGCATAGGGATTCTTTCCTTCCTTGTTTCCTTCTTCTCCTAGAAGTCTTTATTTCTTTTCTCATACTAGCACTCAAAACCCTTGGTCTCAACATCAATAAGGGAAATGAACACATCAAGCTCGATATATTCATCATAGTCAATTAGTCTTATGGCTTCCCTTGATTCATCATTATTCTCATTTTTTTCTTCTTCTAACAATCAAACTATTTTCTCTTATTTACAAGGGAAACCAGACCACTCATCTCACCATAATTGATTTGAGAATCTTTTCCTTTTTCAGCCAAGGGGGGAAAATTTTTTTTTTCCAAAAACTAGCAAAGGTAGAGTCTCCAAAATGCCTCCAAACAACCTTTCAACTAATTCAAAAATTTCTTCTTCCTCCTTAGATATGTTTGTTTCCATCTTCATTTTCTATTTCTCCACATTCTCCTCTTCATCCCCTTCATTACCACTATCCTCTTCATTGTTTGATAAAATTTTTTCTTTCACCTTAGATTTCTTCTTTTTCTTGGTATCAGAAATATCAATCCCAAATTACCCTTAAATTCTTTTTTCCTTCCCCCTTTTCACCCTTGACTCCAAATTTTGAACACTTTTTTACCTATTTTCTTTGCAATTGGATCTAAGACAAACTATTTCACATAGGACTGAATCAATCTCATCAAGCTCTCATGCATAATGGGTTTATAATTAGGATTAGACCTTAAGGTATTTCATCTTAGAGACAAAAAACAAAGAAAATAAAAAGGGAAACATGCCTTTTTCTTATAACTAAAATGGTCGAGTAAGACAAAATGGTAAGTATGAGCCCTGTCATACCTTCCATTTAAAGTTGTACTCAATTACCATTGTGAGCACCTAACACCATAACAACTTAATAGAAGATGTCACAAAAATACCCCCCTCCCCTTTGATAAGTTGACCATTAGTTTCCTTAGGGAATTTACTAACTACCAATTCTGAATACTTAAGGTCCCAAAAGAAACACAAGTACCCTAAGCACTAAGCCCAATAATTTCAGCTATTAGTATGATATCGAACTTTAGTTTCCTTCCCCCAAGGTTAAGCTCTCCATTGTTCCAGCCATGTTATCGCAAAACTAATCTTTAATTACTATAGCTATAGTATATAATAGTGATCTACATTGTATCCTATGCATTTAAGTTTATGAAGCCAATATCATAGTCTATAATGTCAATTTCTCAAAACAAAACAAAAGTTATAAAAATTTGAGAAGTAGAACTTTAATTCTTAAATAGTAGTTCAAATATGAGATGGTGTATTATAGTACAAGGGCTTATTTTTCATATCATTTCATTTACTAAACTAACAATAATCTCCATGTTTGAAATAATGGCTTTGCACTTTTTTGTGTATAGTAATTAGAAAGATTAATTTCATAGTAGTGTGGCAATCAACACATACTTGAGAGTTTTTCACAACTCTAATAGTTTTTCTTGGCAGAAATATCTAACAAAATAAAAGCAGTTGCCAACTTTTGGCTATTTGGAAAAAGAAACAATTATTTTTTGTCCTTTTCATTAAGTAAATCATGGATTTGGAAAATACCCTTCCAGTTTCATGTCTGAAACCAATTTCTCCAACCTTCCATGTGATTTGTCTCCTACATAAAATGCATATACCATTTTTGTGGCCTTAATGCAACTATATGTATGGACTATTTCTTGTATAGCTGGTTGAGTTTGTTATCATTTTGTGGATCAAATTTAAAAGACATCCCTTTAAGTACTACTAAGATTGAGGCCTCTTCAAATAGTTTGAAAATTTAATTTTTTGCAAAAAAAAGGTTCCATGAGGTCAAAATAATAGAGTACAATATTTTTCAAATAGATAGAGCCCAAAACTTTTAGTTTGTAATTCACAGGTGCATTTGGAAGAACCTTGGAAATTATTATGAATAGGAGAATGTCCTCATTTAAAAGATTTAACCTCCTCAAATTAAATCTCTTGTCATTTTATATTGTTATACTATGCTAAAAATAACAATATTCATGAGACCATCAACTATAGATTTTAAGAATTAAAATTTAAAATATATACTACATAACAATTAAAATATTAACAACATATTTATTATTTGAAGATTTCAAATTCCCTCATATTAATTTTTATAACACTTTAAGTTATTAATTTTTTTTTATAAAAATAGAAAGCTCATGACAACAATTATAAATTTTCAAGATCATTTTTTTTAATTTGACTACACTACAAAATTTATAAAATAAGCCACTACAAACTACTCTCAAGAAATTTCAATAACATGAAATAACCATTAACTTATGCATTTTTTTGAAATGTAGGAAATAAGAATCGTGAATCTAAAGATCATCAATCTAAATGTTGGAAGTAGTTTCTTTCCAAAAAGAAATGCTTCATTAAAAAGACATTTGCAGATTTTCAAATTTTTCTTACAAAATTCATATTGTCCCTATCTATGATATCTTAGAATTTATGCCTACATGCATATATACTAATCAAAAATCCTACAATCAAAGATTTCATTTGTTGAAAGCATGTCTATCAGAGCAATAGCAGTTGGAACATCTACTAAACTTAATCTCACTCCTTAACATCCAAAGACTTCTTCAAATCTCTTGCTCGTGAAGGATACAGACAGACTAGCTTCACACCTGTCAATTGCATCACTTAAAATTTATGTATATAAACCCTTTTCCAAAAATCCATTTTGATTGCATATCTATAGTTAAAACATTCCATGAAAGCACACTATTTTGAGCCTTCCAGAAGTTTAAAAGTAAACAACACTTATTTAGGCACTAACAACATAGTGAACTCAATTTTGAAAAAGAAGATCACAATTTTAAAACTATAGAAGTAGCTGAAAATAGAAAAAAAAAATTGCCTAAAGTTAAAACTACAAAAGTAGCTAAAAATAGAAAATATGTTTTTGTCCAAATAAACTTATATTTTTGTACATCCTTTTGGCAATGGGGGCTCTTATTGGCACAGACCATGAGATTCCATGAAAGTGCATTTCTTTGAGCCATTTGTTCAAATAGTTCGAGGGGCATCATCAATGGGGCTTGTTCAAGTCACATCAGATGAAATTCATCCATCATTTGTGCTTTCTAGAGACCCTCATTTTGCATAGCTTGCTATTACTCTAGAAAATAAACTGATCAGCTTGCACCCTTATGAAACAATGCTACTATCTTGTAAAGATAGTTTTTAAATTTGCCAAGGTGGGATTAGTTTTTGAACGTGAAGTAAGGCAGGAATAGAATTTGAATTTGAGGTAGTACCAAGTGCCAGAACACCAGTAGCTAATGATTCACCCATGAACAATGATAGTAATAGAAATGTTTACTATGACAGAAAATGGTAGGAAAATGGGACAGAGTAAAGGCGCCCACACTAGCCACTCAAAGCAGTCAATGCTTTGAGTGTGCTAGTTAAGCCCAGCCATTGAAGAGGCTTCAAGAAGAATACGGTATGATCACATCCCTCAATTTTATACACCATTTTTAGAGGGCTCTTTGCAATCATCTTTCTCTGTAATGCCTCTACAATTAGCTTATCCTCCTTTGCCAAGATGTATATTCTCTTCACACTTCTATAGTTTTTAGCTATGTACAAAAGAGGCCCTTGTCATAGAGGAAACTTCTCCAATGCATCAAACAACAATGGATCCTACATTCAAATTTCACATGACCCATATTAACCAATTGAAATTCTATAAATACCCAATACACCACACAACTATCTATGTTCTCAAGGATGATTGTTTTGTGATAAATTATCTTGCGTAAAGTAGGGGACAAACCTGATGGACGTTGTTGGTTTATCTTTCCCATTTGCATAATAAAATGTGGAGTCTCCTAAGCCTCCAATTATTAGTGTGATATGTTTAAAGAAATGTGAAGCCTCCAATTAGTAGAAAGGGAGAGTGAATTCTTTAGACCTCATTCAACAACTCAATGAGAGTAGTTCCATTGAGGGCCATAATGGCAGTAACAAAGACAACTGCATGTGAAAAATAAATCACAACCTATTTAAATTTTTTCATGGCACAAATTAATGCCAAGTGACAAACTTTCTCGGCACAAGAGGGTGCCAAGTAATAAGAAGATGTCAAGTAAGCTCAGCACAAGAAGGCGCTGAGTGACTTGGCACTAAGGGCAACTTGACATAGTTTATGTCGAGTAAGCTTGGTAGTGAAGATGCCGAGTGAGCTCAGTCTCTATTGCAAGGTGATGCTTGGCAATAGAGGATGTCGAGTGAGCTCGGTGAGGGAAGAGAGGGAGACTTGGTGGACTTGGTAAAGACAACACATCTTGTACAAACCGAGTGACCTTTTAATAGACCTCCTATTTGAACTTTTCCACAATTAAAATGTAGAGAGCCGAAGGATGAAGCTTTCAATAATGAACTTTTCAAATGTAATGTACCATGCAATGATGAATAGAAGAAGGGAAACATTGAGATTTGTATTCCTATTTGCTAGCTTGCTTTCTATTCAAATAAGATAAAACTATTACAAAATCTAGGAGCATTTGGTTTCAACCAAAAAACCCCTAAAACTTCAAACTGATAAAACTTAAACTGCAAGCTTACGGCTCTAATGGTTGCATATAACAATTCCTAGAGAAATCACTGTTTCACAAGTCAAATCAATAAGAACTTATAGAATAACAAAAGAGTCCAACATGTGTTGAAGCTTCCTTCTATCTTTTGAACTTACTACACTTTCTTCCTCTGGTTTGATCTGTTGATCTACTTCTTTTCTTCTATGCTTCTCCTCTCTGCTCTACAACTAATTTAATTCTTCTGCTTATGCTGAATGAATCAGATTCATTCCCTTTGTCTCTTTGCAAAAATATTTTCCCTCTCATTTCAAATTTGAACTCACCTATCGTACATTCAATGCTTTTTACTTTTGTGTAGGTCATTAGGGTTGTAGGTGGGCATTTGGCTCCAAGGGCAACCGATCTACTACATTAAATTTATGACACTCTCCTTTTTTTCCTGAGCCAAACAAAACAAGGATCACACCTAATCCAAATCAACTACACCAAGACTCTCTCTTAGGTGCACACAAGTTCCAATGCCTAAAGGCTTAGTCAATATGTCTTCTAACTACTGCTTAGACTTACAAAATTCCATTTTGATATCCCTATTCTCCACCAAGTCTCTAACGAAGTGATATCTGATCTCTATATATTTTCTTCTCCCATGGAAGACTAGATTCTTCGACAATACAATTTTGAGGAGATGTTGTCATAGTAAATTGGTGTTCTATCCTCTTGCCTTTCATTCAAATATGTCAATATCCTCCTTAACCAAATAGCTTAACATGTTGCTACATTTTTTTCTAAGTATTCAACCTCTGTTATAGATTGAGCAACAATAAGTTGCTTCTTGGATGCCCAACACCAAAGGATTCCATAAATCTAGAAATCAAACTTACTACATGCATCATGTCTAGTCGAGTTGCAGTCAAATACATCAAACTTCAAACCATACTCCTGTATAGTGTTGGATTCACATTTTTGCTGCAATCTTCCTTGCTCAACTTTAGATGTACTATTGTTGGTGTTGGGGTTGCTTTTATATTTTGTATTTTGAATCTCTCAAAGATCTACCTGGCCTATTTTTCTTGAGAGATGAAAACATCATCATGCATTTGTTTTACTTCTATGCCTTTAAAGTCCTTCAAGAGACCTAGATCTATCATTTCAAATTCATTTTCATGGCCTCTTTGAACTCACCAATTAGTAAATTATCATTTCTAGTGAATATTAAGTCATCTACACATAAGATAACAATCGACACATTACCATTTACTACCTTGATGTAAAGTGTAGGCTCACCATCAATTTTGCTAAAGACATTTCTCATCAAATATGAGTCAATCCTACTGTACCATGCCTGTGGAGCTTTCTTGAGCCCATAAAGAGCTCTTTTTAATCTATACAATTTGGCTTCTTCACCTACAACTTCATAGCCAAGCAGTTACTTCAAACAAACTTCTTCTTTTAATACACCATTCAAGAAGGCATACTTCACATCCATTTGATATACCTTCCATTTGTGCTAGGCTACAATTGCTATGATAGCATGTACAATTTCCATTCTTGCAACTAGGGCATATGTCTCATCATATTGTTGCTTGTACCCATTGACGACTAATTGTGCCTTATATCTATCTATTTTTTCATCAACATTGCATTTGGTCTTGTAAACTCATTTAACTCCAATTACTTTTTTATTGGGAGACAAAGTAGTTAGCTCCCATATCTCATTCCTTTCAATAGCATATATTTCCTCATCCATGGTATTACACCATTTCTCTTCATTCATAGCTTCCTCAAAATAAATTGGTTCACTATGAGAAAATAATACAAAATTTACACTCTCATGATAATCTTTATCATACCTTTCATCTTGGTATATCTCTCTAAGATTTTTAGTCTTTCTTGGCAATAGGGAGGTGAGACTGGGATCTAAATTCTTAGAATTACTACTGCTACTATTTTGCATACTAGCTCGGGGCTATCTTGATGTTCTTGGAGATGTTGCTTGGTATGTTAAGGGTTGCTTTCCTTTTTGCCTTTGTTTACAATCTATGTTAGCTGCTCCATCTTCTTGTTAATCACCAATGTCATCTTCTTCTTTTTTAATAGAAGTTCTTGAGGATTCATCTACCGAGCCATCCCATGATTGATTCTAAAAAATCTCCACATCTCTTGAGATGATGATCTTCTTGTCAATTGGATCATACAACCTATAAGCCTTTGATTTTTAGTTATACCCTATGAAGATGCAATTCACACCTTTGTAATCTAGCTTTTCCCTTTGTTCCTTAGGCACATGTACATATGCTACACATCCAAACACTCTCATGTGTTCAACCATCCATCTGTTCCTTGACCAAGCCTCAAGAGGTATCTTGTCATGAAGTAATTTTGTAGGACACATGTTGATCAAATATATTGTTGTTGCTACAACCTCTCACCAATATTTAGTTGGAAGTCCTTTCACTTTCATCATAATTCTTTCCATTTCAACAATGGTCCTATTCTTGCTCTTATCCACTCCATTTTTTTGTGAAGTATAACTAGTTGTAAGCTCTTTCTTTATGCCATTCTTCCTACAAAAATTTACAAGCATATTGGACTTATACTCCCCTCCTCTATCTGATCTAAGGACCTTAATACAGTGTTCACATTCTTTGTTAACCAAGGCTTTCAATTCAACAAATTTGTCAAATGCTTCAAATTTATTCTTCAAAAAATACACCCATGTCCTACGACTAAAATCATCTATGAATGTCATAAAATAAGTACTCCCCTCAATAGAAATAGTTTGCATAGTTCCTACTAAATTAGAATGCACCAATTCTAATGGTGCTCTAGCCCTTCTAGAGTTTTTTGAATTAAAGGGAAGCCTATGTTGCTTACCCAAAATGCAAGTCTCACACTTGTCATAAGAATCTATTATGCTTGACAAACCATTTACCATTCTTTTCTTGGACAACAAATTTAAACCAGTAAAGCCAAGATGTCCATACCTGAGATGCCAAAGCTTGGAGGGGTCTTCAATCACACTCCTAAGAGCTGGTTGCTAATGTACTTCTATACATACATGCTTGGGAGGTGCAACATTGAATTGAGAAGAGAAACATGTCTCTATCTTCAATGAGAATATTTTGTTCTTTTTCATTTGGACTATTGCAAGTAATCTATTACTCCCATCCTTCTCACAAATGACACATTTGTCATTTTCCATCAGCACCTTGTATCCATTTTGAGTGAGCTTTCCAACACTTATCAAGTTGTGCTTCATACCGGGGGCATAATACACATTCTATATCTTTTTCTTCTCACCTTACTTGGTGCAGACCATAATGGATCCTTTTCCCACTATGGGAATGGTTCCATTATTTTCCATCTTAATTTTAGCCTTAAAAGTCTTGTTAATGAAAGAGAATAAACTTTCATTATCACTCATGTGGTTGCTACAACTGCTATCTAGGTACCATACCTCAAGTTTACCTTCTTCACCAATGTTACATATGATGAAGGTTGTGGGGTTGTTTGCATTTCCCATGTACACATCAGCCACATTAGTATTCTACTTTGACTAATCACCCTGCTTCTTCCAACATTCACTTGCATAGTTCCCATACTTATGACAATAGTTGCATTCAAAATTACTCTTATTAGTGTTGTAATTCTTCTTACCTCCTTTAGAGCTATTTTGAGAGGTGCTTGATCCCCATCGGTTGCTTGCTCTTCCTGAACTTCCTACACCAACATTCCTTTGACCATTCCTTCCATGACCTCTTTTTCTTGAGCCTCTATGAGATCCATTTCTTCCTCTCCCCTTGCCTCTTGAATTCTCTTAAGCCTTAAAACTGCTCTTAGAAAGTTGTTGCTGATCTGTTTATCCGAAGCTCATGGGTTTCATGAGTTCCCATCAACTCATCCATGGTCAATGTGGTGAGGTCCTTTGCTTCCTTTATGGTCATCACAAGGTTGTCATATTTTTGAGTTAAACTCCTCAATATCTTTTGTTAGGATAAACCACGGACAGAAATAAAAACTACATGCAAATATAACCAATAACAGAAAATAATAGAACACACAGAAATGAACACAAGGCACCAAGATTTAACGTGGTTCACCCAATCCCTGGGCTACGTCCACCAAACAGCAAGTCCGATCTTATTACAATCCAGTGATTACAACCTGATTACAATCCGTAATCCCTTACAGCTCAATACCGCCGCAAGAACCAATTTCGTATCACCACATATCAAAAAATACCCAACCCTAAGCCCTTTTTATACAAGTATTAAACCGCTTTAGGGTTATAACATGTCGGCCATATGTCGGCCATAATATGTCGGCTACCATGTCGATGTCGGCTACTTCCAAAAAAAAAAAAAAAAAATTTTTCGGGGCGATGCCCCGAACCCCACTATTTATGAAGTATGTACAGTACTTTCCTGATCAGTCACCACAATCTAACAATCTCCCACTTGGGGACTGATCAGGCTCCACACTAAACAACAATCTCCCACTTGGAGACTGATCCTATAGCAATACAACTACCGCATGGGGCTCCCACTGGATCAAACCACCCTGGACTCTGCTGTTCTTTGATTCACATTTGGTCTAAAAGACCAACTGAAGCTGAAGAGGAGTTCAGCTTCTCCCTTGTGACAACCTTTGTCAACATATCTGCTGGATTTTCATTGGTATGTATCTTCTCCAGCTTTAACTGTCCATCCTCCAAAACAGACCGAATGAAATGGTACCGCAACTGTATGTGTTTGGTCTTAGAATGCAGAGCTGAATTCTTAGCAAGATGAATGGCACTCTGACTATCTGTGAACAAAAAATTATCCTTCTGAGGATGTCCCAATTCTTCCAAGAAGAACTGAAGCCATATCATCTCTTTGGCGGCCTCTGTAGCAGCAACATACTCTGCCTCTGTAGTGGAGAGAGCGTTAATCTTTTGTAGCCTAGAAACCCAGCTCACGGCTGCCCCACCAACAGTAAAGACATAACCTGTAGTACTCCGCCTGGTATCAATATCCCCAGCCAAATCTGAGTCAACATAGCCCTGTAAATCAGTAGTAGAGCCCCCAAAGTGTAAACACTTATTGGATGTTCCGCTCAAATATCTGAGAATCCACTTGACAGCATTCCAATGCTCAAAACCTGGATGACTCATATACCTGCTAACGACTCCCACTGCATGTGCAATATCTGGCCTAGTGCATACCATAGCATACATCAAACTTCCTACAGCTGAAGCATAGGGTACCTTGGACATCTTATCCTCCTCTTCCTGTGTCTTGGGACACATCTCCTTAGTCAATTTCAAATGACCAGGTAAAGGTGTGCTGACAGCTTTAGCATTCTCCATAGAGAAACGTTGCAACACCTTCTCAACATAATCAGCTTGAGATAGCGTCAATGTTCTGTTCTTCCTATCTCTGCAAATCTTCATACCAAGAATTTGTTTTGCTGCCCCCAAATCCTTCATAGCAAATGCATGTGCTAATTGGCGTTTCAGCCCCTTAATATGATCCATGTTAGACCCAGCTATAAGCATATCATCAACATATAAACATAAAATAATGTAGCTGTCATCATCCAACCTCTTAAAATAAACACAGTAATCTGAATGACACCTATTATATCCATGCTCATGCATAAAACTGTCAAATTTCAGATACCATTGCCGAGGTGCTTGCTTCAGGCCATATAAACTTTTCTTCAATTTGCACACTAAGTTCTCCTTACCTTTGACCTCAAAACCCTGTGGCTGAGCCATATATATTTCTTCATCCAAATCACCATGAAGAAAGGCTGTTTTAACATCCATCTGCTCTAAATGCAAATCTTCAGTAGCCACAAGACTTAAAACAGTACGAATAGAAGTCATTTTAACAACAGGAGAAAATATTTCATCAAAATCAATTCCTTTTTTCTGTGCAAATCCTTTTACAACTAACCTGGCCTTAAATCTTTTCTTACCTCCTTCCTCTTCTTTCAACCTGTAAACCCATTTATTTTGTAAAACCTTTTTACCTGCAGGCAACTTGCACAAATCCCATGTCTTATTTTTCAGCAAAGAGTCCATTTCATCTTTCATTGCAGACTCCCACTGAATCTTAGTATCCACCTGCACAGCTTCATCATAACTTTCAGGTTCACCAGCATCAGTAAGTAAAATAGAATACAAAGAGGGAGAAAACCTTTGTGGAGGTCTAATTGGCCTTGTTGACCGTCTAACATTCACTGGTGTATGTGGTATTCGTTGTTGCGGTTGTTGCACATCATGAGGAATGGCTGGAACATCAGCTTTTGGAGTATCATCCAGCACTACATAATCATCTTCTTTCTTCTCATGTTGCTGCAACAGATCTTTGTACAACACTTTTTCATTGAATATGACATCCCGGCTTCTTATAATTTTATGATTTTCAAAATCCCAAAGCCTATAACCAAATTCATTAATGCCATATCCAACAAAGACACATTTCTTTGATTTAGCTTCTAGCTTGGTTCTATTTTCAGAGTCTATATGAGCAAAAGCTTCACAACCGAAGGTCTTGAGAAAAGAATAACTCACCTTCTTGCCAGTCCATTCTTCCTCTGGAATACCACAGCCCAAAGGAGTAGAGGGACCTCTATTAATCAAATATACTGCAGTATTGACAGCCTCCGCCCACATGTGTAAGGGCAACCCAGCATGCAACCTCATGCTCCTTGCGCGCTCCATTATAGTCCTGTTCATGCGTTCAGCCACTCCATTTTCCTGTGGAGTCCTTGGAACAGTTTTTTGTCTACGAATACCATTAGTGGAGCAATAATCTTCAAATTCATGACTGCAATACTCACCACCATTATCAGATCTGAGACATTTTAATTTCTTACCAGTCTCATTTTCAACCAAGCATTTCCATTTCTTAAAAGTTTGAAATACATCAGATTTCTGTTTAAGGAAATAAACCCATACTTTTCTAGTTGCGTCATCAATAAATGTAACATAATAATGAGAGCCACCAAGGGAAGATACCTGAGCCGGTCCCCATACATCTGTATGCACAAGTTCTAATTTTTCCTTTTTGTTTTCCTTCCCTGTCTTTACAAAACTCACTCTCTTTTGTTTTCCATACACACAACTTTCACAGAAATCCATATTCACACATTTTAGACCTGGTAAAACTTTCCTTGAATGAAGTACTTTCATACCTTTCTCACTCATGTGCCCAAGTCTATTGTGCCACAGCGCTGTATCAGAATCAACAGCAGCTATTTGTTCTCCCTGCTCATCTGCAGTAATTGTTCCTGAATATTCATTTTTCTCTGAAACAATCAAAGTAGAAGGAACAATATGACCTGTACAAAGATATAAGGTGCCTACTTTCACACCTTTTGCTACTACAAGGGAACCTTTTGAAACCTTCCAATTTTTATCATTAAAAGTAACTACACAACCCTCATCACCGAGTTGCCCTACTGAAATTAAATTTCTACTTAGTTTTGGAACATGTCTTACCTCATGTAGTAGCCAATGATTCCCATTCTGCAACTTAATCTTAATTTTTCCCTTTCCAACAATCTGACAGGGTTCATTATCCCCCAAATAAACAAGCCCAAAATCCCCTTGGACATAATCAATGAAATAACCTCTATGAGGTGTAGCATGAAAAGAAGCACCAGAATCTAAAACCCATGAATCATCAACACTCTCTAAAGACAGAAGCAAAGCATCCTCTTCGGATTTGTTACTTACCACATTTGCCTCTTTGTCTCCATCTGATTTATCTCCTTCATTTTTCTTTCGAGTCCAGCAATCTTTCTTTTTGTGCCCTGGTTTCCCACAGTACCAGCAATCATTTGGTCCTCTCGATTGAGACCTCCTCCCCTTTGACTTTCCTCTTGATTTCCCACGATTTCCAGAGTTACTTCCTCTTTCAGTCGTTCTGCCCCTGCTTTGTGCATTTAAAGCACTTCCTGATGTAGATCCACCTGAGGATTTTCTACGAGTTTCCTCACTTAAAATAACACCAATCACATCATCATATTTTAGGGTACTAGATCCAGGAACAGAATTACTCACCGCCATTACCAAGCCATTCCAGCTTTCAGGCAAAGAACACAAAATCAAGAGAGCCCTAATTTCTTCATCAAAATTGATACCCACAGAAGATAATTGACTAGTAATAGTATTAAACTCATTTAAATGATCTGCAACAGATCCACCTTCTGCCATTTTCATATTAAATAAACGCTTCATGAGAAATACCTTATTTGAAGCGGAGGGCTTTTCATACAGTGTCGCTAGGGTTTTCATCAAATCTTCTGTCGTCTTTGCTTTTGTAATATTAAATGCCACCGATGGTGCCAAGCATAACCGAATGCTTCCAAGTGCCTTTCTGTCCAAAAGATCCCATTCAGCCTCTGACATAGTTCCCTGATTCTTGGCTTTTCCTTCCAACGGCTTCCACAAATCCTTCTGATATAAATAGTCTTCCATTTGCATCTTCCATAACTGGAAGTTCTGCCCATTAAACCTATCAACCCTCAGCTTACCATCATCTGCCATTGCTCCCACTCAACCGTGAGACTCCCACTTAACCGTGAGACTTTCCTGCAGAGGATAACTGAGAAACAACTAGGCTCTGATACCACTTGTTAGGATAAACCACGGACAGAAATAAAAACTACATGCAAATATAACCAATAACAGAAAATAATAGAACACACAGAAATGAACACAAGGCACCAAGATTTAACGTGGTTCACCCAATCCCTGGGCTACGTCCACCAAACAGCAAGTCCGATCTTATTACAATCCAGTGATTACAACCTGATTACAATCCGTAATCCCTTACAGCTCAATACCGCCGCAAGAACCAATTTCGTATCACCACATATCAAAAAATACCCAACCCTAAGCCCTTTTTATACAAGTATTAAACCGCTTTAGGGTTATAACATGTCGGCCATATGTCGGCCATAATATGTCGGCTACCATGTCGATGTCGGCTACTTCCAAAAAAAAAAAAAAAAAATTTTTCGGGGCGATGCCCCGAACCCCACTATTTATGAAGTATGTACAGTACTTTCCTGATCAGTCACCACAATCTAACATCTTTTTCACAATCCTCTACTCTTCATAATCTTCTCCATTTGATTTGAGTTGGTTTATCAAAGTGGAGATTTGTGACCTAAACTCTATAATAGGTTCATTGTCTCTCATCTGAAGGTTCTCAAACTCCCTTTTGATCATTTATAGCTTCACTACTCGAACCTTATTAGTCCCCTTGAAGTTTTTCTTAAGGATATCCCATGCTTCCTTTGCATAATTTGCTGCTGCAATCTTGGGAAAAACTATCTCTATCATTTCTGCATTAATCAAACTTAATGCCTTTTCATCCTTTCTCCTTGACGTTTTCAACTAATTCTTCTATGGGTTTTTCAGGGCAGCATACAATGCTAGGACTATGACATCATTGAATCCATTTACCATAAACTCCCAAAAATCATTTTCTAACATTATGGTTTTCATATTCTTTGCTCATGTATCATAATTCTATCCATTGATAGTGATTGTTGCCATATCTTTCCTACATCTCCTACCATGTCAAATATCCCAAAAAATAAATTTCCTAACTCACTATGGATGTGGGGCATCAAAGCTCTGATAGCATGTGAAAAATAAATCACAACCTATTTAAAATTTCACTCGGCACAAAGCAATGCCAAGTGACCGACTTTCTCAGCACAAGAGGGTGTCGAGTAATAGGAAGATGATGCCAAGTAAGCTTGGCACAAGAAAGAGTTGAGTGACTTGGCACTAAGTGCAACCTGGCATAGTGTATTCCGAGTAAGCTTGGCAATGAAGATGTCGAGTGAAATCGATCTCCATTGCAAGGTGATGCTCAGCAATAGAGGATGCTAAGTGAGCTTGGTGAGGGAAGAGAGGGAGACTTGGTGGACTCGAAAAGACAACATATCCTATACAAACTGAGTGACCTTTTAACAGACCTCCTATCTGAACTTTTCCACCATTAAAATGTAGAGAGAAAAAGGATGGAGCTTTCAACTATGAACTTTTGAAATGCAAAATACCATGCAATGATGAATAGAAGAAGGGAACAATAGAGATTTGTATGCCAACTTGCTTGATTTCTTTCTATTCAAATAAGATAAAACTATTACAAAGTCTAGGAGCATTCGACTTCATCTAGAAAAACCCTAAAACTTCAAACTCATAAAACTTAAACTTCAAACTTACAACTCTAATGGTTGCATAAAATAATGCTTGAAGCAATCACTGCTTCACAGGTCGAATCAATAAGAACTTACAAAATAACAAAAGAGTCCAACATGTGCTAAAGCTTCCTTTTGTCTTCTAAATTTACTGCACTTTCTTCCGCTGCTCTAATCTACTGATCTATTTCTTTTCTTCTGCACTTCTCCTCTCTACTCTACAATTGATTTAATCCTTCTACTTTTTTTGAATGAAACAGATTCATTCGTTTTGTCTCTTAGCAAAAAATATTTCCCTCTCATTTTAAATTTGAACTCACCTACCATGCATTTAATGTTTCTTACTATTGTGCAGGCTGTCAAGGTGGTAGGTGGACATTTGGCTCTAGGGGCAATCGACCTACTGCATTAAATTTATGATCACTCTTGTTTCTTTTTAGACTTCATTCAGCATATTAGTTGGTGCACAATTATTTTATTATACCTTCTTTTAAGGTAATCTGCATTAGAATTGTTCTAAGAGGTGTAGACATCTCTAAAATTTGATTTTGATTTGTTGTAGCAGAGACTGTAATAATGATTTTACCTAATCCATTAGTGAGAGTGTACTTTTTATATAAAATTTTATTATGAAATAGATTTTTACTTGAAATGATATTTACCCTAGTTATAAGAGTTTACAATAATAGTTAAGCATGGATGCAAATCATAAATTCTCTTGGATTTTACATTACAATAATAGTTAAGCATACATCTAAATCATAAATTATCTTGAGTTTTACAATAATTTTGCTAAGCATACATTTAAAACACAAATTACCTTAGACATGGAGAATAATCTAATTGTTCAAATCATCTTGAATTTTCCACAACTCTGTCATGTCCCTCTCTTAGCAACATAATTATAACAGGGGATTTGCCTATCATTGACTCTCGTAGGCAAATAATTATGGGAAGAGGGTCGATTTTGTCTTCCAATTAAGTAAGCGGGGCCTACTCATTCGAATATTAAATAAAGGTTGTATTCTAACTTTATAAAGTTAATTATTTAATTTTGTAAAGTTAATATTTGTAGTGCAAAATGATTCCGGATAATTTCCAGAAACTTCCCGGCAAAGAGATAAATAGAGGACATAGGGCTCTCTTTGAAGCAGGCAATTTTGTGGATTTCTCTATTTATCATATTGGAGCAATTTGTGGTCTTCGGTCTGCAAATTTCCATTAGGTCTTTGGGAACGACTGGGATCTGCATAACTGAGGTGGTGAGATATCCTCCAAAGGGTTGCACACTGGAAGTGGTCTTCAACCATTTCTTTGGGGCTTATTGCATATTTAGATTGTTTGAAGGGTGGCAACTTTATAGCACTTGTATTAATTTCATGAAGGATCATTTTCGGAAGAGACAGGATTGCAGATTTTAGTTCCTCGCAAAGGGTTTGGAGGACTTGGAATTTTCTGCTTGGACGAGCTGTATAATACCCTAAGGCGTCTCCAATTTTAGCATCCAGTTTCCCATCGCAGGTGGATGTCCCGAGGAAATTTAGTATCTTTCAGTCATACAGACAGGGTCGGATTGCAGAAGATCTAGCCGGCAAACAATAACTCGCGCCCGAAATTTCTCAGTTAATCGTCTGCGAGAAATACACGCCAAAGATCAAAGGGTCAGAGAAGGAATTCGAGTAGGAAGACCGTTTATTAATTATTTTTGGTAGCATTACAGTCAATTTTGGATCATCCGCGCGGATCTGGAGAAACGATTTGCTGACGGGTACGGGTCTAGACTCAGTCGGAAGTGTTGCCAGTAATGTACGACTTCATCCTTCAAACAGATTGAGGAGATTGGGATGCGATCCAGAACAGTGGCAAACTAAAGCCTTGTCAAGATTTACATTACCTTTTTTTTCTCTGAAATGGATGTTGTGCGTTATCTTTACTTCCTCGGATTTGGATTATTGACATAGCCGCTTCGTGTGCAAAGCAATATTTATATTGCTAAAGCTCAAGCGCTCAATATTGTCTTGGATTTCGGGTAATAAGTGTAACAACCAGATCTTTTGAATTCGATTATTGTTGAACCTACTTGTTGAATCTTACATATACTTAATGATTGCCTGATCAAAATAATAAGGATCATCTCAGTGGTATCAGAGCAGTAATCCTGCCATCCTGATTGGGTAAAAGTACTCTAATTTTCGGAGTTGTACTCGAGAACCATATTCAAGAATAGGGATATGGGTGAAAGACAGAGTCCGCCAAGATTTCCCAGAGTCGACGATGATGAAACCAAAGAATTTTACAGAACCATGACTAACGGACAACAAGAAATAACTCAGACACTACAGGCTTTGACTACCATAATGGAAAGAGTTATTCAGCCCAGGATTCAAGATCAAGGAAGAGGCACATCTGATCACGATGATAGGAGTGTGGCAGGATCACAAGGTGCTCCTAGGCACAGATCATGGACAGCAAATAGGCCTACTCGTCCCACCTTCCTAAGGGAAGAGGCTCAGGAGATAGGAGAAGATGATGCACCAGAAGATTTTCAGGATGATCTTAGGGCTGCTACGGGAGAATGGCAAGCATTACCCCCGCATGTGCGTGAGTTATTAAACTTTGATCGATATCTAAACCAAAGAAGAGAACATATGAGGAATAGCTGCCAGAATAGGAGACCTAGAGGAGGTCATGAAAGTGAGTTACAACGAGCTGTCAGTAAACTTACTTTGCCTTTCTTCGATGGGAGTGGTTAGATGACGACACAAGCTTGGATTCATAAGTTGGACACCTTTTTAGCGTTAAGGCCTATGTCAAAAATAGATGCCATCCGGTATGCCACCTTGCATTTGGAAGGCGCAGCTCATGATTGGTGGTCACATGGAATGGTTACTTTACAGCACAATCAGGTAACATCATACCAGGACTTTGTGGATAGATTGGTTGAACGTTTTGATAAGAAGGATCCAGAAATTTATTTTCACGACCTTGCACAATTAAGACAGACTGGCAATATCGAGGTTTATATTAGTGAATTTCAGAGGTTGTCAGTCATGGTACCAGATGTTTCGGAAAGGAGGTTAGTTATCTTATTTACCGAAGGATTGTCTGAACCCCTCAAGGGATGGATTAAGGCATTTGATCCACCAAAACTGCAGGAAGCCATGAGGAAAGCACGAAGTATGGAACTTACAGCCCCTTCTAGCCGGTTCACTCCTAGGAGTACTACCTCTTTCAAAGACAACAGGAAGTTTGATAAAAATAAAGGGAGGAGCATTGAAACCAAAGGGAAATCTACCACACCTCTAGATACAGAAGCATTAAATGACTTGCGAAGGAAGAAACTATGCTTCTATTGTAAAGGTCCATATGACAGGGATCATGATTGTCCCTTGCAACCAAAGGGAAAAGCCAATAGAGTTATGTGGGCATATTACGAGGGATCAGATTCTGACAGTACGGAGAAAGAGGGTGAACATGCTGGTTTAGAATCTGAGGAAGAGACAGGAAAGTCAGAACAGAGAGAAGAACTTGAATTGCATCTACAGCAAGGGCGCTTGTCTAGCATTCAACAGGAAGGATCTTTCAGGTTACGTGGTGTCCTAGCAGGGCAGAAGGTGATTACATTAGTTGATACCGGAGCTACACATAACTTCATTGATGCAAGATTGGTCGAGCGTCGTGGTATTAAGACAGAAGAATTTGAAGGTCTTCGTGTATAGGTTGCTGATGGATACACTCTTAAGTGTAACAAGATAGTCAGAGACATGCCTTTACGCCTGAATAATTATGAGTTGAAAGAAGATTACCACGTGGTCAATATGGGTGATTTGGATATCGTTTTGGGAATGACATGGTTACGTCTATTGGGTGAGGTTACTTTCTGACTCAGGGACATGAAGATTAAGTTCGAAGTAGATGGGAGGCAGCATGTATTGAGAGCTATTCGGAATAGTGATATCCGAACGATCTCTCTTCGACGATTGGAAAGATTGGTGAGACATGAGGATCTTGAATGGGCAGCCATGTGTACTCTCATGCCTACATAGGAGGAACAACCCAAGACAGAATATCATCCCGACATACAGATATTGAGGGAAAAGTACAGTAAGGTATTCAGTGATATTCCACCTGGTACACCACCTGATAGAGGGATCGAGCACATCATCGAACTGGAAGAAGGCGCTAAACCAGTCATGATTACTCCATACAGGCATCCTAAAAGGCTTAAAGATGAGATAGAAAAGACCATCAAGGAGCTTCTCGCAATGGGACACATCAGACCTAGTAAGTCTCCTTTTGCTTCCTCAGTAGTTTTGGTTAAGAAGAAAGATCGTTCATTACGGATGTGTATAGATTACAGGATGCTGAATAAGAAAACCATTAAGAATAGATATCCTATTCCACGGATTGATGAGCTAATAGATGAACTGCATGGGGCTTGCTACTTTAGTAAGATTGATTTGAGATCAGGTTACCACCAGATTAGAGTTAGGGAATAGGACATTGAGAAGACGGCATTCAGGTGCCACTGTGGGCATTTTGAGTTTGTAGTGATGCCATTTGGATTGACCAATGCACCAGCTACTTTCCAGTCTACCATGAACAAGGTCTTCCATCATCAGCTGAGAAAATTCGTGTGGGTATTTTTTGATGATATCTTGGTATACAGTCGAACATGGCAGGAGCACATGGCGCATCTAGAAACAGTATTGAAGACTTTGCAAGAAGAATCCTTGTATGCCAAAGAATCCAAATGCGACTTGGGAATGACTGAGTTGTTATACTTAGGTCATATTATCAGCCGAGAAGGTGTACGGATGGATCCTGATAAAATTTGTGCTATTGTAGAGTGGCCTACTCCTGAGAACCTAACTCAGTTAAGGGGATTCCTTGGTTTATGTGGATTCTACCGCAGATTTGTTTGCGGGTATTCACGACACGCGGCTCCTATAACCGATTTGCTTAAGAAGGGAGCTTTCGTTTGGATAGCAAAGGCACAGGCTTGTTTTGACAGGTTCAAGGAAATCATGACTTCGTGTCCGGTACTAGCATTGCCTGATTTCTCGAAACCATTTGAACTCCAGTGTGATGCCTCAGGAGATGGTATTGGGGCTGTTTTAATGCAGGATAAACACCCAATTGCATATGAAAGCAGGAAACTCCGTGGGCCCGAGAAATCATTCAGCATTTACGACAAGGAAATGTTAGCTATCATGCATGCACTAGCTAAGTTCAGGCAGTACTTAGTAGGTGGCAAATTCTGCATAAAAACTGACCACAACAGTTTAAGACATTTCCTCGGGCAAAGGGATCTCAATGATAGGCAGCAGAAATGGGTCAGTAAGTTACAGGCATATGACTTCGATATATCTTACGTTAAGGGCACACAGAATGTGGTAGCAGATGCCTTGTCACGCAGACCACATCTTAGTTCAATGATTGAGATCTCTGAGGATTGGAAGCATTTGATTATTGCAGAATATGCCAAAGATTCATGGGCATCCAAGATAGTTGATGGAACACTTGTTGATACCAGGTATACACTTGTGGATGAATTGATTATTTACAAGAGCAGGGTATTTTTAGTCCCAGGATCGAAGGTGAGGCAGTTCATTATGCGAGCTCTTCATGATTCACCTATAGCTGGTCACCCCGGATACTTTAAAACATATAGACAGGTGCGAGAACGGTTTACATGGAAAGGACTTAAGAAGGATGTTTTGCAGTATGTTCGTGAGTGTTCCATTTGCCAACAGAATAAACAGGAGCACACTTTTCCAGCAGGGCTGCTACAGCCACTTCCCATTCCGTGTCAGAAGTGGGAATGCATATCCATGGACTTCATTATCGGGTTGCCCAAGGCTCAAGGACGTGATTGCATTTATGTGGTGGTGGATAGGCTAACAAAATATGCTCATTTCTTTCCCATCACCACTACTCATACCGCAGTACAGGTAGCTGAAGTATTCTTCAGGGAGGTTTTCAGGTTACACGGGATACCCCGCAGTATTGTCAGTGACAGGGATAGTAGATTCTTGAGTCATTTCTGGCAAGAGGTGTTTCGATTATGCAGCACTGAGCTCACACCCAGTACTAGTTATCACCCGCAAACTGATGGTCAGACAGAAATAGTTAACAAATGGGTGGAAGGCTACTTAAGGAATTACCTAGCTGATCAGCAAAAGGCTTGGGTAAGATGGATTTATTTGTGTGAGTATTGCTATAACACCACTTTCCACATGTCTATCCAAATGACACCTTTTCGAGCCTTATACGGCTATGATACACCCAGTTTCATTGACTTATTGATGAGTGATGTTCGGGTTCCACGTGCTAGAGAATTACTGCAAGAAAGTAAAGATATCATTAGCTCTCTAAGTGATAACATTGCTCGAGCACAGAATCAGTATAAGCAATATGCAGATCAAAAGAGGACGGAGAGAAGCTTTGAGGTGGGCGACATGGTTTACTTAATGCTCCAACCATTCCGACAATCTACTCTCAAAAAGAGTGGGTCAGAGAAGCTTAGACCCAGGTATTATGGACCATTCAGGATCAGTAGGCGAATAGGGGAATTGGCTTATGAACTTGAGCTTCCAGCAGACAGCAAAGTATATAATGTGTTCCATGTATCACGTCTCAAAAAGGCATTGGGACAGAATGTGATACCTTCTGCAGTCTTGCCGCCTCTGGATGATGAAGGGAAATTGATCATGGTACCAGAATTCATTTTAGAAAGCAGAGAAAAACAGCTTCGCCGAAGAGTAATCAGAGAATATTTGGTTAAATGGAAGGATCTACCAGTTGAAGATGCTACTTGGGAGAATGAGACCATTTTGCAGCATCCAGCTCTGAGATTGCTTGAGGGCAAACAATATCCGGAAGGGCGGACTGTCATGTCCCTCTCTTAGCAACATAATTATAACAGGGGATTTGCCTATCATTGACTCTCGTAGGCAAATAATTATGGGAAGAGGGTCGATTTTGTCTTCCAATTAAGTAAGCGGGGCCTACTCATTCGAATATTAAATAAAGGTTGTATTCTAACTTTATAAAGTTAATTATTTAATTTTGTAAAGTTAATATTTGTAGTGCAAAATGATTCCGGATAATTTCCAGAAACTTCCCGGCAAAGAGATAAATAGAGGACATAGGGCTCTCTTTGAAGCAGGCAATTTTGTGGATTTCTCTATTTATCATATTGGAGCAATTTGTGGTCTTCGGTCTGCAAATTTCCATTAGGTCTTTGGGAACAAGAACTCCCTGGGATCTGCATAACTGAGGTGGTGAGATATCCTCCGAAGGGTTGCACACTGGAAGTGGTCTTCAACCATTTCTTTGGGGCTTATTGCATATTCAGATTGTTTGAAGGGTGGCGACTTTATAGCACTTGTATTAATTTCATGAAGGATCATTTTCGGAAGAGACAGGATTGCAGATTTTAGTTCCTCGCAAAGGGTTTGGAGGACTTGGAATTTTCTGCTTGGACGAGCTGTATAATACCCTAAGGTGTCTCCAATTTTAGCATCCAGTTTCCCATCGCAGGTGGATGTCCCGAGGAAATTTAGTATCTTTCGGCCATACAGACAGGGTCGAATTGCAGAAGATCTAGCCGGCAAACAATAACTCGCGCCCGAAATTTCTCAGTTAATCGTCTGCGAGAAATACACGCCAAAGATCAAAGGGTCAAAGAAGGAATTCAAGCAGGAGGACCGTTTATTAATTATTTTCGGCGGCATTACAGTCAATTTTGGATCATCCACGCGGATCTGGAGAAACGATTTGCTGACGGGTACGGGTCTAGACTCAGTCGGAAGCGTTGCCAGTAATGTACGACTTCATCCTTCAAACAGATTGAGGAGATTGGGATGCGATCCAGAACAGTGGCAAACTAAAGCCTTGTCAAGATTTACATTACCTTTTTTTTCTCCGAAATGGATGTTGTGCGTTATCTTTACTTCCTCGGATTTGGATTATTGACATAGCCGCTTCGTGTGCAAAGCAATATTTATATTGCTAAAGCTCAAGCGCTCCATATTGTCTTGGCTTTCGGGTAATAAGTGTAACAACCAGATCTTTTGAATTCGATTATTGTTGAACCTACTTGTTGAATCTTACATATACTTAATGATTGCCTGATCAAAATAATAAGGATCATCTCAAACTCTTCTTTATCTTACATTCTATAATTTTTAATATTATTTTTTTTGAAATTGTATTTATGTCTGTCATATTTATACATATTAAAATTGAGTATTTCACATGACAATATTATTTATAATATTATTGTAATGAATAGATGGTGTAATTGTTCAATAAGAGTTTTATACATTTTTATGTTTTATTTATTTTTGTATGGAGTAATTTGTGTTGCTTTCAATGTGTCAATTATATTAATGCATACTAAAAAATGACACAATGGAAGCTTCATTATTGTATTGATAATAGATGAATCTTTACAATAATATAATTTTTAATATGTTGGGTCTATTATTCATTAAGATTGTCCTGAATGAAAAGATTGAAATAGTATTTAAACCTAAGGTATGAAATGCGTGGATGAAATGTAGTACATAACATATTGACCTTCTAGCTTCCATTTCTTTAATACACGGGCTGCCTCTTTATAGAGCAATGAATAGTAAGGGTGACAATTTAGAGAGAAGCACGTGGGAAAATAAAGTGAAAATAAATGAGTATCACTTTGTGATGGTGCATGGAGCAACATGGGATGGTTAGTGTTGGTACAAAGTTGCAGATCTTCTTATGAAGGAAGGCCACAATGTATCTTCCATTGACATGGTCAGTTGAGGCATAGATCCTACAATTGCAGACACGATTTCTTCTTCAAAAGAGTACAACCAACCTCTCATGGACTTCTTTACAGCTCTTTCTACATATGAGAAGGTACATATTGGTTTGATTTGTTTAGGTGGTTTATTTTAAACCATGTTAAAAGATAATTTTAATAAAAAAACACAAAAAATCTACTAACAAGTATACATATATGTTGATTGACCAATGTCACTAGAGAACATCTGTTTTAGGCAAATGTAAGTGGAAAGTATGGCGAAAGTTTAAATGAAGCATTTAGTGCACCCCTCAAACCATCAGGCTTTAAGGGATCATTTGTATTTGGCATTCAGCATTTAAGCCTCATAATAATTCATAACAACTCAGAGTAAAGGCATAGAGTAATGCAAATCATCTCGTATATATATATATAAACCAAAAGAAAGCATTTCGTTTAATGGACTCACCGTATTAATCCAATTTTTTATTTTATTTTAGGACTGCTCACATCATTATAAACCTGTTTAAGACATCTTCTGGACTACTCTTAGCCGGGAAATGCATTTAGAAACTAATCTAATCCTCCATTGCAATTAAAAGTCGCGTACTAAACCAAATAAAAACATAATGTAAAAATTACAGATCTATCGCTATAATAGGTCACATTATGTCGTTCTCTTACTAAAAGCGTTTGGCCGTGAAGTAAACGCCAAGCTGTGTCCTTTCCACTAATGAGAGAGATCGTTCAACCGAATCAAAGACAGCAGTGTCGTTAAGATTTATTTTCCTCAATCAGCATTAATCGCCTCATGACTGAGCACATTGACTAGTGTCATGAAAAGCTTAGTGTAGTACTACTTTTAACGCGTATGAGCTGGTGTAAACCACAATTATGCTATCCGTATTGAATTGTGTATATCATGATGGAAAACGATCATTATGGTGAAGGTGTTTCATACATTAAAGTGAACCTTTACTGGCAGAGCACAATTGGATGGTTGACCACACTATTGTTTGCCGGGTCCACATGAATACACCAATATTTCAGGGTTGTTAAGGTGGCACTTCATATTATTGTAGGAGGAATGCTAATATTGATAAATACTAGAAGTTGCAAGCTTTTGTGCTTTGAAATGATGAGTCGATAGGTGTTTACTTTAAGTAAAATAAAATTTAACTTTATAATAAATCAAATAAATAATATTTATTTATTTAATTTATTGTATACTAATAAATTATCATATAAAAAATATTCTCATGAAAATTTATTATGAAAAAATAATATGAAAAAAATAACACTTATAAAGTGGAGCAAAAAATATAAACTAAAATAAGTATAAAAACTAAAAACTAAACTAAGGGAAGTCCTAGTGCTTCACCTCTGTGAGCATCACCTAGATCCAATGACTACTAAGTGTTTTATTTATTATCACGAGAGATGGATTCTTGTAAATCACTACTCATTAAACATGAGTCAATGAGTTTGACTAAAAAACTACATAGTTAAACTCTGATAACAATATCACAATTTAACAACTTCTGGAAAATAATCTTTAAAAATTAATATGTGAAATATTTTAAAAATAGGAAAAAAAATAGGAACTCCTCCCACAAATATCCAATTGGCTAAACTAAAAATTAATATTTAAAGTGAAACAACTAAACTAATTTAAATAATTTAAAAACTAAAACTTCAATCAATTTAAAAAATTAAAATTAAATAAAAAGAAAGAAAAACATGAGTTAAAATTGGAGATAACAACTAATTGATTTTCTAAATAAATAAATAAAATAAGAGTTAAAAGTATAGATAAATTAATTTATAAATGAAATACAAGAGTTAAAAATGAAGATAAATAAAAAAATAAGAAAAAAAATAAGGGTTAATAGTGTAGATAATAGCTAATTAAATTAAATAAATAGGGAAAAAAATAAGAGTTAAAATTGGAGTGAGATAAAATTGGTTGAAAAATAATTAACAAAAAGGGCTGATAGTTTTTCAATAAAAAACTAACAATTTTCCAGCCAAAAAAGTAATTTTACGGCAACAAACTTCTCACATAAAACCTATCTGCTAAATAAAATCTAAAATGTACTAAACTAGTAGTCGCATGCTTTTGGGCATACAACAATGAGCTGATAGAAGATTGATTTCATTGTGATTGATGAAAAATCTTATGACTATTATTATTTTATTTTTCATTTTCTTTCTATGTACATTGATTTTCAACACAACATTTTTTATATTATGACCACTATAAAGCCCTTATTGATTAAAAACATAAGCATAAAAAATATAAACCAAAATCTATATTGAGAATGATGCTTAATGTTAAGCACTTGATGAAGTAATTAACGAGTAGGAAAATCTGTATGAATCACTACATCTCAAACTCATAAAGAGTTGTGGAGACCATGTTTTAAGATACACATATTTTTAAAAAATAATTTAAATTTCTTTTAAAAATTATACATTGTCCATTATTTAGTCACTTAAATTGATCAACCAATGAAGTCTAGTGTGTTATGAAGATTAATTTCTAGCAAAAGAGAAAAATTAACTAAGCTATGCCTCTATAGTCCTCTAGGTCAGAGTTCACATTTATACAAAAAAAATCCCACCAAACAAAATTATAAGAATCAATATTTAATAATAAGCATTATCAAAAAAATCCCACCAAACAAAATTATAAGAATCAATATTTGATAATAAGCATTATAGTATAAGACCTTGAGGTGAAATTTTTTTGTCTTTTTTATCTTTAAACCTTGGCCAAAAGAACTTTTCTCATGTGCTTTAAATCCCATTTGAATATCTTACCCCAATCATTAGGTCCTAAATTGGACTCATTAGCTTCAATGTAGTTTTCATACAATCAATTTTCTATTGACTTTTGCAATTAAGGTGTTGCCCCCAATAACTCATCCTGTCACCAAATATTTTGTGTGTTAGTTGCTTGGAAAGTAAAAAATGCTACTAATGAGTTAAAATTAATTTAGTTTCTATTTTATATCATGAGTTAAATTCAATTCAATTTTTATCTTCTAAAAAAAATTAAATCATAAATTTACAATAGGAAAACTTATTTTTTACAACAAAAAAACTTATTTCATTATTGCTACTGTATTGTTCTCAATTATTACACTGTTTTAATAAATTTGGAACTTTTGTAGACTCCTCTAGTCATAAATAGAAGGATTACAACTAATTGTGTCAAACAACAATTCCTTTCTTAGCCCATGTACAATAGAACTCTATGGAATAGAGTGAAACATTGACCCCTCTCGGGAACACCACTTCTACCACTCTATAAGGAAATAATTGACAAAAAACTTGTTATGAATCCAATTTCCAATTTTATTTCTTGGCCTTAAAAGTTAGAAAATAATTTGAAAGCAAAAACAACGGTCTCAAGTAGTCAATCCAATTTCTAGCACTAGAGGAGGCATTCCATCTTCTTGGTCTCTTCTTGAACAATGTGTAAGCCTAGATAAATTTTGAGAATGCCTGATGAATCTGCAATGATCAGAGATTCTTTAGAGTTGTTACATAGAGAAAAAAATTATAGCACTCAAACTTGGAATACATCTACTAATATAATATATGAATATTAGATAATAATATTAATAAATACACTAAGTAAACTCCATCACAACTATGCATACTTTATTGGAAATGATTAATGGTGAATGCATTAATAGTGAATGTTGCACGTAAAAACTACACTTTCCTCATTCCTAATTAATTATTATGTGAAAAAATAATGACTAACAAATATAAAAACATCTAAATCTATGCATAAAATAATAAAGAAAATTAACTCTTGTTAATTCTGAGAGTACTATTTGCATGGTTTGCATGATCTTCTTATCTCACTAGCATTATATTTTGCATGAATGGTGGATTGAAATGAAGCATCAATTTTTAGAAATAGTAGAAAAAGGAAAATCAAATAATGAAAAGACTAGGACATGCATGAGAGATCTCATGTGAAATTAAATTAGCCTAGTTGAATGGGATGACTTAAGTGGTAAGAGAAGATGGGATTTCAAAACAAAGAGAAGATAAATTGCAACATTTATATGTTGGATGTGTTATACTACAATATACAAGACTATTTGCAAGTCCTAAGAGATTTTGACTATAGAAACAATTTTAGTTAATGAAATCAAATCAATAATGCTTAAAGAATGTTTAAAAACTATGACAGGAAATTCAATTGATTAATATGAAAATGAAAACAAAACCTAGATCTTAAGAATGATGCTCCCACATATCAATTTTAGTTAATGAAATCAAATCAAGAATGCTTCAAAAATATTAAAAAACTAGGAGAGGAAACTCAATTGATTAATATATAAATTGAAAACAAAACCTAGATCTTAAGAATGATGCTACTTTCCAATTTACTAAATTTAAATATGGAGTGAGAAAAGAGGGTGAAAGATTCTTTAGAAAAAAATAGAATGTTTCTTTGACAAGATTAAACATTATTTTTTTAATAAATTTCTAAAAATGTTGTGTATCTGAAAATCTATTGTAAAATCTAAAATCTGTTGGGACTGATGATTTACCAGCAAAAAAATATAAAAACCAGGAGCAAAGCTCCCACATATAAGCCTATCAGCTTAAAAATAAATGGCCAAATGAAGACCGTCTTCAACAAGCCATATGTCATTTGGAAGCTATGCATCACCTCTTTCAAGTTGCAATAAACCACCTCTATCTTGAACAATTTTATGTGGAGAACCAAATATCTTATTTTAATTATGCCTTCACCTAAGGCCCAACTCGTATTTCAAGAAAAAAGAATAGTCAAATGAACTGATTCTGACATAACCTATACAATTTGAAAGCTTGTTCCATTCACCCCTAATCCATTGAAGAAAATAGCTAATGAACTCCATTTTGACAAAATCAATGTATTTATGAAGCTCTTGGACTTTTCTTTTTCCACTTTAAATAAGTTGGGAAATATGTAAACAGAAAGCTAAATGTATATCTCGGCCAGGTTAAGGAGCTCACATTATTTTTCAAAGTTTAAGTAGTTTCTTTAGATTCCACTATAAATATTTAAGGCACTCTATTGTTTCTAATATTTGATATTAAGGGGAAATTATTTATTATGTCAATTTTTATTTTCATTTTAAAACTATTTTTTACAAAATAATTTTTATTTAATTTAAGATAATATTTCCTATTTAATTTTTTCTTTATATTATAATTTTTTTTCTTATGATCAATCTTATGTTACTTGAGAGTGAATTAAAAAAATTAAAATTCAATTAACTTTTTATTTATTTTAATCTTTTTATATTACTTATGTTTTACTAGACTTGGCATAAATTGATCTAACTGAAAGCTACACTTTAGAACTTAAAGCATTCATTACCAATTTTATATTACTTGATATTCAACAAAAAACTTAAATATTTAGTTTAAATTTTTATTTTTTTTATTCTATCTATATTACTTGTTTTTATTAGACTTGACATAAATTTGTGTAACTTAAAGATACTCTTTAGCACTTGAAAACATTTATTATCAATCTTATGTTACTCGAGATTAAACCAATTTTCAAATTTTAATTTCTTTTTATCTTTTTGTAATGCTTGATTTAACTACACTTGGCATAAATTTGTGTTACTTAAAGCTACACCTTAGAACTTACAAGAATTTATTGTGCACTTAAAAAATATAGATAAATAATTCTATGAGCATTTAGAGTTGGAAATTCTAATAATGAATCTACATGACAATCACATATATGTATGTTGTCTTTTTGGAATTTGTTCAAAATGATCAAACTAGTTACTAAAAGAATTTATCTAAAGGGAGCTTCAATATAGCAATAAACATTATTCTCCTCAACTATTTCTAAATACTGCAATCCTTACAATCTTATCAAGCATCATAGATTAAGGCAAAAAAGTATTGAAAGTATCTTTACATCAATTTAGATTTACATTGGCGTAAGATATAAATATTCTTTAAAACTTTATGCTCTTAGAATAACACTAAAATTTAGATTGGGACACAAAAATAACACATCTATATTATAATCATATTTGTTTTACATATATTTTGTCATTATTGTTTTAGAAACTCTCTTAGCCCATTGGTAGATCATGGTTTGTGATCCAAAATATTGCTACACTAGAAAATCATACACAACATAATCTAGAAACTTCAAAATAATCCAATGGACTTAAAAAATCTGATATGTCTTAATCATAAAACTAGGTAATTCATGGATTTAATGTAAGGGGTCTTACTATAGAAATAAAAAACATTCTCGTAAGGTGTTTCAATCTCATCGAACATCTCATGTTGAGGCAAATAAATTTTGAAATTCTAATCTCTCTCTCTCTCTCTCTCTCTCTCTCTCTCTCTCTCTCTCTCTCTCTCTCTCTCTCTCTCTCACACACACACACACACACACACACACACACACACACACACACACACACACAGAGATATGTGAACATGCGCACACACATGACAAATCATGTTTTTTGTATAGTGCTCAAATTGAATCCTCAAATTATAATCCAATCTAATTTAGATTTTAATTTAATAATTTATAATATTAACTCAAAATTTAAGATTTAAATTGAGGATTTATCTATCAACGACTAAAATCAACCAGATGTTTTAATTTATTTATGTCATAAATCCCTTGGAATTTTAATAAACGATCTAACTTTCATCTAAATTGGACTAATTAATTTGTCATATATATGCTTAAAAACTTATTTTTTTCCTTGTGATCATACTTTAAGTTATATGTTGTTCTTTTCATGATGCTTTTCATGTGAGTCATTTAGTTAGACAACTAGGATGTACACTAAAGGCTTTTGTGCTTTCTTTAATAATGTTTATATATCTAACTAGCTGTCGTGATGTGCCTTGTGATTTAAATTCAAAATAAAATTTATGAGATATACTTTGTTGAACATTGATGTTTACTTGAGGTTTGAGAACCAACTTATTATCAGGTTGCTTGTTAAGTAACCAAGTTTGATCATTATGGGTGTTGTGGTATGGGACACATTCATGGTTTATGTGCTTAGGGGAGGTTTTCTAGGGAGATGTTTTTGGAAGTGGCTTGCAATAGGGTTTAGGTGCTCAAAGTTGTTAATGCTAGGTTAATGTATTTTAACATAGCAATTAAAATAACCCTCCTAAAACTTTCCTTGAGACACGCTAAAATCATAAGTTAGAGATGTTTTCCTCACTCATGCCTTGAGTTCTTGTACAATCTCAGGATGTGAATGGGATGATGCTGAGCGAGAGGTATGATTTGTTTTCCTCATCATCATGAGAGGATATTCTAGTTTTGCACGTGTCACATTGAGGGTCTCAGGTCTAGAGTGACTAGTCTAAGATAACTCAATGCTTGAGGGTCTGTGGTCTAATGAGAGACCATTCCAAGGTAACTCAAGTAGTTTTCCATGTTATGATACTCCCTCATATGTAGCATGAGTCTTTTCCATAGCTTTTTAATTTTCCTCTAGTGGTTTTTTTATTGTTGGTGTATTTATTATTGATCATTTTATTTCTTTCATGGTGATCGATATATGTTAGTTATTGTACTATTAACATTTGAGATTTCGTTTGAAAATGGATCTTTCAGAATTTGATCTTTTGGTTTGGTACTATTTTTTTGTTTGGCTTATGTATGTTGACTTTGGTATGAGGTGTTGGGTTGACTAATCATTTTTTCAACTTTGTTTATCTTTCTTCTTTAGTAGTTTGTGTACCCTTAAGGTAGAATTCGCCATCGAGATTTCTTTCCTAGGATTGTTTTATCAATTTTGATCTTTTAGATGTGGATCATTCATTATCTTCCCTGCATGGTGGGAGTGGAAGCCTGACTAGGTGACCATGCGATCAAGAAGTATTTACTTCTTACAATTTACGTCCCCCCTTAGATTGATACATATCAGATGCTCCTTGATGCACTAGTTCTACCATTATAATTCTTATTCCTATCTTGAAGACTTCTATTCTATTGATGTATATATGTTGTCATGTATCTTGTATTTTGATGTACTTGTATCTATTTTTGCATACCTTGTGACATGTGTAGTGGATGTTATTCATTAGATGTACTTCATTGTATAAGTTGTGTTTATGCATTTTCTTATGTGATGGTGTATCTATCATTTCTTCATGATCATGGATATTGTACTTATGATTAAAAATAATTTATATAAACTTGTTAAACATGACTCAACATAAATGAACCCTTGAAGAATGGAATGTGTATTTGTATTGCATATCCATAATATATGTGTATGTGTATATTGCTTCTACATTGTTATCTTATGTTGTACAAACTTTTATACAAATATTGTAAACATTGAGACATGTTAGGTTTATTTCTCTTGGGTTCTTGAGTGGGATGTTACATGTGTTTAAAACTTACAATTGGAACAATTGTTTTTTTTTCATTAATGTCAAATGTATTGATAAGACGTATCTCTACCTAATCTAAATTTCATATCTAGTTGATTGATGAAGAGGATTTGAAAAATTGCTCATAACAATAGCACCTAGAGGAAAGGCAGAGTTATGAAAAGGAAGCTACAATGGATATTTGATTGGATAGACTTTGATGAGACAAAGTGATTGTTTATATAAAAAATGTTAAGCTAAGTCGAGCAATAGAGTAAAAGGTTAAGGAATGCCAAGTGATGCTAGTGTTAATCGACTCATTGTAAGTGCCGAGCAAATCTAGTGTTGGCCAAGCATCAGTATCGAGCGAGCAAGATAGTTGATGCCGAGATAGAAGTTTTACAATGATCAAATAATTTAATGATGATCAAGGCTCAAAATTTAGAGATTGTCAAGTAACAGTGTTGAGAATGAATTTGAGGAAATCATGATTCCTAGCCAACTTAGTTGATTTCTTGGGAGATGTAAATTAGGTTGAAGAGAAGATTGATGAGTTGGATCATTAAATTCAAGGTGAGGATTAGGTAAAGACCTAGTCGACAGATTCTAGAGAAGTTTCTAGAGGATGATTAAGAAGATGGAAAAATACAATGAATCATGCTAAACCTGATCGTAAACCCTAAGACCTATAGTGATCATGAAAAATAGTGAAGCAAGAATTACCTATTTAAATAGGTATAGAGCCAAACTTATGATGTATGAGGGTGAGAGAAGCACACAGAGAAAGGTGGCTTAGAGATGCACAAGGGTGAACACAAGTGTGTGAGAGTGAAATCGAAGCACAAGGAGATTGCTTGCACATATTCTACTAATATTGATAAGTGAATCTAAGTAGATGGCTTAAGTTTTGTTTAAAGGAGAAGATTGATTTCTTGAAGGGTTTCCAAGCGAATTGAGAAAAAATATGAAAATGGGAAGCTTATCAATGAATCAACACATGGACTAAATAATGATTTGAACCTGCAAAGTGAGTTGTAATCATAAAGATCAAAACCTACTAATTTTTTTCTAATCATTGTAACTAGTTTGTATTGAAATTCTTTTAATAAAGGTTGACCTAACAGTCATTTTAAAAAACTTAATAGTCTATGTAAATCCTTTAACAAGGTGACATTCTAAATGGACTGATCAAAGTCCTCTAACAAATCCACTCCTAACAGGGTAATTAAATCCTCTAACTAGGTCAGATTTAATAGTGTGTATTGTAAACCTTTAACAAGATTGTCTCCTAACATAGCTCACTTAGAAAAAGTGAAAAAGTGGTGACATGTTGCTCGTGATTATTTCAAAATTGGGTTTCCACGTAAAAATCTTAGTGTCAAACCTGTGTTGAATGCTTTATATGTTTTACATTTGATAATGTTTTCATTCAACAAAGTATGTTATGTTTGAGACAGTAATTTTTTCAATACAATGTCTCAGTAATGATCCTATGATTAGCACTTCGATGCTTCATGATAGATCACCTCTATTCTATTGTGTACTTGATCCTTCTTGATTAGATGTCTCTTTGTTGTTCACTATTTGCTTCCACTATTCTCCTTTAACTGATTTTGTAATTCAATTTAGATCATAATTCCTTGGTCACCGTGAATGTCCTGGTTTGTTCATGTAAAACTCTCCTTGATCATTCATTCATTCCCTCTCTACTCATAAGAAGTTTAGGGTTTTTTCCTCCTTAAGAAGAATTAGGTGACTTAGGGTTAGGTATGAATCAATGGCTATGATTCATCCATATTGCCACTTAAACCTTCCCTTTACCTAATTGGATGCATGTAATACATAGGGATTCCCACTCAAGATTCATCCTTATCAAAAAAATATTGTAATTCAATCCTTAAGTTGGCCCAAAAATGATTTACAAAGTAGTTTGTGCCAATACAAATGACTGTGAAAAAACTGTGTTACTTGGCATCTGAAGTCCCTAGTCCTCGACACATATTGTGACTTCAATACTATCACTTGACATCTAAATGACTTGGCATGCACTACTTTCTCAGCTCCTAAGTCACTTGGCACATATTTTCTTCTCTACACTTGAGTGACTTGGCATATGAGTGACTTGGCACTCATTGCTTACTCAACATGCACTAACTTATATGTTGTACTCAACATATGTTGCTTGTTCGGCATGAAACAAGTAAATGACTTAAGTGTATGTACACTCACCTATCAAAACCAATATAAGATTAACAATCTCCCCCTTTGACATGAGTGTCAACAACACTTGGTCATACATTAATACTCTTATTCTTACATGCATAACATAAATGATTATCCGACTTCTATACAAAATTTCAAAATATAAAAAATTTTGCAACATGACTTATACCTTAAAACCTCATAACTCCCTCTAAGTTTTTTGATATGTTGTGTACTGTACTCTGTATCAAAATCTTTCTCTTTCTGAGTGGATTTGCATCGACTGATTCATTTTCTTTGCTTTCTTTCTCCCCCTTAACTCTTACTCTCCCTTTTTGACACTAACAATGTATTTGTCCAAAAAAGATTTATGGACCTCAAATATAATTTTAAGAGTTGCATCAAAATTATCACAAGCTACCTATAAAGACTTAATTTCGATGGCCAGATTGCCAACAAGGTGTACTAATCCATCTAATGTAGAACGATTGGGGCCTTTCTTCATAAGTATTTCTGCATAGCCTAGCTCCTTGTGTAAAATCTCCATGTGAGGATTCAATGTAGACTAGATGCTGATCAATTTAGCCCTTATATTGGCTTTATTTACTTGTAATGTTGCTAACTGTCTTTGGGATTGTAGAAGGGTCCTAAAGTGTTTCTCACTTTGAGCTGGAGAAATTGGAAATTTTGCTTCAGATGACTATATTTGACTCTCCAAACTCAAGATTTGATTCGTTATCTCCTATGTGAAGAGTGTGTGATTACACAATTTGGTGTATAGAGAGAAAATGTTCTCTAGTACCTTCTTCACACTATCTATCTTAGTTGCCAATTCAACCTATGTTAGTGCAATATCACTAGATATCTTTTCATTCACTTTATTTTGAAACTTCTTCTTAGACCATTCCAAAATTTTGAAATTAGTATCCAAGTCTATATCACTTACTCTTTCCATTGTATTGGTCAATTTTTCAATGATTGGCTTTGTTTAATTTAGAGTAGGCAAACTAAATGCATCTAAAAAAATGTTTTTGATCTTAAACAAATCTTGCTTCTACCTATGCTCCCTTCTAAGAAGTTCTTGATGTTTCTTCCTTGCTAGAGCCTCTTGTAGTATACCCATCTGCTCAATTGTTATTACTGCATAGTCAAACTTGGGCAATACAATTTCTTCATCTATGAGAATATCTCCATAAGTAATTAACTCTTCTATTTGAGATGAGCTAGGACTCAGCATTGAGAATTGCAAAGGTGTTGCATCTATGCTCGGCCTTTGAAAAGTTTGACTGGAAGGAGTTCTAGAGTCTAGTAATGTCACTATCGCTTGAATTGCTACTAGCTCCTTTGGCTTGGGTGTCAAACTTGTCTCTTTAGACTTGTCCTTTTTTTCCTCTTTGACTTTAGTTACACCTTGATCCTATGCTAGAGATGTGGGAGTATCTACTTAAGCTATTTGGCTATGTGTCCCATCATTGACTAGTGTGTCCACCTTGTCTTCTCCAACTATCTCAACCTTGTCTTTTTCAAGTTCTTGTGAATTCTTAGAGATTGGAGTGCCTTCCATGAGTGTACTAATAGTGAAACTTTCTATCTCCTTTGATATACAACTAAGGTTTGTGAAGGTTGTACACTTGTGACTTGAGGAGTGATTGTAGGTAGTTCTTGTATTTTTACTTCCTCCCCTGTAGTCATAGTCTCTGACTTCTGAATTTCATCTACACTTACCAATATAGGGTTGTCACATAATTTGGCCTATAATGTAGATTGAATAAGTATCCTTTTCAAATCTTCCTCTATTAGGGGATTGATATTCTGATCACTGAGATCAAAAACATCCTTTATTTTGATAGTTTCAATGTTTGTACTTATCACTATGGAGGGTTGGCACTCGACATTTGTGTATCTTGTATACTTTGTTCTAGTGGCTACTCTTCTTTAGTTGTTTCCTGATTATCAATATCCATATTAGTGCCTCCCTCAACTATGCCTTGATCTTTATCATCTTCTTCATCATTTCCTACCTCAATAGGTTCTTGGTTAGTATCTTTGACTCTGGCTAGTCCATATGTAATCTTCCACATTTATTTGGACTTATGGAAAACATCCTCTATGTTGTTCTATAATATGCTAAAAGCTCTATACTTAGGTACAAATCAAACATCATATTTCTTTATGGCTTTAGACATTTCAGCCTTACTAAGTTCTAGCGTGAATTTTTTAAGGGATATCTCCCTAATTTTTCATTCTATGTTCAAACAATAATGCCATTTTTTCTTAACTCTTTCATATAAACTCTTAGGTATGGAGTTTGCAATTTCTAGAGGGGCCTTCTTGAATGTAGTCATCATTCTATATATTTCCTCCTCTACATGATTCTTCTCAATCTTTCTAAGATTATCAAATTCAACATGAGAGAAACTTGACAAATCAAAATTATTTCTAATGTTCTCACATAAATTATCTAGGTCTGATGAGGGACCGTGACTCACCACTTGGAATTGGTTGTTGTCATTAGATTCAGTCTTCTCATCGAATTCAGGCTGAGAAACATACTTTCTTCTTGGTCTTTTATGTGCTCCAACTTCCTACTCTTTAGGCTTGGGTACCTCTTTAGCCTTCTATGTAGTGACTCATGTACTAGCCCTTGTGGTAGGTGATGTTGGTTTGGGCTGACTAGGTTTTGTGACCTTCTTTGTTTTTGTCACTACTCTTTTCTTTGCCTTTATTTTCTTCTTGTCAATAGGAGTAACTACTTCATCAGCTTCTTCTTCCTTGGCACCTTCTATAGTTTCTATTTGCTCCTCTTGTTGATCCTCTCCCTAACATTGTGTCAGTGCCAATGGTGCTTAAGCCTGTGTGTCTTCTTCTTCTTCCTCAACTCCTTCACCAAATTTTCCTTTTAGTTTCTTCATCAATTTTTTCTTCTTCTTGATCACAGAAGTAGTCTTCAACTCCATAGTTAGTTTTGATTTGGCCAATTCATAATTTCCAAATTCTTTGGCTTCTTTGTCCATTTCTTCTACATGTAATTTTGTGATTACTATAGAGGCCTCATCAACATTGATCTCATAACCTAATGGTCGTAGCCATCTCACTCTGGGAATTTTTTCTTGAACATGTGTGATCAATATCAACTATGAAGAAAACATCAACATAATGTTGTTGAATACAATTGATGAATTGTGTATTTTCTTTTATGTTACACAAAATGTCATATCATTACCAGTCAGTGTATCCAAAGCTCACTTGGGTATTGAAGATAGTTTTTTATGTCTACTGAGCATTCTAGATTTTTTCTAGTTTAGAAGACAATATCTACTGAGTTCACTTAGGTGCCAAAGGAAAGTTTGTGAAAAGTGAGTGTTAACCAAGATCACTCAGTTAATGAAAGAAATGGTGGATGGTGGAATTAGAGTTAAATGAGCTCACTTGGTTATCAAAGGGACTCTGCGTGTATGTAGTGTTGATCAAGTTCACTTGGTTAATACAAGAAAATCATTTCTGAGTTAGCATCTACCTAGCAAGGTCGACTAACAAAGGATTTTCTTATTTTGGTATATTGAGGTTAATTGATTTGTCTGTTGGTTCTAGTCGACTGAGGAGATGAATATTAATTATTCTAAGTTATATTCTAGCTGACTTGACAATATGAAAGATATAAATATATGGTCAAGTTGAGATTTAGAAAGTGTGAATGCATGGAGGATAATTGAAGATTTGATGATGCTAAGAGGAAGTGAATCAGAAAGATTTAAGAAGAATATCCTTGTAGAGCTAGAAAGATATATTTGATCAAGAAGGATCAAGTATACAAGCCAAAATTGAGATCTATAATCAACAATTTAGTTGCATCTAAAATCAAGTCATGTCATTGTTACTCTCTAACCATTGTAGCAGTGATCTAAATCTCTTAACAAAGTTGGCCTAACAACTATTTGTAAATCCTCTAACAAGGTGACATTTCTATTGAACTATCCAAAGACCTCTAACATGGCCACTCCTAATAGGGTGATTGAATCCTCTAATAGAATCACACCTAACATTGTGTTTTGTAACCTTTTCTCCTAATAGGGCTCACTTGAGAAGAGTATAAATCAGTAACTAGTTGCAATTGGCATTTTTTCTCAAATTAGGTTCCCACGTTAAATTTTGGTGTCAAATGTGTTCATGCTATTTCTCTTATGTGTTTGCAACTAAGTTAAAGTAATAGTAATCACAAATAATAGCTTAATATTTTCATGTTAAGTATTTGTCAAACATTTTTAGTGTTTACCAAGCTACAACATTTTTCTATGTGTTTTTTGAGCATTAGCATAGTTCAGTTTTCAGAGTTTATTTTGTATTGACATCTAAGGGATCAAGGATTTATTTTAGTGGTAATTGATTCACCGCTTTCATCTCAATTAGTCTTCTTGTATTTCTAATAATTGGTATCAGATCTTTCAGTGCTTGTAGAGAAGGTTTCAAGGACCTAAGTTAAAGATCATGATATCATATAGAAGAGAGATTCCCAAGTTGAAATGAGACAACTTTGTAGCATGGAAAGGACTTATGAGGTTACATCTGGTAACTATCAGTGATTCAAGTTGTATCTTGATATTGAATAAAAAATTCCCACAAGAACATTACTAGTTGAAGATATTTCTAAAAGTTAATTCATAACATCATGATGATTGACATTACATCTGCTCTTAATTATGTTGAATTTGATGAAGTCAAAAGTTGTACTATAGCTCATAAAATGTGGACCAAACTGAAAGACATATATGGAGGAGATGACAATGTAAGAAGAGCTAAAGAAGAAAGTCTTATAGGACAATTTTATTAGATGAAGATGAGGGATGAAAATATTGCAAAATATGTGGAAAGAATCAAAGCAAGTGTGAGTGCAATCAAAGCATCTGGAGGAGACATTGATAAAAAAAAATAGTTGTAAGAAAGGTACTCAAAACCCTTCTTCCTATCTATGCAATTAGAATATCTACTATTCAAGAAATGAGATGTTATTAAAATAGTAATATATAACTTTGGATGCTCTAGTTGGAAGATTGATAGCTTTTGAGTTGGATAATTATGATAACTATGTTCCTAGTTCCAAAGGTATTGAGTTTGCATTTGAAGCCAAACTCTCACTCAAAAAAAAGAGTAAGAAATCAAAGGCCAATTAATCAAGAAGTGAAGAAGAAGAAGAAAGTTATGAAAATTATTTTGAAGTTGTTGAAGCCCTACTTGTAAGGAAATATTCCAAAGGCAGAGGAAAGTACAAAGGTAAGATTTGTCTAATCTAATTTTCTTGTGAAGAACTTGTTCACATTATTGCAAGGTGCTCCAATAGAGAAAACAAGGATGAAAAGAAAAGTAATAAGTACAAAGGAAAGAAGGAATTAAAAAACTACAAGGACTACACGGACAAAGGTAAGAAATCTTATTTTATGGCTAAAGATTCTGATGATAGTGTTGATGAGATGGTATAGATTGCTATAAAAGATGAATTTAATGATGAAGGAGATAAAATGACACTTAATCTCATGTTAGCAAAAATGATACATGGATTATTGATAGTGGCTTCTCACATCATATGACTAGAGACAAACCAAAGTTTGAGAACATGGAATATTATGATGGTGGTAGTGTGAGATTTGGAAACAATGAACCTTGTTGCATAAAAGGAAAAGGATGTATCTCTTTGACCAATGAACTTAGATGTGACAATGCTTATTAGGTTGAAGGAATAAAGCACAACCTACTAAATGTGGCACAGTTGAATAACATTGGATTCAAGGTAGAATTTATGAATGGGAAGGCCAAACTGCTCGATGGAAAAAGAAATCTTCTTAGATCTGGCAAACAAATAAAAGGTAACCTATTCTATCTTGATCTCACTGAAAGTTCATGTTATTGCTCAAGTATTAGAATGTTGGTTATGGCACAAAATATTATGTCATGTGAACTTTGATAATCTAGTTAAAATAAGCAAAAAAAAAAAGAGTAAGAGGTATTCCTAGCTTGAGGAAACATGATATGGGTCTATGCAAAAATTGTCAAATTGATAAAATGGGAATGACTAGTTTCAAAAGCAAGAACTATCATTCTAAAGAAGTCTTAGAGCTTGTGCATATTGACTTATGTGAACCTATTGGATTAGAGAGTTACAATGGAGATAAATTTTTCATTATTTTTGTTGATGACTATTCTAGAATAATGATTGTAATGTATCTAAACGAAAAATATGAAGCTTTTCAAAAATTCAAGTGGTATCTGACAAGAGTAGAAAAAGAAACTAGAAAGAAGTTTTAATGTTTAAGATCAAACAAAGGTGGTGAATCCATCTCCAATGAATTCAATGAATTCTTCATTCAAAAAGAAATTAAAAGACAAGTATCAGCCCCTGGTACACCTCAGGAGAATGGCATAGATGAAAAAAGGAATCGATCCATCATGTATTGTGCAAGAACACTTATGCTAGAAAAGAATGTTGCAATCAAATACTAGAAGGAAGCAATCAACACTACAATACATACCTTGAAAAAAGTACAGTTGAAGAAAGACTCAAATCAAACTCCTTATGAATTATGGTATGTCTACAAACCTATTGTAAGTTACTTGAAAGTATTTGGTAGTAAATGTTATATATTGAAAGAATCTAGGAAAGGTAAATTTGATGTCAAAGGTGATGAAGGCATATTGCTAGGATACACCTATAGAAGTAAAGCATATAAGCATTTGAATTTGTCTACTCATAAAATCATAGAAAGTGCACATGTGAGAATTGATGAGTTTGTAGAAAAGATTGAAGAAGAAAGCAACAAAGAGGTTGATGTTTATAGAATATTTGTTTGTTGGAATTCACAAGTGGGAAGAATACTTCTAAGGCCCGAGAGGGGGGGTGGGGGCAGTGAATAAAAATTACCAAACTTTAACCTCTAAAATTGTTTAATTGAAATCAATCACATGCATCTAACACTTCTAATTAACATGAAAATAAAGGCATGAATAAAAAATAGACAACACAAGATTTGATCACCCAAAAACCCTCCAAAATGAGAAGGTAAAATTGGGGTGGGGATATAACTCTATTCGAAGTGTTGATACTCTATTCTAATCAACTGATTCTACAATGCTATCCTTCTTCTAGGTTTTTACACCTATTTAAACTTCATTAGCATTCTCTCCTTGCATTTCTATACCATCCATTCATCACTAAATTTTGGATTTTTGACCTCTTTAAAAAGTTTTTAACACTTAGGGTTAGGTATGAATCTAAGATTGAGATTCATCCATCTTTCTAGCTCAATTCTTTCCATTTTTCTGATTGGTTGCATGCTGATTACATAGGGAATGTAATAGATTTAATTCTATCTTTTAGATCCTTTGAGATTTATCTTGAGTTAGCTCCAAAATAGTTTACATCTTAGTTTGTGAGGGTACAAACTATTATGTTGATTTTGTGTTACTCAACACTTATGTTAGAAATGCTTTAGAATAACTAAGAGGGGAGGTGAATCAGTTATTCAAGGTCCAAATGTCCAATTCAAACTTTTTCACTAAGTAAAGTGTGCCCATCAAATTTTTCAATCATTCAAGCTTAAACATTCCTATTCAGCAGGTTACTAAAAATCAACGTGCAAGCATAACACATGAAAAATAAACACATGACATAGTGATTTATGTGGAAACCCAATTTGGGAAAAACCACCAATAACATGCTACTTAATTCTTACTCTTCTAAAGTGATGCCTTTTGAAAGGCCTACCATGTTAAAGGCTACAACACATTGTTAAATGTGACTTGGTTAAAGCATTTAACCACCCTAATAAAAGTGGGTTTGGTTAGAGGACTTTAGAACATTCACTTGAAATGTCACCCTATTAAAGGATTTACAAATGGCTATTAAACCAACCTAAGTCCATAGGATTTCCATTTACCCTAACTGATACAATTGCTAGAGAGTAACAATAAGGGGTTTTGACCTAATTATAATATAAAACTTATCTTGCAGATCTCAGATCACTTCTCAGCTCATAACTCTTTATCTGGCTTTCAATATTTACAACTTTGACAGCTTGTCGACCCTTCAAGGTTTATCTCCTTGAGTCTCCTGCTCAATGTACCAGTGCAATCATCTCTTCTTGACCACTTATCGAAGCAAAGTCTCTGTACTCTGTTCTTCCTTCTCCTTGAAACCCGTCAACCACTTCACTATTTGGCACTCTAGCAACTCTTGCTTCATGGTTTGTGATTCCTTAAATAGAAGTTTGGAATCCTCTTTCTTGCTCAACTTTTTCCTCCTTTAATTTCAGTTCAGATGGATTAGGTAGGATTCATTAAATCTAATCCACATTTTGTTTCATTTGGAAACATCTTGAAGAATCCTCTTGAATTCGCCCAAAAATAGTTTACATAGAATTTTGTGCCACTAGCTCATCATCCTTATCCTCCATCAATTTCACAAAATTTTAGGTAATAACTATGTCGACTCAAATCTGGTGAATCTATGACTTTTCACATAATGTAGCCACTCAACACTATTGAAATCCTGGCACTCGGCACACACTGTATTACTTAGCACCCACTATGAATTCACTCGGTATTCACACTTTACTTGACACTCACTAGGATTTTCTGATGGTTAGCTCCAACTAAAAATTTTCTTAGCTTGAACTAGCTTTCAAGACACCCACTATGAACTTAGTTCAAGCTTTGCAGTTAACCTTATTATAACTTATACTTCTAGTGTTTCTAGGTGTGACCAACCTTTGTATCTTGGAGTATGTTAACAATATATCATTTAACCATTGTCTTAGCTGATCCTTGCACTTCATTATAAAACCATAATTCAACCTTTTCCTTAGGTACTTTTGTTACATCTAGTTGATCAAATCCTCTTCATCAATCAACTAAGTGATAGTACTTGGATCTTATAAGCAATTGTCATTCCTACAATTAGTAAGTTTGACATCAAGGACAAAACAATGATTGAAAACATTCTTTATCAACTAACTTCCTTCCTTGCATCAATCTCCCTCTTTGATCTTCAACAATGATCTTTTCAATCAGATTTCCAACAACTTACTGATTTCTGATGCTCTGCACATATAGAAATTTAGTCTTGCTTGGCTCCTATATTAATTCAGTCTTTCTTGGTACCTATACTTTACTTAGCACATATACTAGCTCTACATCAATTGTGACTTGTTACGTGAAAATTGTTCAACACTGTCTATCTATTCAGCATCTATTGTAACTCGGCACCTATTGAATTTTTGGCTCGGCACATATTGTAGCTTGGCATCTATATTATACTTAGCATCAACTTAGAAATTTCTTAAGTGTGCTGACAGTCAATTATCAAAACCAATCTGAGACCAACAATCTCCCCTATTGACATGAGTGTCAAAAACACTTAACTAAAAATTATGAATCTAATCTCTATGAGTATAATATACCTCTTGTTTTTTATATGTACAAAACTTCAAAACTATTAAAAATTTGTTGTGCAAATACCTCAAAATTTGTATCTCCCACTGAGTCGATGTGCCAATGCTGTATCAAAAACTTCTCATGCTGGATTTCTCTCATGTTGATTATGCTTTGCCTTTTTTGTCCTGTTCTATCTACCTTGTTTTTATTCCCCATTTCACACATCTTTCCTTGCATTTATTGTATCATTTTGGCTTTATCTCCTTATATAGTTTTATCTTCTCCTCGAAACTCAAAATTTTATTATCTCCCCCAATTTATTGTATCTATATGCACCCTAAAATGGTCACCTAGACTATGGGCACCCATTATTCAATTTATCAAATTTCTTGAATCAATGGTTTGTAATATTTTATTAAATCAATTTAAATCCATTTCCTTGATCAAATTAAATTCTTTTTATTTTTAAGGTCAATCATTTTATCCTAAGTCTTATTTAATTAAGAGAAAAACTCCCTTTTAATTAAATCAAATAAGTCCTCATTTAATTTAAAGAAAACCTCTCTTTTAATTGAATAATTCATCTACATTTAATTAATTAAGATAAAACCACTCTTTTAATTTAATTAAATATTTTCTATTTAATTAAAAGAACTTGCTCCCTTTTAATTAAATAAAAATACCACATAAATATCTTTTTTTGATGAAAAAGGAAATCTTCACAAGTGTAGTCTTTATTTATGCTATTAGATCTCCTTACTATTTCTAATTGATTAAATTATCTAAATATGTCAAAACCCTGGTGCATCAGAATTGGATTTCGCCCACTCTAGATTGCAAAAGTTACAAAGTTGAACATTACTAACAACCATAGTGCTGCCAAATTTTCTTTTCTAGGACTATGTGTGTGATTGGAAAATATTTTGAGAACATACACAATAGTGGTTCTAGGGATTAGATTGATACTATGACACTATTCTTGCTCATGTGCAAGGTTGCTTTGTCCCTTGCTCATTATTTGAAGACATTTTTTTGAAATCCCTGATTGCTATCTTATGTGCTTGGGTCATGATTAATAATCTATTGATACACCTTTTTGGACATTTAAAATGAACAAAATTTGAGTTCCTAAGTTGAGACTTTATAATCAAATTACTTTTTTGTCCTATTATTTTCAATCTGCCTAGGTTGATCTAGCTTAGATGAGGCTACTTAGCCCATTGTTAGAAGCCTGTTTGCACCTTGGGTTATTATGCTTTGACCTCTTGAATTAGTAATCATTGATTTTACAAGAGACTATGTACATACATATGTTTATTCAATTCTCTTTTCTAAAAAGCCATAACTCATCATAGTACTCACCTTCACTTGAAAATTGATCTCTCACATTAGCAGAATTTGATTCCAAGTCAAGCTGAAAAACATGAAATAAAAAAGCCTCACCAAAAGATGATGCATAATGCCCCAAAAAGCTTTCATGAAGATTCTATTGTTGCACATGATCATGGTCAACTTGTAGCCACAGAGATGCATCATTCATCATGGGGTCAACGCTTGAATATATATTTTCTCCATTTCTTTTAAGAAACCAACTATCATCAAACATGCCACAAATTATATTCTTTCCTCTTTCCAAAGGGCCGTCATATGTTTCAAAATTTCTCCCACAATCCAAATCAGCAACACTATGTATAGATAGATGAAAAGGAAAATTGTCAATAAATACTTAATTCTGCATCTGATTTGAACAAATACTTGAGACATCATTGAAGAAATAACCTAGCTTGAGTAATGACAAGAATGTGTCTATGATTTCTTCCTCTTCATTAAGAATTGCATTCTCCAACACATCATCTAAGTCATTGTTAGATTGAAAGTGAGCTTCATATTTATTTGTCCCAACAAGAAATTTAGAAAAAGTGTATTTATCCAGAGGTAACTTTGTCTCATCTCCATGAAGAATTGAATCACCAATCAAAGGGTTGGCTTGAGAGAGATCTTTTGGCTTAAGATAGAACAAAATATTTCCAATGATTTCTTCTTGTTGATCAAGTGATGTCCCTCTCCATGCTTCATCTAGACAATTTACAATCTAAGTACTAATTTTAGCATCTTCATAATGAGAAAGAAGCTTTTCTTCATGCACTTTCACCTTGTCATAGTTACATATTTCATCATCAAATGGAACAAGTCTTTGCATGAGCTGATTATCAGTTTCTAAGCACAAGGAATCATCTTCATTCTTCATAAAAATAGGAGGTTCATTTTTAGACCGCATGTCATTCTGAATCTTTTCATCAAGAAGATTTTTAAAAGAAAGATTATCAATCTAAAATGTGAAAGATTGAAATTCTAGAAGTAAGTTGTCTACTTCTTCACCAATAGGAACTTCTAAAACAAGAAGACTATCAATATCCTTGAAACTAAAACTTCCAAGAAGTGGGAAAAAATATTTGAATACACCTCCATTAAAATCAGCATTATCTACTGCTGCAATATCCTCAAAATGGAAAGATTCAAGAATAGGATCCTTTTTAGCATTTACATTCAAAGAGTCAATACCTCACAATCTTTTGTGACATTTAGAGATTCATTTTTATACAAAGAACCTCATGAAAGCATTTCAATAGAATCTTTAGGCAAGGAACAATCACCATGATCTTCTACTATAAAACTTTCTACATGAGATGAAGAAAGACCTTGAGATGAAATTTGACCATTATTGCTTACCCTTTCTCCATTGTTGGCACATATATTCTCATCCATTGAAGTTGGATCAATAGGAGGTTGGAGTAACTCTGGCTATACGTCTTGGTCACTCATGACAAGGAGATTGAGATACATAGGTGAAACTAAAATAATAGGAGGTTCATCATCATCTTCCTTCAAATGCTCCTTCAATCGAGCCACTTCCTCTTCAATATTTTGCAAGTGTTTTAGCTTATGAAATCTTTCATAGAGGCCCTTCCATAGTAGCCAAGATCTTGCATCATCTTCAAACCTTATTTTTTCTTGGATACCTTTTGAAATACTTCCTCTAAATCTATTCACAAAATCACATAACACTTTACCTTCAATTTGACAAAGCTCTAGGAAAGAAGGCTCTGGCCTTTGTTTTCTCATGACTTCCATATTCGGCATTGTCTTTGTATAGAGTCACCAATCTCTTACACACAAAGATAATTATAAAATTGAGGAAGCAAATGTTAGGCACTTAAATCTTCACTTTGATTCCCCAGTAGAGTCACCAAAAATCTATTAGTGAACAGATTGTCCTTCGAGAAAATGCATGCAAATCTAATCCTGAGTACCCAAGTGAAAGGACAAATCAACACCAATAGTTTGATAGGTTATCATGAGATTAATAACCTTCCTCTAAATTTTATGAGGTACAACTCCCCACGTGAGATGTTCAATGAATTGAATGTGAATGCTTTTAACTAGAAAGCACAAAAGGATATCAAGAATCTATCTATAAATGCAACATAGATGCTGAAACCTAATAACTAAAAAGAAAGGAAAACAAAGACTAGCAAATGACACAAGGTTTATTTGTTGAATGTTGCATTACATAATGAAAATGAAAACATGTTTTCTATCCTCTTGAGAGAATTAAAATCAGAGCTTTAAAATCAGCATAACAAGGAAACAATGATATCAAAATGTAATTTCAGAGAAAACTGACAATGACATAAAGATCATGACTAGTGGAAGGAAAAATACACTATAATCAAAGTTTTAATGTGCTTAACCTCCAGCCTCCCTTCCTTGACTGTAAAAGACCATAAAGACTAATTTACACATTACAACCAAACCATTATTTAAAGAAAAACAAAAACTCCTTTCACAATATTACATCAATCATCAAAATATTTTCTCTATCTCAGACACATAGTTCAGAAATAGAAAAATTTTCCCATACTCTGCCTCTCCCCATCTCTCAAGAAAATAGAATGATCTTAGAAAATATCCTTCCTTCCTAGAGCATCCAGTCTACAGTCTAAAAGTAGAAAAAGAATTGGCACCCCCCTCTTTATTACTGTTGGCTTATTTATCCTTTCACTTCCCGTGGCTTTTCAATTTCATAACTGATTCTTGAAAGATTTTATGACTCACCTTTCTTTTAAATTTTTTTATTCTCCTATGTTTATAACTTTTTCCTCTTCTTGATTAACTTTCTTTATCATCATTAATATTTATAATGTTTCTCAAAATTTTAAATACAACTTTATAATAGGAAGATGTATCGTTAAAATTTAATAGTGAGCCATGGTGCTAAAATTAATACTTTCTGGATAAATCTAAAACCTGTCTAAACACCATATAAATCATAATATGTGTTTATTTAGAAAACTGGCATATAATTTAACTTTTTAAACTTTGTCTAATTGCTATGGCATGAAATCATCAAACTGTCCATATTTCTATTTTGGTTGTTTGTTTATAATTGTGATCTCCTTCATGCTCTGCCACATCTTTGCATGGCAATGAGATATCTCCCTCTGGAGCACAATAGCTGCAATTTTATGTGCACTTATGTTTTCCCCTTTTCCACTTGTTTATATCATGATAAACATTGTCTTTCACCTTTACTAATAGGAAGCCCCTATCACATATGCATGCTGACAGATGGCATATAATTTGAAAATGATGACTTGATATCATGATGATTGTACTTTTAAATGTGGTGTTCTTCCTTCCACCCAAGAAAACCCTCTCTTTTATTATATAGCATATGTTGAATGCCTAAATGCTAAGAATAGGAAAAAAGTTGATATCTAAAATTTCTTCATATATGATCTTCTATAGATACTAATACTTTGACTAGGTGGTTAAATAATATCAACTCCAAATGAGAAATGTTCATAGTTTTATTGTTTCTCAAAATATAACATAGGATATCTAAAAATAAAGATGCGACTTCAATGTCATTTATCCATTCTACAGGGCCACTCCCAATGGCATCACATGCTGCATTTCCACTGATGCTTGAAGTGAACTATTAATAGGAAACAACTCACACTGCACATACTACTACATCAACTGATTAGCCAAAACTAAAGCCATCATAGTCTCCACCATCGGCATAGCTATAGGTACTACACATGGATTGAGATGACCACATGCCTAAAGCTTAATCACCTCCCTATCTCTGGTGACAATCATTTGTTTCTTCTGCTGAGAGTGAATTTGATGGTGGCATAGATCATGAGTTTTTTGTCAATGAGAATTGAGTTTAGAAATTTTCCATTGGTGTCAATTTTGATAGAGCCTGTGATCTACCGTCTTCATGTTGCAAAGGTTGTGTTATAAAAATGAAACTTTCTTGAGGAATTGTGAAATCTTCATTGGTACAGATATAGTAAAGATTTCTTCTATTGAAAATTTCTAGACAAGCATTCCCAAAGTCTTCCATGTAGCAATGTCATGCTACGAAGACTGGTCAGGATTTGATGCACTCACAGAATCACCATCCTCTCCAAATGACTGTTTGCACCTCATTCATTTCTAGTATACACCAGAATGGCTTACTTATCACCTTCTTTCTAACATCATGCAAATTTATAGCCATATTCAGAACCTCCAAAAACATGGCACAAATAGCTTCAAGTAATTCAAGATTAATACACAGGAGGTAAGGCATTTGCCTTCGCTACTCAAGTTTTTCCTACTCTAGAGTCTTTTCATGGTATCAATTTTTTGAAACTCCTTGGGCCAGTAGTTCTTTCACCTTGCAATCTGCATAGAGTTCAAACAGACATCCATGGGCTTCTAAGATCAAAGATGATCAAGAGCACTAAGACCAAGCTGTACCATAACTCAATTAAAAGTATCTATGTAGAAATATCTATGTGTTGCACACCATCCTACAAGTGACTCATAAGAAAAAAATCTTGAGCATGTGAAAAATCATCTAATATAGCAAGGTGATAGATATCACAGGGCACGGATTGATTTACACCACACTTGACAGCTTGGCAAGACTCAACATACATGATGAATTTCTACTACAAAAATGCTAAGTATTCATGGTATTCACTGGACATTTATTTGTAGAACTCACTCATTCCCAAGTAAGAATACAATGTTTTTCCTAATGAAAAAGAATAAAATCATCATGTGTGACTATCTTCTAGTTGACACCATGGGACATCCATTGAATATTTGATGCTGCCAATCAATTCAAAATGAAGTTCAGTCTCTATGTCTATGCATGAGTCTTGCCATTTCTTTGTAGTCACTTCTGAAACCCTTTACTTCTTCCCTACAACAAAATTTTCATTCCCATTTTGATGAACTTAGAACAGACCATGACTAACTCATCTCTTCATTCATGCATCCTCGATGCGACAGTGGCTCGATTATTATTGACCACCAAGTAAAAACTCAAGGTTTCTTGATTGTTTCACTTCAAAGAAGATATTTATTCATCTTACCTTGGGTTCAATCTACATTGATCACTACATTCAAAATACCATCTCATTTTTCCATGGGTGCCACCAAACACTAACATTCTGATGAATATACTTTCATCATTCTTTGGTCTCCATTAGAGCATATTGCTCTTTACCATCAGTGCTTCAAAAACAAATTCCAATGCAAACTTACGTTATGTCTCATGAGATTGGTCAAGGGTTCCAATAATGGGGGTCGGGCTTCCTTGTTTAGGAGTTTATTTCTCCATTGTTTCTTATATATAGCCAACATCCAATCGTGGCATCTTCATTGTATAAATGTGATGTTTTTACTCTATGTTGGTCTATAGCCAAAGAACAATAGCTTTAGCTTCCTCAATGATTTCACATGTCATTATTAAACTTGCTCGAACCTTTGGGTTGAGTTGGACCTTTGAGTTTGAATGTTGAACTTCTAAATTAAGGAACTTTGAAGATTCACCATGATGGTATTTTTTTCTTTGACTAAGGTGAATCCTCAAATTATGACCTCTAAACTTCTATATTGACCCTAAATCATGAATTGAGGCTGGGCTTTGTACTTTTTTTGAAACTTATAATTCCACAATCTTTTTTACCCTTATCACAACTATGAGCTTTGAATTTGGACCATGAGGTAGGGCCAGCATAGTATCTTTAATGTTGAAACTATTGAATCTAAGACAAATTTGAATCTTGAACCATGAGTTTGGACTCTGTTTGTGTTGAACCTACAAGATGACTCATTTGAACTGCTTTGAGGTACTTTGAACTTCAGTTCAAAGTGGTTCAGAAAGTCTACACTTAAAGCATTGAATTCTAGGTTTGTATGTGTACCAACATAGTGATAGACTTAAAACACTTGAGCATGAGAAGAAAGCCCTTCTAGAGAAACAAGGTAAGAAGTAAGAACAATTTAGACACCTAGAGGAAGAAAGGAAAGCATTGATTGAGATTAAAAGAAAAGCTCGCTAGGAAGAACAAGATCTCATGGCTCAACAACTTGACAATGTACACATTGGTGGTGGAAAAAACTCTCCTTCACTCACTCCTCTCGAGAGTCCATGAAATGGAAACTATTGGAGAACATCTTGACCATCCCCTAGTCCTAGAGTAAGGAGAACTTCAAGGCATGATCATTATAGGAGACCAACACCTCCTAGAGTTTCAAGATAACCTTCACAACAAGCTCATCATGGTTCATGGTATGGAGGCGGTAGCTCAAATGTTGATCACCATTCTTATGATTTCATGGTTATGCAACAAAATCAAAAATTTCAAAAATATATAGAATCATATATGGAACAAAACAAAGATGTGTTCTTTCAACATTTAGCCAACAAAGGTGCTAAGGTCCCTTACAACTTTGATGTAGACAAAAAGATTCAAAAGCGAGCTCCTTCTATGGAAGAAGAATTTGAGCAAATGGAAAAGAAAATGGCACAAATAGAAGCACCCAAGAGTTCATTTTCACTTGATTCTATATGTCCTAATCCTTTTGATAAGAGTGTTGACATGAAGGATTTTCCTAGGAAAATTGAGATTCCCCAATATGACAAGTATAATGGAAATGGGGATCTAAATGATCATGTGCATCAATTTTACACCATGAGTTTTGAATTTCATCATGAAGACTCATACCTTATGAGATTGTTTCCAATGAGTCTTAGAGGTTAGGCAATGGAATGGTTCACCAATATCACTCCCCTTGCTAAGACGTTCCTTGAGTTAATTCAGAGATTTTTTCAACACTTTGCATACAATCTTTCACAATCCATCTTATTGTTGGATTAATGTCACACAAAGAAAAATCGAGTAGAATCCTTTGCCACTTTCTTAAAGAGATGAAGATGACAATGCTCTCATTATTCTAGGACTATCCCTGACAAAGAAAAGATTGAAATCCTCATTAGTAACATGGTTCTTGAGATGAAGTATGAAGTTAAGGAGATGGTCTTTGAATCTTTTTATGCTATGATTCAAACTACATTTAGAATTGAGGGTGTTTTGAGAGAGCAAGGTATTTTGACAAAAAATGGAAACAACAACAACAATGGTCAGAATAACAATAGTAACAAGGATAAAAGGAAAGAATAGATATTGGAATAAGAAAAAACAAGTGATTAATGATGGATTTGTGGATTCCTCAAAGCCTAAAGACCAATTTGTTCTCCATTTGGATAGTGCTAATCAACAAAGTAACAAGCCAAGATATCAAGAAAGGCCTGAAGGAGAGAAACATAGCTTTACACAATTGGGGGAGTCATGTGAAGATATATTCATGAAGCTCCTTGCATGTAATCTTGTGTGCCCTTATGATTATACAAAGATATACATACCTAAAGTTAAGCCATGGTGGTGGGATGAGAAGGCCTATTGCAAGCTTCACAATGGCACTGGACACAATATTGAATTCTGTGGGAGATTTAAGCATATCGTTCAAGATCTTTTTGAGAATGGAAAACCTGAAATAGATAGATTAAATACCAATGCTGATCACACAACATTCAAAGAGCCTTTACCCAAGTATGAGAAAGGGAAAGCTTCCTGGCCTAAGAATGGAAAGGCTGCAATCAATTACACTTATGCAAATGTAGAAAATGTTGTCAATATGCTTGAGGTTGTAGAAGAGAGTGTGAACATGATGAAAGATGAAAATCCCAATGGTTGTGATTTAAATTTGAGCTCTCCTATCCTTGGTGAGAAACCTATATTGGTGCTAAGGGGTGCTCACTCTAAAGAGTCATCTCAAGGTCCCCTTGTCATTGGAGGACCCAATTCAAATTAGTCAAGTAAACCTAAGCAAGTGTCTTCCCAAAGTCTCAATGTTGTTACATGAAGTCAAGGTCCCCTTGTTATCAAATGAAATAGTTCAAACCAACCAAGTAAGCCAAAACAAATGCAATCCAAGATTGTTCCTTCAAAACCAATGGTTAATCCTAAGTCAAATTATAATCTTGCTGATCAATTGCAAAGAACCCCCGCTCAAATTTCAATATTTGAGCTTTTATAGTTGTCTCTAAGACACAAGAAGGTCCTTGAGGATGCCTTGCACATGGTGAACATCCCCAATAATTTAGATGTCAATCAATTCCAGAACATGGTTAATCATATTGCAAGTCCTCATTATTTTTCCTTTTTAGAGGAAGATGATAAATCTTTGAGCCATGCACACAATCTTGCCCTTCATATTGAGGTCATGATACATAGGACCCGTGTTAGGCATGTGGTAATAGATGGGGGTGTTGGGCTTAATATTTTTTCTTTGAACCTTTTAAAGACATTGGGTTATTTTGAACATGTTATTGATGCCAGAAGAAAGATTACTATCAAAGCTTATGATGAGGTAGAGAGAAGTTCAAAGGGGTCAGTTGTCCTTCCTACTAGGATTGGCCCTATGGAAAAATATGTTTTATTCCAAATATGGATATGCCACCTCCTAAAAACATTAGTCAAATGAGGAGTCTTCAAGGATTTCTTCAATCTATAAGAAGGTTTATTGCACAGTTAGCAAATAGAGCTCAACCTTTCAACAGGAACTTACATAAAGGAGTCAAATGTATATAGAATTGTGAATGTCGAAAGAGCATGGATTAGATCAATAAATACTTGGAAAATCCTCCTATTTTAATGCCTCATATCCCAAGGAAACCACTTATCCTATACATTTCAGCAATAGAATCTACCTTGGGGGCATTATTAGCTCAACTTGGTAAACATGGGAAAGAAAGAGCAATATATTACATTAGTTGTACTCTTGTTTCATATGAGGTTAATTACACCAGTATTGAGAAAGCTTGCCTCATAGTTGTGTTTTCTTCCCAAAATTTGTGACATTATATGTTTTCTCACACTATACACCTCATAGAAAAAATAGATCCACTCAAGTACTTACTATGTAAGGTTGCCGTCACAAGTAGACTTGCTAAATGGATGATGATCCTTTTAGAGTTTGGCATAGAGTACATTGAGTGTAAAGCTATTAAAGGACAAGCCATATTAGATAAATTGGTTAATTTACCACTACAAGATGATGTACCTATTCAAGTTGATTTCATAGATGAGCACCTCATGTATATGACTGAAAGAATGTGGAAGATGTTCTTTGATGGGTCCTTTATGCAAAGTGGTTCATGAGCTAGTGTGTTCTTTGTTTCTCCTCATGGGTACATGATTTCTAAATCTTACAAGTTATTATTTCCATGTACAAAAAACATTATTGAATATGAAGCTTTAACAAATGGACTTAATATGGCAATAGAATGGAGAATTATGGAGTTACACATCTATGAAGATTCATAGCTGATAATCCACCAAGTCATTGATGATTATCTAACAAAAAATGAGAAATTGGTACCTTACAAGAAAATGGTTGATTCCTTGAGACTCTACTTTACATTTGTCTCATTTTAGAAAATCCCTCAACTAGAAAATAAGGTAGCAGATGCTATGGCTACACTTGCTTCACTTCTTCAATTAGAGCAACATGAATCAGGATTTGAATTCCTGGTGAAAGAGCTACATCACCCTATCTATGATTCCCAAGAAATTCATGTTATTTGTACCCTTGTTGGTCATGAGTCATCTCGTTATGGTGCCATTTAATCATACATTTGTGATGGAATTATACCTAAAATCTTTAATCAATTTGAATGTAGAAACCTTATTCAAAATGCCTCTCACCATTCCCTTATATCTGGTGATTTCTGTAGGAAGGGTCTAGATGGACTACTTCTTAAATGCTTAGAAAAGGAAGAATCTGATCAAGCATTAGCTGACATCCATGAGGGTATCTATGGGGGACATTCTAATGGTCTTTCCATGGCTCAAAGATTTCTTAGGGTGGGGTACTATTGGGCCACAATATAGACTAATGTAGTAGCTTTTGCAAAGTCATGTGAAAAGTGTCAAAAATATGGTAACTTGATACATGCTCTAGGTAGGGAGCTCATTCCTTCTATTTCTCATTGGCCATTTCAATGTTGGGCTATTGATCTTGTTTGGAAAATTCATCCCAACTCATTATGTGGACACAAGTTTATTATCACCGCCACTGATTATTTCACTAAATGGGTAGAAGCTGTCCCACTTTTTGTTGCCTTGGGTAAGACAATATCTCTATTTATTTTGAATCATATCATCTATAGATATGGAGTGCCTTTTCAAATTATCATTGAAAATGGAGGTTAGTTTAAAAATAAGGACCTAAAGCAACTCTGGAAGAAGTTCAAGATAAAACAACATTGGTCCTCTATTTATTTCCTGCAAGGAAATGGTCAAGTAGAAGCATCAAACAAAACCATTCTTAAAATCTTGCATAGAACAGTCCATAAGAATGGTAGATATTGGCACTTACAGATAAATCCAACTTTGTGGGCCTGTAGAATGAGTATTCACACTTCTACTAGGACTACTACTTTTGCCCTTACATATGGTGTTGAAGCAATGTTACCTTTAGAGGTTGAGATTTCTTCACTTAGAGTTTCTCTAAAAGGTGTTGTCACAGATGAAGATTATTGCACCATGAGACTTCAAGAATTAGAACTTCTAGATGAGAAGTGTCAAGCATCATTTGACCATATGAGAGTCTATCAAAAGTGCATGTCAAAAGCATTCAACAAAAAGGTTCACCCAAGAGAATTTCTAGTGAGAGATCTTGTCCTACATGTGAATCCTAAGAATCAATAGAATAGAGATCAAAAGGGTAAGTTTGAACCTAATTGGCTTGGACCTTACATTATTATAGTAGCTTTTGGCTCTGGTTCCTATTTACTATCTTCAGTAGAGTGAGAGCAACTCCCTGATCCTGTCAATGTCTTGCACCTAAAGAAGTTCTATCTATGATGCTCATTCTATTTGGGGGCATCATTGTACATATTTATTGATCCTGAAAAAATCTTTTAAAATGATATATTGTGAAAATTATAAAAATTGAAAAATGTCCTAAAAAAAATGATCATCTTAGTGACAACCTAGCAATAGGCATTTTGATGTATCTCCAAAAATACAAAAAAATTCAAAAAAAAAAAAAAGTGCCTTGGTAAAAACTTGGAAATAGGTGCCTTGGTAGCAAAAATGCAAAAAATTATAAAAAGTCCTGAAAGGAAATAAAATAAAAATAAAAAATCCAAGTGGTGAAAACCAGGAAATGGGCGCTACTTGAGACCTTTGCACCCCTATCTCTTAGCATGTGTCCTCAACACTTAGTCTTTTTCCATCAGGCCTTGTCCTTGTTGCCTTTGTTTGGAATTGGTCTTTGTCTAGGGGAAATAAATATGTTAGCTTTTGTCGCTTGGATGTGTTAGTCTTTAGGACACCTTGCCAATAGTGTTTTTGAACACCACCTCAACTATATTTTATTTAATACAACTATTGACATCGAGTGTTTTTCAACACTTATCAGTTTGGTCTTACCCAGTTTTGTCATGAGATCTTCCCTTCTTGCAAGAATTTGATCCTTATCCTAAGAACTCGGTATTAGTTAACACACTTAAATTTTAAATGCAACACTTAATGCTTGACTTATGTCATGATCTTTTCTTTATGTCTTGACTACTATTAATTTTTGTTAAGTGTCCTTGTCTGATAAGTCTCTCTATGATGCATAGCTAGAGGACTTGGGGCATGGGACATGTTTTTATTTATTTTCTACTTGTGGGTGTGATCTTGAACTCTAGAGTGTCTCTTATTGCCCCCCCTAAAACACTTAGGATATTTGAGGCATCATGCTTGATTGTTTTTGCACAACCATACTTCGATCATCTTGATATCTATGCCTTGATGTGAGCATGGTTTTGCTACATTAAATTGGGTAAGCTAACATCAAAGTCATCTTGACCTTTATGTCTTTGATGCTTATGTTAGAAAATTTTCACATTCCAATCTGATATAAATCACATTCATATCTTCATAGTTGCATTTGTGACTAGTGATGATTGTGTAATTTTTTGATGTTCATTAATAATGGCTTAATGATGAGAATAAGTTCTTTTACATTCTCTAATGAATGATGAACACAAAATCCTATGTTATAGTTGCTCTTTTGCGAGTACACCTTTACATTTTCATGTAATTTTCATTATTAGATTTCATGTTAGTTTTCATTTTTAGGCTACATTATGAGTTTAAGAGGGTTCTCCCTTCATCTTTATTGTGGACTTTTAATTAACTATGGTCGCATTTTGATCTTCATTTCCTTATTGTCTTTCGTGATCTCAAACAAAATTTTCTATCTTAAACAGTTGATTGATTTTGAGGCATTTTCTTTTCTTCTTTTTGTTTCTTTCCATATCTTCCAAACTTCTATCTTCCATTTTCTTTTTCCCTACATCTTTTCTTCTAGTTCACCTTTGGGGCATAATATTTCATGCTTGATGATCTATCTTGGTTCTGTGATTCTTAGATCTTTCATCATAAGGAACTTTATCTTTTGTTTCATTTGATCAAATTTATCAATTTGTTATTTCTTCTCTATCTCATTTCAATTTTGATCATGAGGAGGCAATGCTTATGAACTTCAATCCTTGATTCAATTTTATCCATAAATTTTTTAAGTCAAAATTTATTTGTATTCTTTGACCTGATGTGTTCCTGAATCGACCGCACATCTAGGTTGTTTTGTGATTCCAAATCAATCTCACACTTCAATTTCTTTCTTTGATTGCATGTGTTCCCACATCGATCACACATTAGTCAAAGAGGGGCAAATGTATGCACCCTAAAATGGTCACCAAGACTATTTGCCCCCATTATTAAATTTATCAAATTTTTTGAATCAATGGTTTGTAATATTTTATTAAACCAAATTTAAATCAATTTTCTTGATCAAATTCGATTCTTTTTATTTTTAAGGTTAATCATCATATCCTAAGTCTTATTTAATTAAAATAAAATCTCCCTTTTAATTAAATAAAATAAGTCCCCATTTAATTAAAAGAAAACCTCTCTTTTAATTGAGTAATTCATCCACATTTAATTAATTAATAGAGAAACCTCTCTTTTAATTTAATTAAATATTTCCTATTTAATTAAAAGAACTTGCTCCCTTTTAATTAAATAAAAATCCCACTTAAATATCTCTTTTTGATGAAAAAGGAAATAAAAAAAATAAAAAAATAAAATAAATCTTTTGTTTATTTTCTAAGTGGGATTCCATTTAATTTTCCTCCTCTTTTCTCCCACATGAAAAAGTAAATAAAACAAATAAAAAATTAAATAAATCTAGTTTTTGTTTTCTCTACACTTAATGTGGGAGTTATCCTTTTCCTCTTTCCACTTTCTTCTCCAACACTCCTCTTTTCTCATTGGTGGAATTTTGTCTCACATGAATCAAACTCTATTATCCCATATTAGTTGTGAGAAGCTTCTCACCTCCATATTTTCCTTTATAAGGGAGAGCCCTCTCCTAATTTTGGACATCCATTATTATGCTATTGTTATGCTGTAGGTTTGGAGAGTGATTTTTGAAGGAGTTTGAATAATAAAGATTTTTTGGAGAACTTTTATCTTCTTGTCTTCTTCTCTCATGCATCAATAGCTTCCATTATGAGTTTCCATCCTTGCATTTTCATATTAGCTTAGATCAATACTTGTTTTCATATGTTAGTATTGCATTGTTATTACATTTCCTTTCTTGCATTGTTTTGCATTGTTATCACATTTCCTTTCTTCCATTGTTATCATTTAGATTAGTTTTTATCTCCATTTGCATGCATATTGGATCCTTGAATCTCTTGTTTCATGGTGTACTTTCATGGACATAAACTAAGTCAAACTAAGGGCCTCCATTACAAACCCTTGCACTCTATGAATAGAGAGCTATGAGTCACCATTTGAGACCTCATTCTTGAGCAATGTTGTATATAATGACTCATAGAAGTGTGCCCACATTTTAGGCATATAGTATCTTCCCCTTTGGGTATCTCCCCTTTTTTGACACTTATGTCAAAGGGTTCTACACATTAACTAAATACTTAGCCAAAAAGGATTTATTTACCTCCATGACTATCCTAAGAGCATCATCCCAATTGTCAAGTGCAATTTCTAGTGATTTAACCTGGATGGCTATCTCTACTGTAAGCTGAACTAGGCCTTCCAACATAGAAAGATTAGGCTCTTTCTTTATAACATTTTCAGCATAGGCAAGTTCTTTCTGCAAAATTTTCATGTGTAGGGTGATGGCAGATTGAATCTATATTAAGTTGGCCTTGGCATTCACCTCATCTGCTATTAGTATAGCTAGTTCCTTTTGAGTGTGAAGCATAGTTTGAAAATGCTTCTCACTCTGAGCTGAGTCCTTGCATAGCTGCATGCTTGATATTTTCAAGTTCCTCTCTAAGCTCATTATCCTTTGGCTGGTCTCTTGTGTGAAAATTGATGGATCACATAGTTTGGAGTACAATGAGAATATATTCTCAAGTATTGCTTTTACCTTTTTAACCTTCTTTGCTAGCTGCACCTAAGTTAGTGCTATTTCACTTGATATTCTTTCATTCATCTTTGTTTGAAAACTCTTTTTAGACCATTCTAATAGTTTTGCATTTGCATCAAGGTCTTTAATATGTACCTAGTCTACTATACTAGATAGTTGCTCGATGATTGGCTTGGTTTCATTAGGTACCAGCAAGCTGAATGCATCTAAAAAGATGTCTTTGATCTCTATCAATGCTTACCTCTACTTGTACTCATTTTTGAGTATCTCTTGCTTCTTCTTCCTCTCAAGTGCCTCTAACACTTCATTTATTTGATCAATGTTCATATTTTCATATTTATACTTGGGAATGACTATGTCCTCATCTAATGTAGGGTCTCCATAGTGAAGTACCCTTGCAAATCTTGTAGAGTTCAAGCCTGGTGCAGATATTTGCAGTGGCATAGCAATAGTTCTTGGCTTCTAAGGCATTGTAGGAGTCCATGTTGTAGGCAAATTGACCAATGTTTGTATTGCCTTTTGTTCTTTCTCCTTAGGGGTCTCCTCCTCTTCTATTTTTCCTTGATCAATATTGTGATTTGAGGTGGTGCACCTTGTGCTTGTGCTGTAGGAACAGAGGTATCCTTTTATCCTGTTTTATCCTTTGCTTTCCCTTTGGCAGTTGTTGTGTCTGGTCCTATGGAATCAACCCTAGCTAGTGTGTCTTGTGCAACTTTTTCTTAGGGTTGTCCACTTGTAGTTGTTTGGATATGTGAAGGTGGTTCTTGTGGATTCACCTTATCCTTCATGATTTCAGCCACAACTTTTTGCAATTCTTCCACACTCACCAAGACTGGGTTAGTACATAACTATGATTGTAGATTTGTCTAGTGAAGGATCTTTTTAAGGTCCTCTGTAGTCAGTGGGTTTATATTCTGACCAGAAGGTGTTAGGAACATCTTGTATAGTTACCATATATACAATTGTGGGAGTTGCATGTGGAGGACTTTGTGGAGGCAATTGTGTGCCTTGCACACTTTTTTCTTGTTGTTGCTCCTCAGCAGTTGCCATATCAACCTTTTGTGTTTCCTTCTCCACTATAACATTTTCCTTTTCTTTTTCTTCTTCTTCTTCCTTATAATTTTTCTCTTCTTCTTCATCATTTTTTCTTCCCTCAAAGGGGTCTACTTCTCCTTCTTTCACAATTGTGAGGCCATAAATCAACTTCCACATTTGTGTGGACCGTTTCACAACTTCTTCAATTTTATTCTACAAAATACTAAAGGCTCTATACTTGGGTTCAAATTTTCTCCCATGCTTCTTTTTAGCCTTACTTATTTACCCTTTTTTAAGTTTAGGCACAACATGAGCCAATTTTGACTCTCTTATTTGTTTTTCCATATTGAGGCAATAATGTCATTTATTTTCTATAATTGAATATAACTCTTTAGGCATCGCATTGTAAAGTTCAAGTGGAGTATTCTTGAACTTGGCCATCATAATGTACATTGACTCTTCCACTATGTTCTTCTCTTCTCTACTTAGCTTATTGAAGTCAATGCCTTTTAAGACTAATAAATCTACATTATCCCTTATGTTATCACAAATGTTTTGCAAATCAAATTTAGTGGTGTGACTTACCACTCTAAATTGACCGATGTCATCAGATTTTGTTCTTTCTTCATCTAATTTAGGAGGTGCCACATATTTTCTTCTCTACTTCCTCTAGGCTAGACCTTCCTAGTCAGTGGCCCTCTTCTTTTCTTGCTCCTTGGCCATCTCTGATGTGGCTCTTGTATTGGACCTTGTGGTAGGTTTTGCTAGACTGGGCTTTGCAACTTTCTTGGTCTTGGCACCTAGTTTGGTGGTGGCTTTTCTTTTCTTTGCCTCAAGCTTGGTAGGTGCTTCATTGGTTTCCTCTTCCTCCTTAGCACCTTCTTGCTCTTCTGCATCTTCTCCCATGCCTTGGGTCAATGCAAGTTTTCCTTGATCCCGCTCTTCTTCATCATCATCTACCTCTTCATCATCATCCTCACCTTCTACTATGCCTTCACCAAATTTAGCCTTGAGCTTCTTCACTAGTTTATCTTTCTTTTTCAAAAGTAAAGCTATTTTTAGTTCCATGTGCACCTTTGATCTAACAACATCATAAGTGCCAAAGGGTTGAGCACTTTTACCAGTATCTTCTACTAGCAATGTTGTGATTTTTGTTGATGCTTCATCAATATTTATTTCACATCCAAGTGGCCTTAGCCATCTTATCCTTCATACTGCTGCTTGGATGTATGTGAAATCTATTTCTACTAAGAAACATATGTCATTGATATGTTGTTCAACAAGAGAGAGAGGTATCCTTAGTCTCTATTTCATTGAATTCTTAAAGTCTTTAAAGTAGCTGATCATTAAGGTTTCAAAACTTGCCCCCATTTGCTCTATGTATTCATTGATTTTTGCTACTATTGACCTGTCTGTTTTCCAGCTTACCTTTCCAAAAGAAGGGAATTCATTTTGTAAATAGAAGAAAAAACATATCAAAATTGCTCCAAATTAACATTGAGCTCCCTTAGACCTTCTTATGGCTCCCAAGTTCTCCATAATCTATTGTAATTACAATTTAGCTAGATCATAAGTATGATCCTTCTTAACAATTATGTATCCCACATCTACTGCAATACAAGGTACACTATTGAATCGAATTGACTAGTAAAATTTATGAAATATGACTTTGACAGAAAATTTCACAAGAGGATCCTCGATGGTTTCAATTGTCATCCCTCTCTTGTTCCATTTTTCCTCGGTGTTCTTCTCTATTGCTTCTTTAGAATAACTACTTAGGGTTTTTGGCGAATCTAGGGTTGGGTACCGAGTTACCCTATGTATAATTCTTTTTGACAATTTGACTAGTCCATTCTCCAATCATAGGCTTCCATCATGTATTGTACTTAGCACAATTCTTACCCATTCAATATTGAATACTATAGGGAGATCTAGGGCACGGGTTAAGCTCTTCCTCTCAATAATTTGAAATTCTTCTTTCAATACCCCATTTTCAGACAGTTTATTGTATGCTTCTCTAATATCCAAATCACCAATAGCTCCAATTTTGGAATTATAACATCTCCTAACATCTTGTACCATCACAACTTTGGGTGGAATAATGGACAAAGCTCCAATAGGGTTGTTCTTGTAAGTAACTTTAGGAATTGGTCTAAAATTGGGTTGTTTTACTTCATTACTAACCAAATGAACTTTAAATGATTTACTTTCCTGGCATTTCCTAGAGCTAGATTCCATTTATTAGAACTAGGGTTTCAAAATGTAAGAATGGCTTAGCCGTTAGCTCAAAACTAGTGTAAATACCTTGAATCGACGAAAAGATGTTGAATCTTGGCTTAAATATGCACAAAAGCTTCATTCTCTACTTGGAAACCATTTATGCACTCCTCTTGCTCTTTCTCTATGATTGTGATGATGAAAAATGATTGAAAACATGACCTTATACCTTTCATTTCATAGAATTTAATGCTTAGTGCAGATACAATGTCCACTTGACTTCCAGTGATTTTCCAATCACTTAGCTTCAATAGGAATTTCCTCTACATCCACTACTTAGCTTCAATAGGAATTTCCTCTACATCCACTACTAACTCATCTTCTATTGATTTTGGCAGACAACTTGGCATTTGAAGGCAACTTTCCTTGCTCAACAAAATGTGAATTTTTTTGAAGTTTTAACTTTGCATCTTTATTCATGCTGATCCATCCTTTTCAGTACTGATTTAATCGTGGAACTGATGTATGATAAAACATTTGAATATTAGTCCCACATACCTTATTTTTCTTGGTTGGATGAAGTGTGATCGCTTGACCTTTTTGGTGAAGTGATTTCCCCATTGGATGTGCTGCTTTCATCTTTCTTCTTCCATGTTTTATTCATTTCTCCTCTGATATGTTCAACATCAACTTTACCTTTTCCTTTGTTGAACTCTGAATTGGGTACCTTTGACCTTGTTGGAAAATTTTTACTGATGTATCCAATCTTTAGACAACTGAAGCAAGTGGTTTGGCTCAACCATTTGTTGTAGCTTCCAGTAAAATGTGTTCTCATAGAATTTTAAGGAATGTGTCCACACTCTTGATAGTAGTGATAGTTATGCCTAGTATTGTAGTCCTAATTGTAGTGATGTCCATGACTATTTGTTTTTTTTCTCATTGATTTGGGGTCCACATAGGCTTTGATTTGAATTAAAAGGATCTATTTCCATACTTCTTGCAATTGTAGTAGTGACCTTCAAATCTTGGTGTCATGATAGTTCTAGTTCCACACTCATGTGCTTGATGACCTTGTTTATTGCACTTGTGACAGTGACCCATGTTTTTAGGTTTGTCATGCTGATTTCCATTCTTGCTCCTACACACATTAGAGGCATGTCCCTTTTTACCACAAAAATTACAAATGGGTTTTATGTTCTTACCTTTTCTATTTATTTCTTCTACAGTCTTTGATGACTCTCCTTCTTTAGTGCCAGTGTACCTTAGTCCTAAAGTGTCATTGTTGGATCTTGGTGATTTTAGTAGTTGTTCAAAGTACATGATAGCTTCATTAGGTTTCTTGAAGCTCTCTACAATTTCCTTCTCTCTTCTCAAGTCATCTTGTAGTTGTTCATTTTGCATCTTTAATGTGGAGATCTCAATATCCTTGATATTCAGCTCATGATAGGCATTCATCATCTGGCTCAAAGTGTCTAGCTACATGTTGGAAGTTCTTGCAAGCTCAGTTGACTTTTCCTCTAGTTTATTGGCAAGGTTTCTCTTGTCATCTTCTATCATAGCTTTATCCTCAATAGCTCTGTTCTTCTATTCAGTCACTTCACAAAGCATCATGGCTTGTGATTCTTGTTCAATCTTGAGAGTTCTGATCTCTTCTACTTGAGATTTATTTTTCTCCATCAAGTTTGAAATTATTGCATCAAATTGCTTAGATTTTGCATTGGAAAATACTTTTGTGGTGTTAATCTCCTTGTACTGTGTATCATTTTTAGCTATAGCGATTTCTTTTCTTCTCTTTCGAGATTTCATCAATTCTTCCCTAGCTACTTCTAGAGAATGTAGAATGAGATAATCTCCTAATTCTGTATAATTTTCCTAAGCTTGTAGACCTTCATTGTTGGATCTTTTCATCAAGTTGTAAGGCTTCACCTTGTAAGAACTGGGCTCTGATACCAATTGTTGGAAGAATACTTCTCAGAGGGGACCCAAGGGGGGTGGGGCGGGGGGGGGGGGTGTGGTGGGGGTGAATCAAAAGTACCAAACTTTAACCTCTAAAATAGTTTAACTGAAATCAATCACATGCATCGAACACTGCTAATTAACATGAATGTAAAGGCATGCATGAAAATAGATAACAGAAGATTTGATCACCCAGAAACCCTCCAAAATGAGAAGGTAAAACTGTGGTGGGGATGACACCCACAATTTCTTTTCTTCTCTTTAGGGATTTCCGCAATTCTTCCCTAGCTACTTCTAGAGAATGTAGAATGAGATGTATCTCAATATCCTAATTCTCTATAATCTTCCCAAGCTTGTAGACCTTCATTGTTGGATCTTTTCATCAATTTGTAAGGCTTCACCTTGAAAGAACTGGGCTTTGATACCAATTTTTCGAAGAATACTTCTCAAAGGGGGGCAGGGGGGGGGTGGTGGGGGTGAATCAAAAGTACCAAACTTTAACCTCTAAAATAGTTTAACTAAAATCAATCACATGCATCGAACACTTCTTGTTGAGATAATGGGTGTTGCACACATTGCATAATATTCTTATATTTTATTATTTTATTTTATTATGTAATGCTGTACCTAGATGGACGTGCAACATGTAAAGATTCCCATGGGATATACTTGATGAGTTGTATTGTAACATTGTGAAAATATTTTATGTAATTATTTAATATTGGGGAAAAGAATTAAATCCCCAATATTAAATGTGGGGTCAGTCAATTAGGTAGCACATGGTTTATGTAATACCACTTAGTGGTTTTGTGGGACTTGCTACTATATAAGCAACCACAAGGGTAGTTGTTGTAGAGAGTAAGAGTGACAAGGAGAAGACAAAAGGAAAGAGTCGAGCGGGACAAGGCTTGACAGGTTAGCCAAGGGAGCATTTGTGAAGGTTGAAAGCATGGCATGGGATGTGTGGATTCATGCTTGTTCACATATGTTGCTCCGTTGTGGCTATGGCCATGAAGGCTTCCATGTTTGTATGGCAATGGTATTTTTTGCTAAATAATACATGATAATGGATGCTTTTGGAGGCTGGGTTTTTTCCCTCAATGAGGGTTTCCCAGGGTATATCTTGTGTCACAATTTTGTGGGTATGTTGTCTATTCTCTTGCATGTGGATTTTAATTCCGTGTTTATTTTAGATTTATTATGGGTTATGTGGAAACGGTTATATTCTTTATTGCCAAGTTTCCTTACAAGTGGTATCAGAGCTATGGTTTTATTATTGTAACCCTAGATTGAATCTATGGGAATGCATGAGAGGATAAAAGAAAACAACAAGATATATGAATGATTTATTGCAGATCTAAGGGCTTTGGGTTTGCTGTTATGATGGGATGATAAAATATTTGGGCATGGGAAATTGTTGCACAAAAGAGTTTTTCGGATGTTTCATTTAAATGAGGGTTTTTGGGGGTAGCTTGCAGAAATGACCTCCTGGGTAAAAACAGACCTCACCATTGGATCCGAGTCGACATTTCCATAAATTTTGATATATAATATGCCCTAGTTTGGCCATGTTCAGAGGAAATAAAGAGTTTTTTGGTTTCAGCCCGTGATGGCCATCAAATTTAATCCCGTCGGAATTTTCGTCACGGAAAAAAATTAAAAATGAAAAATTGTACTGAAAATGGTAAAAAGACTATCTTAGTAAAATGGCCATAAATTTCTCTCAAAAAATTGATTTTCAGAGTTCTTATAGGCGTTGGAAAGCTAATTCAGAGCACTACAATATGGTGTAGGTTTGCTTCTGTGATTTTGAGATTTTGTTAGGTTTTGAGAGCCCTAAAGTTAGATGTTGTTTATTTTAAGCACGGATTAGGGCATAACTTGGGCATACGGAGTCAAATTTTGGACTTCGAGTAGTCAACGGAAAGCTCTTGGAGAGCTCTACATATTGGTTTAGATTTGGTGTAGGTTTAGCATGATTTATTTGTTGATATATTGATCTGAACAATTTATAGGTATATTTTGACTATGGTAACATTGTGAGTTTATGGCATTGGAGATTTAAGATTTGATGTCATTGTATACTCAGTTCATATTTCAGTTTGGTCTCATGATGATATGGTTATTAGTGTTTGGTTTGGATATGCATGATGACTTGTTGGGTCTACAAGTTGTGCAGTGTTGTAAGCGGTCTATACTTACAGGTTGCATTTTTAGCTTGGTTATGGGTTGTCTTTGCCCATTGATCTTTCATTATTGATGCATATTCAAATTGGTGGCTTGGATTTGGGTTGTCTATGCCCTAAGTCACATGATTTGCTGATTTTATCTTCATGTAGAAGGGATGAGATGTTGTTACCAGGGACAATCATGTTGGAGGATTGTGGTTGACTATTTTATGCTGACAGGTTGGACACTATTGAGATCCAGATGCTTGGTTTATGGATGTGATCATGGTGTCATGGATTTTGGCATGACATGATTGGATATACAGGTACATCCTTGATGTTCATTAGCTTGGATTTTCTGATTTTGTTATGGTGGTATATCTTCTTGGTTGAGGATCATGGTTATTTGGTTTCTTTTGAGGAGCTCATGATGTGCACTTTGAGTTCTTTGATGGTTTGATGCCTTGGTTGGTTCTCATGGTTAGAAGATGGTTTTTTCATCATGATGTCATGGATAGCTTGGATACACGGTTTAGTGGGAGCTTGTGACAGTGATGGGGTGATAGTGTAGGATTAGTTCCTGGTTTGGTTTATATCTTCTTGGTTCGGAGAGGATGGATTTTATGATGCCATAGGTGACTTGGTACCACGGTTGAGTGGGAGTTTTGTTGGCATTGATATATTTATTGAGTGTTTGCAGATGTTGGAGGTTTGTCTTAGATCCTGTTGCTGCAGAAGTGTCTTTGACATTTGCATGGTGCACTTGTTATCTTCATGGTGTTTGAAGATGGTTAGATCTTGAGGACTCATAGAGTTCTTGGTTATCTTCATGGTATGTGGAGATGGTTTTCTTCATGGTGTATGGAGATGGTTGCATCTTGAGGACTCACAGGGTTCTTGGCAAAGGTGTGGTTTATGCTTTTATTTGGCATGTTATCCTTAGTATGAGGATGGTTTCATTATTATGTCATGGTATACTCTTGATACACGTTTAGAGTTGTGACATGTTATGGTATGTTCATGTGGAGCATGTTATCTCTTTAGTTGAGATGGTAAGATCATGTTGTCATGTTTATGTTCCTGAGGCCATGGTTGGAACTTTGACATTGATCTTGGTTTAGTTTCTTGGTATTGAGTACACTGATCATAAGCTGGATACTTCATGATATTGCTATGTTGCATTTGGAGTTGGCATGGATTGATTGGTTATAGGTGCTCATGGATACTTAGAGACGGTGGTGACACTGTTTTCTCTTGGATTAGAGAAGTATTTGTTGGGACGGTTGATGGTTTCAGCAGGAAGTTCGAGGGGCAGTCACCTGATATGGACTTGAGAGGAGATTGTTCTTAGATGAGTCTTGGTTGGAGACTTGGGTATCTTGATGAGCATTCTCATTCCCCACTCTTAGTCTACTCAGCGGTTTGCTACTTGAGAGGTATAGCCCATTATTTTTCTCTCAGTTGCATTATATTTGTGCTTGTCTTTCATGGATATGGATCTTGAACTACGGCACATGAGTTAGTTCTGGAGGGTTCATTTGAGAGATGGTTTTATATTGGGCATTTTCTTTGGATTAGGAATGGTTATTCCTTGGTTTAGGAATGGTTTTATTGAGTTTGATCTTCTTGTGAGAGGCTTACATCCATGATATGTTATATGGTATGGTTTGGGTGTTGTTGAGGCTTCTTGTTGGGGTTTTATGGAGGAGATCATACTTGCACAGTTTACATCTAGAGGTGTGTGTAGAAGGACATGATACAAGTTATGATTTGCATGGTTTCTCTGGTCTTGATTATCTTCTTGGATGTTCAATTTTGCCTACATTGGATTTGAGATTGGTTAGAGATTGTGATCACTGGTTTGTGCTCATGTATGTCATGTGAGAGATCACATGGTTATTCCTTTATCTCTTTCCTCTGTTGGTTGTGGTGAACTTGGGAGAGCATTGGAGACTTGTTATGAGAGTTGTTCTTGCAGGATATCAGTTTATGTATTGTGGATTTCCTTGATACTACATGGATTCACTTCTTTGAGACGTTGTGAGTGGATTGGTTATAGATTTGACATTATCTTTTGCAGTGAGAGCTTCTTGGTATATATGTGGCAGGTATTGCTCTTGAGGCTTCTGATTGCAGGTTGCAGAATGGATATGTTGGTGATATAAGATTCACTTGTTATACCTTTGAGGTATGGATAGTTGGATGGGTTTGGCACTTGTTGTGGGTGCTATTTCAGCTATGGATATTTTGACAACTACGAATAGATGTGATTACCTTTGGATCAGGTTATTTGTGCTTGGAATTTTAGTTGGTACAGGATTTTATGATCTTCTAATGCGACAGGTTGGGTGGCTTTCTCTTTGGATGGCTTCTATGTATGTCCAGTGGGAGTGGCATAATAGGAGGTGAGATCATTCATGTTTGAGATGCTGGATACTTTGATTTTGTTGTGGGTACTAGGATGGAGCACTTGGTGTATTTTTATCCATGATGGTCGATGTGCTGGGAGGGATTATTCCCTTTTTTCATTTTGTGTGGCTACGGATTGACCCTATGCAATGTATACAACAAGTGGGAGATTGTTGAGATAATGGGTGTTGCACACATTGCATAATATTCTTATATTTTATTATTTTATTTTATTATGTAATGTTGTACCTAGATGGACGTGCAACATGTAAAGATTCCCATGGGACATACTTGATGAGTTGTATTGTAACATTGTGAAAATATTTTATGTAATTATTTAATATTGGGGAAAAGAATTAAATGTCCAATATTAAATGTCGGGTCAGTCAGTTAGGTAGCACATGGTTTATGTAATACCACTTAGTGGTTTTGTGGGACTTGCTACTATATAAGCAACCACAAGGGTAGTTGTTGTAGAGAGTAAGAGTGACAAGGAGAAGACAAAAGGCAAGAGTCGAGCGGGACAGGGCTTGACAGGTTAGCCAAGGGAGCATTTGTGAAGGTTGAAAGCATGGCATGGGATGTGTGGATTCATACTTGTTCACATAGTTTGCTCGGTTGTGGCTATGGCCATGAAGGCTTCCATGGTTGTATGGCAATGGTATTTTTTGCTGAATAATACATGATGATGGATTCTTTTGGAGGCTGGGTTTTTTCCCTCAATGAGGGTTTCCCAGGGTATATCTTGTGTCACAATTTTGTGGGTATGTTGTCTATTCTCTTGCATGTGGATTTTAATTCCGTGTTTATTTTAGATTTATTATGGGTTATGTGGAAACGGTTATATTCTTTATTGCCAAGTTTCCTTACACTTCTAATTAACATGAATGTAAAGGCATGCATGAAAATAGATAACACAAGATTTGATCACCCATAAACCCTCCAAAATGAGAAGGTAAAATGGTGGTGGGGATGACACCCACAACTTATCACTATAGCAATATGTAACTTGTTAAGGTTGCAAAGTTTGACCATCACCAATGATATGCCCTATGAAAGGCTTACCCCATTAAAGGCTCAACACTCTGTTAAAAGTGACCTAACTAAAGGATTTACAAATATTCACTTGGAATGTCACCGTATTAAAGGATTTACAATATGGTTGTTAAACCAACCTATCTTACTACGATTTTCATTGTCCTAATACAATAGATAGAAAGTATAATAGAATGTGATGACTTGTTGACTTAAAATCTTCAATTGTTGATTTTAGATCCTTGTTCTATCCAATTTGATCTGATCCTTCTTGATCTAATATAACTCGGTTCGAAGTGCTAATAGTCTATTCTAACCAACTGATTCTACAATTCTATCCTTCTTATAAGTTTTTACACCTCTTTAACCTTCATTAGCATTCTCTCCTTGCATTCCCATACCATCCATTCGTCACTAAATTTTGGGTTTTTGGCCTCCTTAAAAAGGTTTCAAGACTTAGGGTTAGGTATGAATCTACAATTGAGATTCATCCATCTTTCTTGCTCAATTCTTTCCATTTTTTTGATCGGTTGCATGCTGATTGCATAAGGAATGTAATAGATTCGATCTTATCTTTTAGATCCTTCAAGATTTATCTTGAGTCAGCCCAAAAATGGTTTAAATCTTAGTTTGTGAGGGCACAAACTATTATGTTGATTTTGTGTTACTCGACACTTACTAATTGCTTATTCTTAACACATATAGAAATTATATCTTTCTCAAAGCCTATAGTAATTTAGTCTTTCTCAGCACATATACTGGCTTGGCATAAATTGTGAGTTGGTACTTTAAACTTGTTCAACATTGTCTATCTGTTCGGCATCTGTTGTAACTCAGCACCTATTATATTTTTAGCTCGGCACATACCCTAGCTCGACATCTATATTATACTCGGCATCAACTTAGAAAATTCTTAAGTGTGTTGACACTCAATTGTCAAAACCAATCTAAGACCAACATTGTTTACTATGAACCTCATACCCTACAAAATCTATCTAGTAGAAAGGAGGATTCACCTCCAAATTCCCCAAAATCTCCAATAGCTATTGAGTTGCAGACAGTACAACCCAAGTCTCAATCTGATGGACTCAAGTTGCAGTTAGAGGCTACCAAGCTACTACAAGGAAAACCAAGTCTGATGGACTCGAGTCATAGATAGTGGGACCCGAGCTTGATACTAAAGTTCATGATGAAATCATTGAAACACACTCCAAATCCAAAGAACCTATGTCAATAATATATGTTAGAAGGAATCATAATTGAAAGGTACACCAGATCATTGGAGACAAATTAGATAGAACAATGACAAGAAACAAATTGAAAGGTACATGTTTACTTGTTGAATTTGAACCTAGAAGTGTTAAAGCTGAATTGGATAATGAAATTTGAATTGAAGCAATGAATGAAGAAATTGAACAAATAGAGAAGAACAAAACCTGGACTCTTGTTCCTAGACCTAGGGATAAAAATGTAATTGGCACAAAGTAGGTATTCAAAAATAAGCTAAATGAAGATGGAGAAGTTTCTAGAAACAAAGAAAGGTTAGAATGTAAAGGCTATTCTCAAGAAAAAGGCATTGATTATGGTTAAGCTTTTGCAACTATTGCAAAATTAGAAGGTTTTAGAACTTTATTAGAATATGCAACTCAAAAAGGATTTAAAGTTCATCAAATTAATTTAAAATCTATATTCTTGAATGAAATTCTTGATGAGGAAGTCTACATTGAACAACCTGAAGGTTTTTGTAGATCCTATCAAAAGAGATAGGGTTTGAGAATTACTTAAGGAATTATATTGTCTCAAGCAAGCCTCTAGAGCTTGGTATGAAAGACTTCATAACTACTCGGTACAGATTGGTTTTTAAAGAACAAATGATAATAATAGTCTATATATCAAAGAAGGACTAGACAAAAAGATTGTGTTGACAGAAATATTTGTTGATGATACTTTATTCACAGGAAATGATGACTTATGCAAGGCATTTTTCGAAGAAATGAGTAAAGAATTTGAGACATCCATGTTTGAAAAGAGATAAAATTCTTTGTTGAATTGCAGATCCAACAAAAGAAAGATGGTATCTAGATTACTCAATCTAAATATATTAAGGAGATACTAAAGAAATTTGGAATGGAAGATTCAAGACCAATTAGAACCCCTATGTCTACTAGACATAAGCTTTCCAAAAATGATGATTCCAAAGAGGTAGATCAAATCACATATAGATCAATGATTGGAAAATTGCAGTATGTAGTACATGCAAGGTTTGATATTGCATTAGCAATCAGTATGGTGGAAAGATTCTCAACAAATCCCAAAGAAAATCACATGATGGTAATCAAAAGAATCATGAGACATCTGAAAAGTACTAAAGAATATGGTTTATCATACAAAATTAGAGCTAATTTGAATTTAAAAGCATTCACAGACACTGATAAGGAAGGAAGTATTGATAACAAAAAAAGTACCATTGGTGGAGCATTCTTTCTTGATAAAAGACTAGTGTCTTGGGTAAGCATGAAATAGAATTGTATATGGGTGAATGCAAGAAGTTGGGTCTCACTTTTAGCCAAAAAGTGGAAGTGTTTTTCCTATTTTTGAAATATTTTTTCAATTGATGTCAAAATTTGAGCCATTTAGAGAATAAATATAAAAAAAACTTTAGAAATAAAAATTGTAGTGCCTAGGATCTTCTTTCTGAATATGTAATTTATTTGTATACTCATATGATAGATTATTTTTTTGGTATGGATCTTTAAAAACCACTTTTTCAATATGTTTGTTTCAAGACCATACCACGCTTGTGTATGTACACCATAATTTGACTCAACTAAATGAATTTTTGTGAATCCTTTTAAACCGAGTTGCCTAAGACACCAAAGACTAATGTGAATATTTTTCTTGAATTTTTTAATGAATTATTTTTTTAATTAATTTTTTAATTGGCTATAAAGGTAAATTTTAAAACCTCTCATGTATAGACACCATAATTTGATCAAAATTTCACTTTTTTTCAATTTTTTTTTGAACTTCAAAAGAATTGAATTTAGATTGATGACATACAAATTGATTTAAGAAAAATCATAAATTAAAAGAGTTAGTAAAGTTTTAGTGAACGTCACTATTTTACATTTAGATACCACCTTTGATTAAAAAAAATACAAAAATAGTAAGTAAAATCATAATACTATAAAATTTATATTTCTGAAATCAGGGTAGTAAGAGCTATAATGGGTTTTTGTTTCATAAAAAAATTTGATTAGAAAGACCCTCTAAAAATTATGGCAAGGCATGAATTTGTCAGTTCAATGCCTTGGCCAAATCTTGAGAGGCCAAGGCATAGGCTTGGTCTCACCAAGCCTATCCCAAACCAAAATCCAAGGTAAGAAAAAAAAATCTCACCTCATGTTGTAAGAAATGGGCACCCATTATTTGAAATTCAAAAAATGGGTACCCATTTTGAAAAACTAAAACCAGCATGTAAAATCCCCCCAAAATTTAAAAAAATATTTTTTTCAGTAACGAGTACCTATTTTTTACTTTAAAAAAATGGGTACCTATTTCTATTTTTTAGAATCGGGTATCCATTTTTTAAAAGTAAAAAATGGATACCTTTTTTTTTTTATAAAAAAAGGTGCTTATTTTTTAAATTTAGGTTTGGGTACCCAAGCTAAAAATGGGTGCATATTTTTTAAAATCAGGTACCCATTTCTAAGAGGTCTCATTCCACAGATTTGACTTCCATGGAATTGTGACCCAACTTTGTGCATTCACCCATATCTCAGTCCATACTAGAGGTAGAATATAAGGCAACAACAGTCAATTGTTCTAATATTGTTTGGTTCAAACAACTATTGGTAGGTATGAAGATAGAGATCAAGGATCTAGTGGTTATATACTGTGATACCACCAGTGCAATCAATATATCAAAGAATCTAGTTATGCATACCAAAACAAAACACATTGCTATAAAATATCATTTCTTGAGATAATCGGTACAAGACAAGGAAGTTAGACTAGAATATGTGAATACAAAAGAACAAATTGTAGACATATTCACCAAGCCATTACCTAAGGATGTATTTTTGTATCTAAGAGGTAAGCTAGGGGTCATTCCCCTATCTAAAGCTCACTAAATGAATTTTAGTGATGCATTAACCAGTGCATGTTGAAGATCATTCAGTTGGTGTAGTATTGACAAGGACATATTGCAAATGAATCAGTACATGAGGTACATTGGTATTCACTAAATATTGACCTTGGCATGAGATGTCAAAGAGGGAGAATTTTGTTGTCATATCTCATAGAAATTTTGTAAAAGAGATGTACAAAGGGAGAATGAACTTGGTATGATATCAAAGGTAGAGTTTACTATTAGGAGAAGTTATAGGACACAGTTCATTTTTCTAATAGAGGGAGAAACTAAAGGAAGAAAGAGTCCACATTGATAGAGGGAGTTCTCATGGATGAGAATCTGAATGAAACTAAGGATATGCTCCTTACTTTATTCTTTCTCTAAAATTTTTGTTGTATTATGACATGTTGTGTTTCCATCAATGCCAAAGAGGGAGATTGTTGAATACAATTGATCAATTATGTATTGTCATTGATGTTACACAAAATGCCATATCATTTCCAATTAGTGTATACCAAGCTCACTAAGGCATTGAAGACAATTTTTTGTGTCTACTGAGCATTCCAAAGTTTTCCTAGTTCAAAAGATAGTATCTATTGAGTTCACTTAGGTGCCAAAGGAAAGTTTGTGAAATTTGAGTGTTAACTGAGCTCACTCAATTAATGAAGAAAATGTTGGATGGGACCAGTGCTAACTGAACTCACTCGGTTACCAAAGGAACTTTGCGAGTATGCCAAAATAGAGGTATCCCTTATAGTTGGGCATGTATGTTAATAACTTGATAAATCAATAGTGTCATTATTTATTCTCTTCTTGGTGTTGTTCTCTTTATTTTTTGTTTCCATTGTTTTTACTCAGTGAGGTGGTTGGATAGCTAGGTGTACCTCTAGCCCTAGCTATTTCAGATCCTACTTGTATCAGTGGGTATAAGAGCTTGAGATTTGACCTTAAGGAGATTGGATTGTGTAGAACACTAAGCTGGATTTGGTTTTAGGGTGGAAGATCTGCGAATTTGACTTATAACTGGTAGAGGGTTATGACTTTATAGAAACCTATTTATCAAAATAGTTTGAGGTAGAGGAAATGTTGACACTCCTATAATGAACATGTTGGGCCAAATTACAACCATATTAGATGATATGGAGACAACCTAGAGGAGAGAAGTGCACCTTGATGATGTGAATGATGATGAAGAAGTTGCACCAAACCCAAATCTAGAACCTAAAGAAGATCAAGATGAGAAAATATTATTTAGAGTATTATCTATGGCACATTCAAAGCCTGTTGTAGAAGTTGTTCCTTATGATGGAGAATTGGACACCAATATTGTATTGGATTGGATCTATAACATGGAGAAGTTCTTTGAGTTTGAAAATACTCTTGATAATAGAAAGGTGAGTATTACAATCATTGGGTTGAAAGATCATGCCTTACTATGGTGTGAGCATATACAAACTAATATATAAATAAGAGGATATGAGAAGATCAAGACCTGGTTGAAAATGATGAACAAGGTGAAACAAAAGTTCCTTCCTTTTGATTACCAAGTTATCTTGTTGAGAAAGATATAAAATCTAAGATAAAAGGACATGACTGTGAGGGAGTACATTGAAGAATTCTATAGACTCGACATCAGATCTAGACATGTGGATGGTGAGGTTGAAAAAGTTGCAAGGTACTTAATGGATTGAGATCTAGAATTTAAGATGAGATAAGTTTTGTGAAATTAGAAAGTGTGGAAGAAGCATATCAATATGCACTAAAAGATGAGGATATCTTCACAAAGAAGCATGAACAAAGATGGAGAGGTAGAGGTGGTAGAGTCCAAAGAGGCAAAGGCAGATCTTATGGAGAAGGTGGAATATCTGATAATTTTGCACAAGATAAGGGCAAGTATGAATGGAGTAATGAAGATAAAGACAATGATTGAGTGCAAAGGTGGTAATTCTTACTAAGGAGGTACTAGTTCTTACTGAGGAAGAGGAAATTCTTATTCCAGATGATGTTTTCATTGTAATTATTTCACATGTGGTAAAGAAGGGCATAGATCCTTTTATTGTAGATAATTTGGTGACAATAAACAAGGTAATAGAGATGTTGTAATTCAAGGAGATCTTGAGGGTTCACCTTGTGGACCTAAGGTTAGAGAAAACCTAATGCCAAGGAGAACTTTATTTAATAAGATATTTGATGGAAAACTTGTCCCGAGGAGAAGTATTTTCAAGAATAGATGTAAGATGGTAGGAAAATGTTGCAAAGTAATTGTTGAGAGTGGTAACTCAATGAAATTGGCATCAAAAGAGTTGGTTACAAAGTTGGAGTTGTAGAGTTTGATACACCCTAAACCCTATCATTTTTATGGGTCAAGAATGAGCATAAATTGTTGGTAAGTGAGAAACATGTTGTGAAATTCAAAGTTGCCGACTACTTTGATGAACTTATATATGATATTATGACTATGGATTGTTGTCATATTATGTTGAGTAGACCATGGAAATATGATAGGCATGTTGTGCATGATAGTAGACTAAATAAATATACACTTTTGGTGAATGGATAAAATAAAATATTGTTTCCTTTGATTGAAGCTCTCGATGAAGTGAATTGTACTATTGCTAGATTTTGCATGGTTAATAGGAAACAATTTCAGAAGGAGATGAAAAAGGACCAAGTTTGTTTTGTTGTAATTCCTAGAGGGCTGAGCTATGTTAGAGATGGTTAAGGGACATAATATAGGATGATTGAGTGATAGATAGAGGTCAAGCGACAAGAAAAGCTAATAGTGTTAGCCGAGTGCCAACATAGTATGAAAGGTTTTTGCATGAGTATAGGGAGATTTTTGTAGAGGATCTTCTTGATGGTTTACTACAAATCAGAAGCATAAGTCATTGTATGGATATGATTCCTAGAGCTATTTTGATGAATAAAGAGCCATATATATTGTCACCTACATAGAATGAAGAACAAAATAGACAAGTGCATGATTTCTTGTAGAAAGGTTTCACCAAAGAAAGTTTGAGTCCATGTCATGTACCTATTTTATTGACACCTAAGAAAGAATATGTATTGATTCTAGAGCTATTAAGAAGATAATAGTGAAATATAGGTTTCCTATACCGATGATAGATGACATAATGGATTGTTTGAGTGGAGAAAATTATTTTACCAAGATTGATTTGAAGAGTAGTTATCATTAGATCAAAATTAGAGAACGCAATGAGTGGAAGATTGCATTCAAGACAAAAGATAGTTTGTTTTAGTGGTTGGTTATGCCTTTTGGTTTGACCAATGCACTTAATACTTTCATGAGGTTGATGAATGAAGTTTTGAAAAGATTCTTGAGTAAGTTTGTGATCAAAGTAATATTTAGTGGCTAATATTTTCCAATTGGATAATTTTAGATTTTCTAGCTAATAATTTGATATTTAAGGTAACCTAAATTGCCACATTTTTATAAAATTTAGCTCTAAAATATTTAAAATCGCTTAATAATTTATTTTATTGACAAAATTAAGGTCAAAGATTCACCACTAGATACAATACATGATTATATTAGATTCACCTAAATATTATATATTTTTGGAGAAATTATAATTAATTCATCAATCTTTATTATAATTATTAGTTCCTTTATAGATATATCATCACTATTTAGTTTTCACTATTGATTTAAAATATAATGTAACGATCCTCATAATAATCCATGAGTTAAAAAATATTCAAGTTTGATTTGTAATATTCGATGGCGATTAATAATATTCCTCTTATTATTGAGATTCACTAATATTTTCTACATAAAAATTATGATTCCCAAACAATCACCAATATGAATAATATATTTTTTTGGAGGGGGGTTTCTTAAAGTTTACCCTAGTTTGTGATTGTTTATTTGGATGATATTCTAATCTTGAGTGAGACTAGGGAAGAATATCTTGATCATGTTAGTCAAGTATTGCAGAGATTAAAAGACGAAAAGTTGTTGATTAATTTGAAGAAGTGTTCATTTATGCAAGAGGAGATTGTATTTTTGGGATTTGTGATTTCAGTTGATGGTTTGACAATGGACCCTGAGAAGGTTAAAGTAATTATGGAATGGCCTACACTTGAGAATGTAGGTGAGGTAGGATCATTTAATGGTTTGGCTAGTTTCTACATAAAGTTTATAAAGAATTTCAGTTCTCTTTGTATTGCTATGACTCAAACTATGAGAGGAGATAAAAAGGATCTCAAGTGAACACATGGAGCTGATAAGAGTTTTGAAACTTTGAAACAAAAGGTCATTGAGTTACCTCTATTGACTTTGCCTGATTTCAATAAGGTATTTCAATTTGAATGTTATACTACTATGAGTGCAATAGGAGTTGTGTAGAGTCAAGAGGATAAACCTATTTATTTCTTCATTAGAAGTTGATTGATGCTAAAAGGAAGTATTATGTGTATGATCAAGAGTTCTATGCTATTGTTCAAGCCTTGAAGAAGTGGAGACATTATTTGATTCCTAAGGAGAATGGTGTGAGAGTTTGGGATTTAGAGCTTAAGAAAGAGCTCAAAGCTACACCTTTCTAAGAGTTAAGAGACACTTGGTGGAGTCCTTGGCTCAAGCTTTCTTTGTTTAGGAGAATATTTTGTCAAAATATATATTCTTGTTATGTAATCAATATGTAGTTTTGTTTTGTAAGACTTAAGGGAGGCTCTCTAGGCAAGGTGAAATCATTGTTTCTAAGGTCCATGTATTAAGAAACAATTTTATCATAGTTATGGTTCTTGGTATATATATATATATATATATATATATATATATATATATATATATAATGTAACTTTTTTTTTTGTTTCTTGACTATTGTTTGCAATGTATAAAACTATAATGCCAACAATATTGAATAATGATGAGCTACATGTCTAAGTACATGCTAATATGTAGATCTTTTAATTTCATAGTAGGACAAGAGCTAGTAATATAAATCTTCATGTAAGAAATTATTTTGGGAAAGGAAACTATATATTCTAGTCATGTTGGTGCTTAAAAGTGTGTATAAATAACGTGTTCTAAGGACAAGAACAAATGACATGAGCTAATCAAATTTGATTGTAAATTTTAAATTAAAAAATAACAAGGTTATTCCTTTGAAGTTACCTCCATATACATGGACTCTTGCTAAAATAGGCAATAATAATTTTAAAAAAAAAAAAAAATTATTCAATTTAAATACTTTAGTAGCACTAATAAATATGAAAAAAATTAAGAATAATTACATTTTCTAAAGTATTTTAACTTCTAAAGAATTTAGTTTAGTGTGGAGACTAAGATTTGATTGTATGATTCACTCCACAACTCTTTAAAATAACATATCTAGTGCAAGTCTCCTAGAAATGACTTTTCAAATAGTAGACCAAGACTTAATCTAAAAATCTCTAATAGTTAAACGTAGAATATCATTTTTTTAATTTAAAATATAACTTATATGCAAGATGAATGAACCAAATACTAATTAGTCACAATAAACATTTTTTAATATTTAACTTTTAAATCCAACACTAATGAATTAATAGTTGAACATAGAAAAAGCTATTATTATCATAAATACCATATTATTATATTCAAAATAGGAAAAATTATTAATGTGAATTCTCCAAAACATATAGATTTCCACCTTTTACAATTTAACATATAAAAATAATATTTTTACTATAACAATAATAAATATTTAATTAAGCATTTTATATTATGAAGGACACATTTATAATAAATAATAAAATATTTTATTTGAAATTTGAAAAATTAGTTCACTTATGATAAATTCATATGTGCTTATTTATATATAATAATATGTTTTTATATTTTCAAATATGAATCCATTTTGATCAATTGTTTATCTAAAATAGATAATATAAATATATGGTATGACTAGATGAATTCTTTGGGACATATCTCCATAGTCAAGGATTTGTAGATATTGAAAACAAGTCCATCTCAATCTAACTACTTCATTTTCACTTAGGTAGCTCAATCAAAATCATAATTTTTAATAAGATTCATCTTTTTAATGTGATTTAAAATGAACAATATAAATGAATTAAAGTCAAGTTCATGGAGATGACTCATATTAAATTGGATTCCTAACAATGATAGAATTCCCCTATTAGTAGATATTGAAAAATTTACTAAAGTTCAACTCCGTCTAATTGCCTCACTTGTGTTAGATTATGGTGACTGATCAGGAAAGTACTATACATACTTCATAATTAGTGGGGTTCGGGGCTGTGGCCGACATTGTAGCTGACATACGACCGACATGTTGTAACCCTAAAACATCATCAAATAATTGTATAAAAGGGTTTAGGGTTAGGTATTTTCATTATGTTGTGATGTAAAATTGCTTCTTATAGCAGTATTGAGCTGTAAGGGATTACAAATTATAATCAGGTCGTAATCACTGGATTGTAATAATATTGGACTTGTAGTTTGGTGGACGTAGCCCAGGGATTGGGTCAACCATGTTAAATCTTGGTGCCTTGTGTTCATTTCTATGTGATCTATTATTTTCTATTATTGGTTATATTTGCATGTAGTTTTTATTTTTGTCTGTGGTTTATCCTAACAAGTGGTATCAAAGCCTAGTTGTTTTTTAGTTATCCTCTGCAGGAAAGTTTCAGAGTTGAGTGGGAGTCTCATGGCTGAGTGGGAGCAATGGCAGATGAGGGTAAACTGAGGGTTGATAGGTTTAATGGGCAAAACTTCTAGTTATGGAAGATGAAAATGGAAGACTATATGTATCAGAAGGATTTATGGAAGCCGTTGGAAAGCAAAGCCAAGAATCAGGGAACTATGTCAGATGTTAAATGGGATATTTGGGCTAGAAAGGCACTTGGAAGCATTTGGTTATGCCTAGCACCATCAGTGGCATTTAATATTACAAAAACAAAGATGACAGAAGAGTTGATGAAAACCCTAGCGACACTGTATGAAAAGCCCTCTGCTTCAAACAAGGTATTTCTCATGAAGCGTTTATTTAATATGAAAATGGTAGAAGGTGGATCTATTGCAGATCATTTAAATGAGTTCAATACAATTACTAGTTAGTTATCTTCTATGGGTATCAATTTTGATGAAGAAATTAGGGCTCTCTTGATTTTGTGTTCTTTGCCTAAAAGTTGGAATGGCTTGGTAATGGCTATGAGTAATTATGTTCCTAGATCTAGTACCCTAAAATATAATGATGTGATCGGTGTTTTTTTGAGAGAGGAAACTCGTAGGAAATCCTTAGGTGGATCTACATTAGGAAGTGCTTTGAATGCACAAAGTAGGGGCATAATGAATAAGAGAGGAAGTATCTCTGGAATTGTTGGAAATCAAGAGGAAAGTCAAAAGGGAAGAGGTCTTAATCAAGAGGACTGAATGACTGTTGGTACTGTGGGAAACCAAGTCATAAAAAGAAAGATTGTCAAAATCGAAAGAAAAATGAAGGAGATAAATCTGATGGAGACAAGGAGGCAAATGTGATAAGTAACAAATCCAGAGAGGATGCTTTGCTTCTATCTTTAGAAAGCATTGATGATTCATGGGTTTTAGATTTTGGTGCTTCTATTCATGCTACACCTCATAGAGGTTATTTCATTGATTATATCCAAGGGGATTTCGGGCTTGTTTATTTGGGGGATAATGAACATTGTTAGATTGTTGGAAAGGGAAAAATTAAAATTAAATCGCAGAATGGGAATCATTGGCTACCACATGAGGTAAGACATATTCCAAGGTTGAGTAGGAATTTAATTTTAGTGGGCCAACTCGATGATGAGGTTTGTGTAGTTACTTATAATGATAAAAATTGAAAGGTTTCAAAAGGTTCCCTTGTAGTAGAAAAAGGTGTGAAAGTAGGCACCTTATATCTTTGTATAGGTCATATTGTTCCTTCTAGTTTGATTGTTACAGAGAAAAATGAATGTTCAGGAACAATTATTGCAATTGAGTAGGGAGAACTAATAGCTGCTATAGATTCTGATATAGCACTATGGCACAACAAACTTGGGCACATGAGTGAGAAAGGTATGAAAGTAATTCATTCAAAGAAAGTTTTACCAGGTCTAAAATGTGTTAATATGGATTTCTATGAAAGTTGTGTGTATGGAAAACAAAAGAGAGTGAGTTTTGTAAAGACTGGGAAGGAAAACAAAAAGGAAAAATTAGAGCTTGTGCATACAGATGTATGGGGACCAACTCAGGTATCTTCCCTTGGTGGCTCTCATTATTATGTTACATTTATTGATGACGCAACTAGAAAAGTATAGTTTTATTTTCTTAGGTAAAAATATGATGTATTTCAAACTTTTAAGAAATGGAAATGCTTGGTTGAAAATGAGACTGGTAAGAAATTAAAATGTCTTAGATCTGATAATGGTGGTGAGTATTGCAGTCATTAATTTGAAGATTAGTGCTCCACTAATGGTATTCATAGATAGAAAACTATTCCAAGGACTCCACAGGAAAATGGAGTGGCTGAATGCATGAACAGGACTATGAGGTTGCATGTTGGGTTGCCCTTACACATGTAGGTGGAGGCTATCAATACTACAATATATTTGATTAATAGAGGTCCCTCTACTCCTTTGGGTTGTGGCATTCCAGAGGAGACATGGACTGGTAAGAAGGTGAGTTAGTTTTTCCTCAAGACCTTCAGTTGTGAAGCTTTTGCTCATATATACTCTGAAAATAGAACCAAGCTATCAGCTAAATCAAAGAAATGTGTCTTTTTTGGATATCGCATTAATGAATTTGGTTATAGGCTTTGGGATTTTGAAAATCTTTAAATTTTTAGAAGTCAAGATGTGATAGTCAATGAGAAAGTGTCGTACAAAGATCTGTTGTAGCAACATGAGAAGAAAGAAGATGATTATGTAGTGCTAGATGATACTCCAAAAGTTGATGTTCCAGCCATTCCTCATGATGTGCAACAACTGCAACAACAAATACCACACACACCAGTGAATGTTAGATGATCAACGAGGCAAATTAGAACTCCACAAAGATTTTCTCCCTCTTTGTATTCTATTTTATTTACCGATGTTGGTGAACTTGAAAGTTATGATGAAGTTGTGCAGGTGAATACTAAGATTCAATGGGAGTCTGTAATGAAAGATGAAATGGACTCTTTGTTGAAGAATAAGACATGGGATCTATGCAAGTTGCCTATAGGTAAAAACGCTTTATAGAATAAGTGGGTTTACAGGTTGAAAGAAGAGGAAGGAGGTTAGAAAATATTTAAGGCCAGGTTAGTTGTAAAAGGATTTGCGTAGAAAAAGGGAATTGAGTTTGATGAGATATTTTCTCCTATTGTTAAAATGACTTCTATTTCGTACTATTTTAAGTCTTGTGGCTACTAAAGATTTGCATTTAGAGTAGTAGGATGTTAAAATAGCCTTTCTTCATGGTGATTTGGATGAAGAAATATATATGGCTCAGCCATAGGGTTTTGAGGTCAAACGTAAGGAGAACTTAGTGTGCAAATTGAAGAAAAGTTTATATGGCTTGAAGCAAGCACCTCGGCAATGGTATCTAAAATTTGACAGTTTTATGCATGAGCATGGATATAATAGGTGTCATTCAGATTACTGTGTTTATTTTAAGAGGTTGGATGATGATTGCTAGATAATTTTATGTTTATATGTTGATGATATGCTTGTAGTTGGGTCTAACATGGATCATATTAAGGGGCTAAAATGCCAGTTAGCACATGCATTTTCTATGAAGGATTTGGGAGCAACAAAACAAATCCTTGGTATGAAGATTTGTAGAGATAGGAAGAACAAAACATTAACGCTATATCAAGCTGATTATGTTGAGAAGGTGTTGCAACGTTTCTCTATGGAGAATGCTAAAGCTGTCAGGACACCTTTACCTGGTCATTTGAAGTTGACTAAGGAGATGTGTCCTAAGAAACAGGAAGAGGAGGATAAGATGTCTAAGGTACCCTATGCTTTAGCTATAGGAAGCTTGATGTATTCTATGGTATGTACTAGACCAGATATTGCACATGCAGTGGGAGTTGTTAGTAGGTATATGAGTCATCCAGGATTTGAGCATTGGAATGTTGTCAAGTGGACTCTCAAATATTTGAGAGGGGGGCTCTACTACTAATTTATAGGCCTATGTTGACTCAGATTTAGCAAGGGATATTGATACTAGGCGGAGCACTACATGTTATGTCTTTACTATTGGTGGGATAGCTGTGAGTTGGGTTTCTAGGTTATAGAAGATTAATGCTCTATCCACTATAGAGGCAGAGTATGTTGCTGCTACAGAGGTAGACAAGGAGATGATATGGCTTTAGTTCTTCTTAGAAGAATTGGGAAATCCTCAGAAGGATAATTATTTGTTCATAGATAGTCAGAGTGTCATTCATCTTGCAAAGAATTCAGCTCTGCATTCTAAGACCAAACACATACAATTGCAGTACCATTTCATTCGGTTAGTTTTGGAGGATGGAGAGCTAAAGCTAGAGAAGATCCATACAAATGACAATCTAGTAGATATGTTGACAAAGGTTGCAACAAGGGAGAAGTTGAACTCCTCTTCAACTTTGGTTGGTCTTTTAAACTGAACATGAATCAAAAAATAGTCAAGTCCAGGGTGGTTTGATCTAGTGGGAGCCCCATGTGGTAGTGGTATTGCTATAGGATCAGTCTCCAAGTGGGATATTGTTGTTTAGTGTGGAGCTTGATCAGTCCCCAAGTGGGAGATTGTTAGATTATGGTGACTGATTAGGAAAGTACTATACATACTTCATAATTAGTGGGCCATGGCCAACATTGTAGCCGACATATGGCTGACATGTTGTAACCCTAAAACGGCATAAAATACTTGTATAAAAAGGTTTAGGGTTAGGTATTTTCATTATTTTGTGATGCGAAATTGCTTCTTGTAGTAGTATTGAGCTATAAGGGATTACAGATTATAATCAAGTTGTAAGCATTGGATTGTAATAATATTGGACTTGCAGTTTGGTGGATGTAACCCAGGGATTGGGTGAACCATGTTAAATATTGGTGCCTTGTGTTCATTTCTGTGTGATCTATTATTTTCTATTATTGGTTATATTTGCATGTAGTTTTTATTTATGTCCCTGGTTTATCCTAACAAATTGTATGTATTGGCAATTTTTATAAGCACCTCAATCAGTTGAAGAGGGCTTGGCTTAACTAACACACTCAAAGCGTTGATTGCTTTGAGCGGGTAGTGTGGGCCCCTTTCCTTCGTCCTGTTTTCCTAACATTTTCTATCACAGTAAACACTTATGTTATTGTTAGTGGTCACGAGTCAATCATCAGCTACTAGCATTGTGGCACTTGGTACTACCTCAAATTCAAATCTATTGGACCGCCTTACTCCATGTTCAAAAACTAATCCCACCTTGGTGAATTTAAAAATTGTCTTTACAAGATAGTAGTATTGTTTCATAGGTGTGCAAGCTGATTAGTTTATTTTCTGGAGTAATAGTAGGCTGTGCAAAAATGGAGGTCTCTAAATAGCACAAATGATGGGTGAATTCCATCTAATGCAACTTACCCCTCAAACTATTTAAGTGAATGGGTCAAAGAAATGTGCTTTCATGGAATCTCATGGTTTGTGCCAATAAGAGCCTCTGTTGCCAAAAGGATGTATAGAAACATAAGTTTATCTGGACAAAAACATATTTTCTATTTTCAGGTACTTCTATAGTTTTAACTTTGGGTGAAAAAACATTTTCTATTTTTAGCTACTTCTATAGTTTTAAAACTATGATCTTATTTTTCAAAATTGAGTTCACTATGTGTTGTTAGTGCCTAAATAAGTGTTGTTTTCCCTTATGTCTAGAATAAGGGTTGTGCATTCATCCCTTGGCAAAATTTTGGATTGTATACTTTATTGTAGATTAAGCAATGTATTTACAATATGAATTTTTCTTTCTCATAATAGATGGGTTTGAAAGCCATATTATTTGATCCTTGAAGCTGCAAATGGGAGATGATAAAGCAATATGGTCAAACAAGAAAAAGATTCACAATTTATTCGAGGAAATAACAAAATTTAAGCTTGAAACTTATAGAAAGAAAAAGCATCATCAATCTTTAAACACTTTTGTGGCTTTAGTTAATCATAATCAAAGCAAGGAATTTGGTGTATAAATAGATATGTAATACATTTTTCTTCTTTAGATTATTCTAAATAGAGCTGCAAATGCAAATGGAGACAGTCATAATGGGAAAAGCTTACATTCAAGTCTCTTCATTTGAACTAATAAGCATAGATACTACTACAATTGTTTGAGTAATGTTGAAAGATCATTTAATTAAATAAAATGTGATATTGTTATCAAGATTAAATTTTTTATTTATTTTTAGTGAAACTCATTGATCTATGTTACATATGTAATGGTTTATGTGAATGCATCTTTCATGAAAATTAATGGAACACTTAGCACTCATTGCATCTAAGTGATGCTCGTATAGGTGAAGCACCAAGATTTCTCCAAAGGTCACCCATCTTAATACTACTCCATCTCAAGTGAATTTAATTGCAAATTTTCCTACATGGTCAAACCCACATTCCTTGTAACCTCATTTGCAAAACTCTTATAACATGTTGTGCATTATGAACCATTCATTAGAAAGTTCCTTAAGCTCATCAATAGATAAGTAGGAGATATTTTTTAAAACAAGTCAAATTGTGATATTGCTATCAAGATTCAATGGAATTGACTCAAAAAGCTACATAATTGTATTTTGATAACAATATTTCAATTTGACTTGCTATAGAAAATGTATTCTACTTATTTAGTAGTTTATTAAGTTTATTTGGTGTAGATTACTTAAAGAATAATAGTCAATTAAAATATTTGAGTATATCTTTATCCTATGCATGAATCTATAACACAATGATTTTGGATTTCTATAATTTCACACAATAAAGTCATAATTTAATTTAATTTATTATTCTTTTCAAAAATTTATAACAGACCCAAAACATATAATTGGAATGCTTGTAAACTTTAATTTTCAAGATCATGTATTGCTCCAAACACACACACACACATGTATATATACGTGTATGTGTATGTGTATGTGTATGTGTATGTGTAGATATAGATATAGATATATATGTATATGTATATGGGTATATCAAATATTTCACAATTTAATAGATTTCAAATTTATATTACATCACTTATTTTCTTGGAAGGTCACATAAATAAATATGTTTGAAAAAAAATAGAACATTTAGTAGTCTAGATTGTCCACTTGAATGCTATTTATCATATCTTAAAACCTTTATGAAGGATGATACTATGTTAAAAAGTGTAATAGTTGTGTTACTAGGATATATTTTACAAATGGCTATGTAATACAAAATCCTCTTTATTTAAAATTTAAAAAAAAAAGAACCTAAGCATAAAATAACAACTTTGAAATAGGAAAGAATACATAAATTATGAGTGAATAAAGGGGAAATAATAATGAAAAAATGATGAATGAATGGAAAGTGTTGCAAATAAAGAAAAATGTTTGTTAATAGGAATCTAGCCACAACCAAGCTTAAACTAAGAACATGATGCATGTCATTACTTGACATTTTGATCAAAGTGGGTACACAAATAAATAATAAATTCAATGGGCATGTTAAAATTGAATAAATACTCATCATAACACTTTATAACAAATATATTTTTTGAGTTTTTTTTTTGGATAAAACATAGTGCACATGTATCATATATTTAAAAAAAACCAAAGGAGAAAGCTTAAGAAATACAATGGAGAGCCAAAAGTGAAGCTCTTCCAACTAAACTCCACACAAGTTGTAGAATAGGGAAGCAAGAATAATACTAGGAAGAAAAAGACCAATAAAATAGAAGATGATAGAGAGAACCATATGACTTAGAAAAGAAAATAGAAGATAAAATATATAAGAGAAGATACAAGAGGGAGACTGATAAGTCTAACCTCCAATTAGATTATATACTTAAATTTGGAAACTAATAAAGCTAAATCGAACAAGAAATCTCACAATAAGATTTTTCCATCTACAATGAAGAGATCTTCACTCTTACCAATTAACATACTCATGGTAGCATAGTTATCATGAGAAACACAAGACCTAAAGATATCCCAAGACATTGCAATTTTATCTTTAGTTCGCTCCTAGCTAAAGTTGGGAATGATGTAAATCCTTCTAGATACAAAATCTATGAGAATAAAAAAACTAACTCTTGAGAGATATATACCCAATTATGTGACAAAACTATTTGAATTCCAACATCAAAGATCCACTGCTTTAATCATGCATTTTGTAAGTTGGAAGCGAATAAAGTTTTATAGATAACACCATCATGCATATGTACAAATGTACAAATTATTCTTTATGATATACATTACTGTTGGGATTCTCTCATCAACATCTAATATGAATAAACTATAAGGAAGCAAAGGTGCACAAAATTGCTTCCTATGCTAGTCTTGAGAGGACGATTATGCAAATTCAACTAACTATTACAAAAACTTCAATGGACAAATAAAAATGCATAAATTAAACATCACAATAAGCACATAACATAGTGATTACCATGGGGAAACCCTTTTGGGACAAAAAAACCACCCTACAAAACTAGCATAATGTATTACCAAATCAAGATGATTACAATACACCTGAAATGCAAGTTCTTATAGGAGCGTATCATCACAACTTGAGCTTGGAGAGACACCTTCTAGACTCCAATCTTCCAAAAAAAACTCACTGATAAAACTCCTCCCCAACCCCTTCTTATATAGTGATTTTACAACCTGAAAACCTCTTGTGGTTTTACAAAACCATGGTCAAAACAACCATGCTAGATGTTACCCATTCTTGACATTTGTAACTCCAAGATGGGAAAACAACCAAGTCAAAATAGTATTCCCATCCATAATTTTGTCCCCTACTTTAGACGCTTATAGAAGTCATGTAATAAGTTGTTTATACTCTAAAAATAACCTACCTATATTCTATTAAGGCACATTTTTAATAACTCATACACATTTTCCCAACACATAAATATGTGGAAAACTACTACAAACAAATTCTAGAATCGTCATGAAGGAAAGTTGTCTTCACATCCATCTACTCAACTTCTCGATCATATACTGAATGAATAGAAAGTAAAAAATTGAATGGATGCCATTTTCACTATAGGAGAAATTTTTCTCCATAATCAATTATTGCAAGTTGAGAGTAACCTTTTGCAACAAAAAATGCTTTGTACTTCTCAATGCTTGCATCTTAATCCATCTTTATTTTGAACACCTATTGACAACCAACATGCTTTCCTCCTTTAGGAAATGGCACAAGCTTCCATGTGTCATTCTTCTTAAGAGTTCTCATCTCTTCATCCATGGATATTTTCTAGGAGACTATAATCGTGTAAAAATAATTGATGCTCTAGTAGAGAATTATAGACATGAGACTAGATAATTGTGAAAAAAGTTGATGGAACCTCTCTCTCATGTATAAATAGACAAATGATACATGAGTTTTTTGGGCTTTACATCCACCCCATTTTTAGAATTGATAGAGAGGGTCTTTGTGTGGAGTATGAATGCCTAGTAAAGAGTGTCAGTTTGAAGGAGGTTTCCTTGTACTTGAATAGGGAAGAAAGGAATACAATAATTTAGTTATAGCATACAAGTTTCCTTTTCCTACAACCAACTTCATGTGTGAAGGAATATCTTGGATCAGCAATAGGTAGCATCAAATCAATTACCAAGGATTCAAGGATATTTTGTGTTTTGTTTTATTATAACTTTATGATCTATTTTTTTGTGAGGTTTGTTTCAAGATTGCATCAATTTTTGTCCATTTTTAGTATTAGGTGAATTTGAAAAGATATGAATATGAATAGTTGGAAGCTTGCTGGTTCCCTTTTGGAGGGAGACCAAAACCATGTGATATAAATTACTGATAGCCAAAAACATAAGAACTCTATGATGTACTTGTTTCTTTTGATATCAATGCAAAGCTACCTTGTTTTACTACATCCACACCTATCATATTCCTTCAAACTGGATGAAGGAATATCTTGGATTGACAATAGGTAGTGTAAAATAAATTATCAAGGATTTATGGATATTTTATGTTTTGTTTTATTCCAACTATATGTTCTATTTTTTACGAGTGTTGTTTTGATTGTGTCAATTTTGTTTTGTTTTTAGTATTAGGTGAATTTCAAAAGGTATGAATGTAAATGGTTGGAAGCTTGTTGCTTCTCTTTTGGAGGGAAACCACAACCATGTGATATACATTATTTATAACCAAAAATAGAAGAACTCTTTGATGTTCTTTTTTCTTTTGATATCAATACAAAGCTACCTTATTTTCTTGTCCAATCTAGAATTTAATCTTTCTTCTAAATTTTTTATTCTATTATATAATAAACTCTTGAATTGGTTGCTATCTTTAAAACTTATGTCATTGTTTGAGACTCTTGAATACTACTTTTAACAAATAGATAATGAAAGTAAAGCCATGTCCTTCCATTCTTTACCTAATTGGATTTTCTTAAAGGATTAAATTTAATTAGGCAAGTTTATGTTGTAGGTTAAACTCACCCACATTTACAAAATTCGATAGTTGATAGTACTATTGCATCTTCCATGGTATTACCTTTTAGAGGGGAGCATAAGGGATTCAACATAGGTGACTCGAAGCCCAATTGGATAAATAACTAGAATATTGATGTTGAAAGGAGTAAAGAAATTTCAAACTCATTAAAAATCTTTCTTTATTTATAAGTAGGGAAAGTGATTATAAAATATTTTTGTAAGTTGTTGAGAGGTCCTTGTACTTTTACTTAGGATTTCTTACCCTGAGTATTTAAAATCTTAGAAGACCTCTATTGATTTCTACTATAAAAAAATTCAAGACTCTGGAAAGAGTTAAAGGTTCAGTACACCCACCCAGGTCTTGAAAAATGTAAAGAAGAAAGGAATTGCATTCATTTTTATGATTGAATTTCTCCAGATGTCCATATCAATTTGGAAGGCATGATAACAAAGACTAGTAAGCTTTTTATCTTTCCAATATGTTGATATGTGATCCAACATCTTCCAAGGAGATATTTAGGCTATCCATTGGTTCATTATACAACTAGCTAATAAATATTATCCAATTTCCTATCTCCTCAAGAAAAGTACTAGATTTTAATGGGGCGATTCTTGTTAGAAGGTATTTGGTCAATCAAATAATACCTTTTTATACTAATACCTCTATTCAGGGAACTCATGGAAAATAAGTCCAATTAATATTAACCCTCTTTGTAACACTAGTATCCTTTCATTCTCTTAGATTCATTCCACCTTCTAGTTTTCTTTATACTATAGAGATTTCATCTATTATTATTAGCACACTCTGATGATTCCTTTCTACATCACATGGATTCATTATATTATGAAAATAAAAAATGGAGAAAAAAGATGGGGATAGAAGCAAATAAAAGTTGGAATAAAAATTACAAGAATAGATTAATTTCTAAAAAGAACACACTTACTAATGATTTCAAAAGGAAACTAAAATTGTACACTTTAAAATTATCAAAGCTCGATAGGAGAATAAATGCAATACCTTTTAGGATCAAAACTCAAAGTATCAAGGCTTCATGCACATAAATATTCTTACACCAACTCATAAGTGGTCAATAAATTTTTATATACATTACAAGAAAGGAGGGTAGAGAAAATAAAATAAAATTTAAGGATCAACATTTTGACTCGCAGCAAATGGGCATTCATTTTGATGACAAAAGACTTTCCTCATACCAACATCTCACCTATCATAATCATGGTCATTGTTTGTGGCACTAGATTCTCCTTTGGAATTTTTTGTATGCATCTTTACTTTGATGTTAGCATAGGAATATTATATTTGACTTTGATATGGTAATTAATGTCTTCAATTATATTATCTAGCACCTAAAACAACTACCTTTCCACGTAGGAGGATTAGAGACTTAATGGTGGCATGACTATTCTTGGATCCTGAAGGGTAGATCTTCATTCTTGTCTCTGCCTCATTAGACACTCAAATTTGAGGAGTTAGACATACCTAAAAATATCCTATAAAGTTATTAGAATTTCATTGATAATAAATCAAAAGATTGATTGAGTCTACACATACTTTACATTCTATTAATGAGGTTAACCCAATTTTTTAATTTATCTTAGAGAACTAATATAAGATTTTAAGTACTTTTAAATCAAAGAGCTCTCCAATAACTAATAAAGAACCATCATGATGTAGAGTTGGCTGATATAATATTTAGAACATGTGTGTGTGTGTGTGTCTAGGTTTGGCAGATTGAATATTTAGAATACACACGTGCGCGCGCGCGCATGCACGCGCACACACACATGCACATGCACATGTACACACACACACGCACATGTACACACACACATGCATGCACATGGGCACACGTGCGCGCACACACACACACACACAAAATGTAAAGAGTAATTATGAGCAGCCCTCTCCCATTTATTTACAACACCAATATCTTTTCATTTACATGAAGTGGTTTTAATTTACATAAAGTTCTCTTCATCTTCTATTTTTCACTCATTGTCTGCCTCCTCCAACATATTATATTATATTTATGTTAAACTTATAAAAATAATTCAATTAAATATCCATGTTTTTTTATTAAGGGTAAAATAGGTTTTTTATAGGGGACCTCAAACCCCAAAAGTTTTAAGGAAGAAAGAAAGCATTAAATCCTTAAATGAAATAATGTTCTAACTATTAGACACACCAAAACCCACAACCAACCTAACTTGGCGAAACCTAACACTAAAAACTAGACAATTTTTTTTTAGCTAAATACTTAGCTACAACAACAAAGACAAAAAAAGACTAACACAAAGAGAGGGTAACTAGGCCATATATTTGACCTTATCTTTCAGCTCTTGTTGAATCCCTTTAATCTACTATGTGACCTTCTTTATGTTTCTTGGTCAATCTAAACCTTCTTCCTTTGTTTCTTTTTCATGTTGGAACATGTCCTTTTTCTAGGTCTAGCCTCTTCATTGTACTTTTTTGGATCCTCCAAATCCAACACTAGGTTAATTTCCTTACCCTTATTTGTGACATTCATAACCTTGTTCAAGAAATCCACTGAAGAGTCAAAAAAACCCCAACATTTAGCAAGCACTTCCTTTGTACTCTTCTCCATGTGGATAATTTTATTTCTCAGATCTTTTAAGGCCTCTGGATTCCCCTTCTCCTCTTTCCTATTTTCCTTTTGTCCACTCTTGATATCCAATTCTTCAATTTTCCCCTCTAAAGCCTTGCATTTGAGGTTCAATACTTCAATAAAGTGGAAGAACCATTTCTCTATCCTTAGGGAATACAAACAAATGGATTTAGTAGTCTCCAAGACTCTATGGGGAGGGTCTACAACCAAGTCTTTGATGTCATATTTTGTGAGTTTTACATTGAGCTTATCATCATCCACAATGTGGAGCATAGGGATTCTTTCCTTCCTTGTTTCCTTCTTCTCCTAGAAGTCTTTATTTCTTTTCTCATACTAGCACTCAAAACCCTTGGTCTCAACATCAATAAGGGAAATGAACACATCATGATCGATAGATTCATCATAGTCAATTAGTCTTATGGCTTCCCTCGATTCATCATTATTCTCAATTTTTTCATCTTCTAAGAATCAAACTATTTTTTTTTATTTACAAGGGACACCAGGCCACTCATCTCACCATAATTGATTTGAGAATCTTTTCCTTTTTCAGCCAAGGGGGGAAAAATATTTTTTTCCAAAAACTAGCAAAGGTAGAGTCTGCAAAATGCCTCCAAAAAACCTTTCAACTAATTCAAAATTTTCTTCTTCCTCCTTAGATATGTTTGTTTCCATCTTCATTTTCTATTTCTCCACATTCTCCTCTTCATCCCCTTCATTACCACTATTCTCTTCATTGTTTGATAAAAGTTTTTCTTTCACCTTAGATTTCTTCTTTTTCTTGGTATCAGAAATATCAATCCCAAATTACCCTTAAATTCTTTTTTCCTTCCCCCTTTTCACCCTTGACTCCAAATTTTGAACACTGTTTAACCTATTTTCTTCGCGATTGGATCTAAGACAAACTATTTCACATAGGACTGAATCAATCTCATCAAGCTCTCATGCATAATGGGTTTATAATTAGGATTAGACCTTAAGGTATTTCTGCCTAGAGACAATGAACAAAGAAAATAAAAAGGGAAACATGCCTTTTTCTTATAACTAAAATGGTCGACTAAGACAAAATGGTAAGTATGAGCTCTATCATACCTTCCATTTAAAGTTGTACTCAA